>OY735202.1:41196902-41591902 GCA_963457665.1 Thysanoteuthis rhombus | reverse complement strand
TGGAAGGGATAAGGGAGAGAACGAGAAAAAGAGACGACAGATAATCTCAGTTGTCAACACCTGTGGAATATCCAAGGGTTCAGATAGTAATAGTGAAAACATCAATAAAGCAAAATGATATATATATATATATATATATATATATTTTTTTTTCTTTCTTTTCAAATTCTCAGACAGCCATTTCCATCTGGATCTTTCCATGAGGGCGGTAGTTCACAATCTCAAAATCATCAACTTTGAAATCGTTAATGTTGGTCACTTTTCTCTTGATTTTCAGTGTAGGAAGAGGGCGTAAAGAACGTTGAAGCTAGAGGGAAGAAAAAGAAATAGAATGAAAATAAACCATTTTTTCCAATATACAATACATATGCACCATATTAATTCATGTAAAAAGTAAGTATCCAAAGCCAAAACAGGGTGAGGTTTCATATATTCTGATTATATCTTAATCTTCACGCCATCTTACTTTTTGCCAGCCACAATCTCACATATGATCTGAGGATCCAGGACACGAATTTAGATGTCCAGCAATTGTCAAACATTCTCACTACATGGCCTGCCCATTGCCGATTTAGTTTCCTAACCAATTTTAGGATATCTCTGACTTGTTTTTGCTCTAATATAATGTGCCATCTTGTGATCTCTCCATGTGATGTTAAAACATGACATTTTCTCGTGTGGACATTGCAAGTTTCTTAGTTTGATAACCAATCTTTCAGTTAAATTCCAGGTTTCAGCTCCATAGGTGACTATTGGGAGGACGAATTAGTTGCGGACCTTCTTTAATACCAAAAGCTCGCCAACATAGGGTGATTCTTTATTTGATTTCTTCTTTCGAGGGTTCCATAGAAATTCATTTTCCCAGGTAGTTGTAATGGTGTACTTTCTTCAATTCAGTGTTTTTGATTTCAATCATTGTTTCCAATATATTTGTTAGACATGACATTAGTTTTACTGAAATTCATGTGAAGACCAACATTTTTGCTTTCTTCATTCAGTTCATCTAACATTTTCTGGAGTTTATAAAGGTTTTCAGCAAAGGAAACAATGTCATCTGCAAATCTTGGGCTACATAGGTATTCACCATCAATTCCAAGTTCTTTATTTATCCAGTCTAAGTTTCGAGAGATCATTTTGGAGCAAGTTTCAAAGAGTATGGGTGAGTTGATGTCGCCTTATTTAACTCCTTTTTCTGACAGGAAAAGCTCCAAGTCTTAATGTAGTCTGATAAATAAACTATGCAGTCTGGAGATAATTCATTAAACTCCAACATATACCAGATCTATGCCTAGAAGTAGCAGCCTAAGTTTTAACTTAATTTACCAATTACTTTTTTCATGTTACTGTGATAGGAATCCTATAATACTTAAAAGAATGATGAAAATTTCAAAAATTTATTTTCTATTCAAAAGACCACTAGTAAGTCACAACCTGCTCTTTGAAAGGAAGTGAAAAGAGGATGAAAATATGTCAACTTTCTTACCTGTATTTTTAAGGGGTCTATATGATTAACATAGACATGGGCATCTCCTATTGTGTGGATGAAATCACCAGGCTAAAAATAAAATAGATAAAATTGAATACAAAGGATTTTGCAATTTCAAAAAACTTACAATCTGTCAGTTCCTTTGCATTTTAAATTATCTAAAAAATAAATTTAAAAAAAAATAAAAAACTGACAAAACTATTCAAAACATTTTAGCACAAAAATATTATTGTTTGACTCAAGCAAAACTCTAATTCATATACCAATTGTGAGTGGTAGTCCTATAAATACAATTGATTTTGACAGGTCCACGAGCAAATATTTGTATTTTCCTTATTGTAAGTGTTTCACACAACTACATAGATGGATCATACTACACTGGTCACAAGTTCCATTTTGTTCTAAATCAAAATGTTACAGAGACAACTGACCTTGAAAGTCTGATAAAATTTTTAAAAAACAAAAAAAATAAATTTTTTCAATTTTAAAAAACTGTTACACTAGCCCCAAATTCCATTCTGATCCAAACCTAACTGTTCCACCAATCAGAAAATGATTTTACAGGTTGCTCTGTGATAATAGCACTTATGACATGTTTTAAAGTGTGATTATTCAAATTTTAAGGAAATGGTGTCACTATGATTTAAAAAAAAGAAATCCATACTAAATATCTGCCCAAAGAAGAAAATATTAATTTTGATAATGTTTGTATTTTGTCACCTCTTTTGTGCTTTGCTAGGGTGGATAGGCAAGTGATTTGCAAGGATTATTTTGGACCCGATTTAAAAGATCATACCAAATATTCTCCCTTAACCTTTACTCATAAATCAGGTTAGTTAGAAATATTTCTCCATATATAGCTTTACATTTCTCCATGACTATCATAATTCTAAATAATCTTGATTTCTTCAGGTAGATTGATTACTAAAGTTCAACTGCAATGAAGACATGAAGTTGCAGACTCACCTTCAGATCAGTGATGTGTGCAATCATGTAAGTAAGCAAGGAATAGCTGGCAACATTGAATGGAACTCCAAGACCCTGAAAGACAAACAGAACAAGGTAAGCAATAGATAAATACTACTAAATCAATAAATAAATTACCTTAGTACTCATAAATTCCTACTGAAAACGACAGCTGAAATCGCTGTGTTGTAATGAGAAAGCTCTCCCCCCAAATATCACAAAGATGACTTAAAATTATCAAGAACCATTATTCTTAATATATTTTACTAGTCTATAATTCAAATAACTATTTCATCTCCAAATTCTCATTTTGCTTATTCAGTCTATATCTACTCTATTTATTTTTAACAATCATGTTATTGAGAAATGAATATATGATTCAACAGAATGATTATAAATTGTGTTATATTGAAACTATGACTGTTAAATTAGCAGCTTGTATTGGATATAAAGAACAAAATAGAATACTGATTTGAGAGTGTGTACATTATATATATATATATATATATATATATATATATATATATATATATATATATATATATATATAAAAACACAGCAAGACAGCATAGTAGTGATCAGAGAAGTAATGAGTATAGCTATAAGGCTTATTTGAGCAATGCCTACTCGTAAGGCATTTGTGGCCACACCAGTAACAACACTGCCAAGACAGGTCCACAGAGATTAGAGAAAGATGGCAGTTCAAATCTTAGCAAAAACTTATTTCAACATTTCCAGTCCATGCAGCTTGTCTTAAGTCATTATAACAATCTGAGTGTTGTGATGAACAGGAATAAGATACAAGAATAATTATTCTCAAAAATTAATAACGATGTCAATGCTTTACCAAAGAAATGCATACACTATTTCTGAGAAACCAGATGAGACATTTAAATTTTTCTGAAAAAAAAAAAAAAAAAAAAAAAAAAGAATCTGTGCAAATATAATATTGCGTCCCACGTATTGGTAATAAGACTAGAAGACCATTAACCATAGCTGGGAGTGAATAGGTATGGGGCACGGATGAGTTGCTCAAGCGGTAGTCTCCCAAATAATCTTGTAAAACACGTATCACAGGCCAGCGAATCAAGTATTTATATTTGAAATTTTCTGCTGAAATTTTGAGTCTTGTTGTGATATTTCTTTCATCCTCTTACCTCGTTCTCGCACACAAAGGGGCCGATTGTCTAGATATCCCAAGTACTCAAAGAAAACTTTATAGAAACAGGAAAAAATAAAAAATAGAAACATACTGAGCAGATGATAATGTAAAAAGGTTAAAAAAAAAACAAAAAAAAAACGAAAAACAACTCACCATGTCACCTGATCGCTGATACATCTGACAGGAAAGTTCTCCATTATTTACATAAAATTGGGACATGACATGACATGGAGGCAGAGCCATTTTCGGTAAGTCTGCAGGAAAGAAAAAAAAATTCTTGACAATTTACAAAAACACACAATAGATAAAACAGGCAAATTTTAGAAAAATAAAAAAATATCCTTAAGTCACTTCCAGTATTCAGAACCTACTCATACCAAAATGGATTTTGGGATCCACATTTATGGTTCATTGTTCTACCAACATGTGACAGTCTACCGCAGAAACCATACAACATATCCAAATTTCTCTGTGTGAACTAACATGACATCTTAGGTTAGCAAATTAGTTATTTTTAAAATAACCACTCAAAATATGGTCTATTATTGTTGTTTTGTTTTTGTTTTTTTTCATGTTTTGTTGAATTGTTTTTCTGGGGGGGGGGGTACAATGTAAATTCATGCTAAAATGGACACTTTTCTGAATGATCTGTGCTAGCATGTCTTCTCTCAAGCATTGGCTGCAGACTTCATAATATATCTCTAGCAATTATATTTTATATATTTTGCCTAGATTTATTTCTATTCATTATCTTATAACATACAGTAAATCCTCGCTATAATGAATTTCAGTTTTAACGAACTTGTGGATTCATCCAAATAAACTTCAGATTTATCAAACGAACTTCAATAAATGCAGTGAACTACCAAACTCTCGACTTCCACGACCACCGCTTCCCACCAATCAATTTGCTATATTGAGAGTTCACTGTAACACAACTGCTTATCAATATGACGATTCATGTTTAAGCATACATCTTGAAACAGTGTGTGAAATTGGTGAAAAATTCATACAAATTTTTATTTTCGCAAAATAATAAATCACTAATTATCTTTTTCAATGGGAATAAGAACAAGAAAATCCTATCAGTATTGAAAGGAAGGGTCTACAACCAATGCATCCTCCTGATAGTCACCTATGGAGCTGGAAGATAGAACCTATCCGAAAGATTGACCCTCAAACTGAGAATCATGCTCAACATTCCATGGAGAGATCACAAAACAGTACAGTATATGATGAAAAAAAAAGAAAAAAAAAACAGGAGTCAGGGATATCAAAATCCATTAGAAAACTCAAAGGCAAGTCCAGAAAGTATTGGCTCCACAATGGCCATGATAGGTCTGAGGGAGGTTCATGTCCACAGATGCCAATAGGCTGATGATGAGGATTTTTTCATAAAGATTCATATTGACGTAGGAAATAATTATTTTTCCTAATTGTCTGAAAATCTAAGCTCAATCTAAATATTCAAAATGAAAATCAAACTTAGATTGCAAACAATTAAATTTGCATAACTTCATGTATCAGTGTCTTACAAAACTAACCTATTGAGGTGCTCAACACAAAGTTTTACAAGGGTATAAGAAGAATAAAAGCTAAGAACTTTCCATAGTTTGAACAACAAAAATCATGATGGTCTATATTTGTTCCATTAAACATTCATCCTGGGACAACTGAAAAACACAGAATTAGCTGAGCCCCTAGCCCACACATCTTTCCTGTTCAGTCAGAAAATGCAAACTAATCACTGTGTAGGTTTCATATTATGATAATGTTATCTGTGGTTGTAAAAGCCAGGAAAATTCCATTTTATTTTTCATGATAAAAGTCCAAGCAGACTCCTAAAGATGTACAGGACATAGGAGATATATATATATATATATATATATATTATATATATATATATCTATTCCAGTAGTCATAGAAATCTGGGGATATATGTCCGAGGAGTCTCAACTAGGTTAAGAGAAATTTAATTTGAATGAAGTCAGTATAATTTTACAATCAGGTAGGGTGAATCTTTGTGTCCATACTTATGAATAGGAATTTTGGAATCTAAAAAAACATCTATATGGATCTTATAGCAGACAAATATTTGTTAGAAAGAAAAAAAAAGTGATTTTAATAAAACAATCATGGTACATTGATTATTGTGAGGAGAATCTTTCAATGACCTTCTATAGAACTTAATATGAAACCAAGTGATACTCTCTCCCAACATGAAAATAAGACTGAGAAATACAAACCAACAGGATTCCAAGCTGACATGATTATCCGCCGATCAGTTGGATTATTTTTGATGACATTAATGATATGATTAAGTTGGTCGACACCGGTGTTTTCGTAGTTACTATGGAAGTCTTTGTATTCGGCCCCAAAATGGCGCCACTGAAAACCGTACACGGGGCCAAGATCACCTGAAATTATACAAGAATAGGAAATGAAAGTAACAGGAGTAAAAAAAAATTTCTAATCAATCACTTCAACATCAATCAACAGGCAGATGGCCTAATACTGAATATTTGTCAATTTCTCTTCTTCCATTGTCTATGTGTATGGGGTGCACTATTGGCTTCTCCCCAACTTTGGTCTTGTTCTCTTTTGCTTTCGTACTACCACCCAACCCTTCTTGCCCCCAACCCTGAAATTCATACCTGTTCCTTCTCTCCACTATGTCCTCCTTAGTGAGATCTGAATTCAATCTAAAAACTTCAAAACCAATCTCCCCACATACATTTTCATACATCGTCCCAAGTTGAGTGTTGACGATTTTTTCTTCCAACCTAAGAGTAGGCCCGCTGAACAGCCCCCCCCCCCCGCCACCACCAGGGAAATCCTGGTGACACACCTGATTTTACAAAGTTTTGTCTGAAAGCATGTACGGAAAAGATAACAGTGAGTAATATGTTGGTTGTTGCCAAGTAGACAAGAAAATTTCTAAAAAGCATATGTATAATATATAATCAGTGTCCAAAAAGAAAAAAAAAAAAAAAAAAAAAAAAGGTCCTGTCAATGCCACCTACTAAAGGGAGAAAAAAAAAAAAAGAACTGAAAACCAGTATTGAAAATTTCCATTGGTAATTTTCTGGTATCGGTGATGTCAGTAATTTGCAAAAATTAGTAGGGAACACAATGAGGATCACTAGACTACACTAGCAGATGGACTACAAGACAATTTTTCTACCAATTAGGCTACAATATTCACCCAATATGGATAGTGATTGAAGTATTTTAATACAAGAGGACTAATTCACATTCAACTAGATAAGAATTTTAAAATTAGAGCCAAAATTTGCTAACAAGAATGAATTGGGAGAAAAAAATGTATAGTTACTAAATTTTAATACTAACCAAGACTGTCCATTTCTTAATTAAAATTATCTATTCTCATATATACATTAATAGTGAATAAGGCAAAATAAAACCAGACAGCCAGCTCATAAAGATTTATTGCAAATGATGGAAAATAAATGAAGGTTGATCATTAATAAAACAAAATCTTTAATTTCCCAGATTGTCACACTGATCTGCCACAACTGTTTGGGGGGGGAAAGCTTTTTCATGCCCCTCAATACTATCCTTTTATTTTACCTCTAAATCAATAAAACTAAGTTTCTTCTCTCCTTATTATCCAATTCGTAATAGGATATTTTGTCAGTATGATAAGATTGGCTATTAAATTGAGTGTTATTTAGCTAAACCAATTGTCAACAATTCAGTGAAAAAAAAGAAAAAGAAAAGATACAAATCAGTCATTCCAAATAGCTCAGTCATGTGAAATTTGTGATAGTAGATCAATTATAGACTCTATTCTCAACAAGTAATTTGCTCACCTTCTTCGCGATCAGTAAATCCAAGATTATCCAGGAAATCTCGGGATCCATTAGCATCCCAAATATGCACATTCTTATCCTTCAGCTCATTGCTGTTTGTACAACCATGGATGAACCAAAGCATCTCTTCCAGGATGCCCCTCCAAAATACTCTCTTGGTGGTGAACAGAGGAAATGCTGCCAAGTAAGAGAAAAAAACAAACAAAGGAGGCTTTAAAGAGGCTCACAAAAGAGATTGTCTTTACTTGATCTGAAGATATAAATACTTATGGAATGACCACATTACCAAATGGGGCAATATTATATTATTTGCTCATACCTGAAAACCTCAAGTAATGACTTGAGTGGATGGATTTTTTTGTTCCAGCTGGTTGCTTTTAGGACCATTTTGGAATGAATATCAAATAGATATCACTGATTAGGTAAGTACTGTTTCATCAGAAAGAGAAAGGACATACTACTGAATATCATATATATATATATATATATATATATATATGCACTAGCATAACACCAGTCGAAAATGAGATTATTTACGTATGTATCGGCACTTCTGCCTCAGACCAGAGTGTCCGTACACCCTGCAGCTCTCTGCCTAGGATCAGAGTGGGTATCTATGTGCTATGCACAGGATCAAAGTATCAGCTCCGGCACTTCTACCTAATATCTGAGCATAGTATCTGTGCACTCATTCAAAGACATTACAAAAAAATACACGGATACACTGCATTTACATTTGAATTTAAAAAATTTTTTTAAATGAATAAAAGTATTATTACAGACTTTAGTGAGACTGATACATGAAAAGAAATTAAAATTACATATAAAAAGCTAATTCAATTCTTATAAACTTTATACCATTAGAATATTCCAGTATAGATATTTTTTTGAATGTGAATACCAGATCGTTTCCCCATGGATATTCGCAGCTTGTCAGTATGACTCGAGATATCTCTTGACAAGTACGAGTTGTTTTGAATGATCTTTTGATGATGACACATTTATAATTTTATATCGATTTAGACATCCATACAATAGAATGGGAAAATATTATCTTCATCCATCATTACCCATAAACCAACTTTTTCCCCCCTAAAAAGGTGTACATTTTGCTCTGTAAAAGCATAGCATGGTTATAATGTTGAGTTCAGTCTGTTTTTACACATGGTCAAATGATAGCAAAGCACATAATCAGGATACAATTTGAGTTTCTTGTTATACAGAGGGAACTTCATCCTTTGTTCAACCTCTCATTTTCTCTCCAACCAATATTTTGAATAAGAGAAGAACTCTGGACCAAAATTGCAGAAGTCCAAATAGTATTCCGACAGTCCTACCACTAAGACAAAGATCAGCAGTCAATAAAAATTAAGTATTTTTTTTTTTATATATTAGGACTATTAAACTCTTGAACAACAATTAGTATCTGCACTTGAATCATTCTTCTTCTATAACAAATCAAAGCAGACAATAACAAAAGAAATAAATGGATAAAATAACATATACTTGAATAAAAGGGAAATACCTTCTCGGATGTTATACCGCATTTGCATGCCGAATACAGACAGTGTATCAATTCCAGTGCGGTTTGATCTTCGACTTCCATGTTTAAGGATATGGTCAATAGCATTCAGGTATTCTTTTTCACTGAGAGATGGGGAAGAAGAAATAAACAAAAGTTGATTAACGGATATATATTTATAATACACTTGTTTTTTTTATCAACTAATCTACTTTTTGCATTATTCATTAGAACACAGACTCATTACTCAGAGATCCGTCAATGCCCTATCACTTTTTTTTTAATTTTACCTATATTGTACATATTTTCATTCTTCTAAAAGAACTTTTTTTCTTGAAATTTATCAAGTTACAACACACTCTTTTCGTCATCAGTCTTTAGTCATTGGATATAGACCTTCCCCAAACCTCTTTATCATGGGGGTCACTGAGCCAATACTTTCTGAACTTGTCCAGTTCGTTTCACCATCTTATACTCAACCAGCCTTGATTTCGTATATGAACTCTGGGCATCCATGTTGTGAGTTGTGATGTCCTTCAGGTCGTCTACCATTCTTGCAACATGACCAGCCCCTTTGCCATTAGTTTTCTAATGGATTCTATGATGTCTCGGGCTATCTCGGTCTATTTTCATTCTATTGTAAAGTAGAAACTATCCTTTCCTATTCAAGGACAACTAAAAAGAGACCCAACTTCTGGATTATACTTGCCAAAACAAGTATTTAGCCATGAACAAATTTCTAGGGACAAGGGATGGCAAATCACTAAAATTCAAGCAGAAAACAACAAGGCAGAGAAGGAATAGTTTTCCACAAAGAATAATATTGATTTTGGCAAATTCTAATCCAAGTCTGGAGTAGACGATTTCTCTTACAGTAACAAGAATAAACCTCACCAAATTTAGGGGAGTAAACTGTCCACTGTTTGTCTATCTGGCCACATTAATCCAGACTGATATGTAAAATTAACATTCCCTTGTCATGATTTAAGATCACAACTAGCTGATTGGTGGGCAGCTCCTGCTAAATCGTCTTATATATCTATAAGAATTTATGTTAGAAATACGCGAGGACTTACTTCATTCTGATCATATTATAAAATCAACATTTCCCTACCATGATTTAAATTCCAATCATGGGATTGGTAGCCAGCTCTTTTACTGACCAAGTTAAACTGAGAAGTCTTATATATTGACAAAAATTTATCATTCTAATGAAAGAATACATTTATACTAAAAAATATATACTTTTTTTATCTATCATATATACAATACCAAAGCTGCAGTAATCATCTTCAATCAGAATAGAAGTTGGAGTGGACTTGGACACTGCAGCAGTCAGGCTTGTTTATCAAACATATATGAATTCATGAGAAATATCACACGAACAAAACTAAAAATGTTTAGTAATTTATTCTTGTAAATGGTCAATATGCCTGTGATCTTAGTAAATTGAACAGTCAAAATTAAAGCAGAATATAAATACAAGATGAATTCCCAATAAGACCAGCTCGAAACTGCAGGACTTCTTTATAAGTCTGCCACCTGACTTTCTTCAACTTTTTCTAAGGAAAGTAGCATAAAAAAGAGCAAACTTTCCGTGAATTGCATTGATCAGCTACAGTATAAACTAGTTAAAACGTACAAGTTAATAGAAAACTGCTTACCAAGTATCAACAGCATCTTGAGTGTTTTCTTTGTTCTCTTTGTTTTCGGTTTTGTTGTCCATTCTGGATACAAGGTAATTTCCTGGCAAAAATAACTGAAAAGCAAAGTTTTAAATGCAAAAAATTAGTTCTCATGATAATACACAAACAATTAAAAAAAATGTCCAAGAGTAGACATCAAAGCTTTCACTCATTTATTATTACATGTACAGGTAAATAATCTCTTATCTGAAACCCTTCAGACTGGATAATTTTCAGAATTCAGAATTTTGTAGATTTCAAAATGAAAGGATAGTAACAATATACAGAATAGAGAAGTCGATTGTTAGGGACTGCCATTCACCCTGGAGCAAACCTTGTAAATATTCAGTCAGATAAATTAAAACTATAAATAATATTACAGTTTATTTGTACAGAGGTAAATAAAATGAGCAAAAGATGACAAAAAAATTGCCAGCAAGCATTATTTTTAAAGTACAAAAAAAAAATATTCGAGTACTTTTCATTTTCCAGAATTTATGATAAGAGTATGTGTACTAGTAGTAACATATCTAATTTAAACAGTAGGGAAAAGAAAATGAAACAAACAGTTGTATTTTAGAGATAATTTCATTTGAACCCAGGGTTTCAGCTGCTCTTGTTGCAGCCCACTGACTTCACTACTACTCAACCACTCTGCTTTAGCTATTTTCTGCACAAAAAAAAAATTCTGACAGTAAAGAGAAAGAAAGAAAAAAGAGAGATAAGAACTAGATTTTGCATCTTACGCTGCCCCCCCCCCACCTACTAAAACAAGTAGAGAGTTGGAGGGGGGTTAGCTCAATCAGAGGGACATATTTACGTGTTGACAAAGGGTCAAAGGAAGTTGGAAGTCACATGATCCACTGGAAAGGTGTTGGCTCACTTGTAGTGTCAGTAAGATGACGGAAGGCCCTGGAAAAGGAAGGGCCATGGGCCTGGGAGTAAGAGAACAAACAGGTAGACTGTAAATGGCTTAGGAGAGCTGGGATGCAGGAAATAGGAGCTTGTGCAGTATCACAGATGGCAGATGCAGGCTCAACCCAGGAGAGAATCAGTTGTGTAACTTATGCAGTGAACACCCAGATACTGACAGATTAATTGTTTATTCCCTGCACAGTCTTTTTGACCGATGGTGACCACAGAGGTCAGTAATAAGTTAAGAAACCAGGCGGTATGCTGAGAATGCCAGACAACGGGTCTGAGGTAGCCGGATTATGGGTTGGAGGGGGGGGGGGGAACAGCCCCAAAGCATTAAGGCTACAGTCCTGTGGGATGGATCCAAACTAAGAACATTCACAAAGAAAACTGAGCTGATTCAGTATCAAAGATGTAGATGTAGTCAAGATAATCTAAGTATCTATGGCACAATGGACACCCAAATGCAAGGTCGGGGGGGGGGGAGTGTTTGTTCCTTGAAAGTTCTAGTGACCTTTTGTTGTGCTTGTTCTCCCTCATTAGACTGTGACAACCCCTCCTGACCCATGTTGGTTTCAATTCCTTTCTTTACTGATCATTAAAGTGGAACATGTTAATTGTCTCCATAAAAAACTATACTTTCCCCGTCTTTTCAGCACCCCTCCCCACCAACAGTCCTACCATGTAGAGTTATTCGGTCTACACACATTTTCTGAGACACTTTTATGAAGTCAGATTTTCTCACTTGGCAACAAATACACCAAAAAAGTGGTATCCACAAAAAGACAGATACTACAATGGTGTTATTTGACCTTTGAATTATTTCTTAAATATTTGGCAATTCTTGAAGTAAACAGTCAAAAAAGATGGTTGGCCATAATATGGCCATTTTTAGCATCTTTGAAGCTATTTTCGGATATCATATGGCAACTTCTAGTGGCTCTTTGATCATTTGGTGTTTTCGGCCATCTTTTTTGGGGGCGGGGGGACTTTTTTTTTTCTTTTTTTTTAAATCGAAGCCCCTCTTCACAGACAAACTCATTCAAACTTTAGTTGGCAACACTGCATATCGTCACATTATTTATTGTTTCATTTCTCACCAGACCAACAAAAATAAACACATACGTGATTCCATACTGACAACACCCAACAAAGATGGCTGCTTGGCCTGGCAATTTCTGCTTTGTTTTTTTCGAGCAGTCTTCAGGGACTTTCGCCCCAAATGTATTAAAGTAAGAGTGAGTGGCAACTGCTGGGAATGGGCAGAGCTTTTGTTTTTGTTTTTTTAAGTCGAGCATAGAAAATCAGGAGAAACGATTGTCATGAGTCAGAAATTAATACAAATGCCTGAATAGAAACTCAATAACAATCATTTTAGACACTAAATAATTAATTGTTTTTATATACAAATCTTCAATCTTCAACAAAAGTGCACATTTTAATAAATTATATTTTACATTGTAAGTATAATAAATAATATAAATTATATATATATATATATATATATATATATATATATATATATATATATATATATATATATAACACCGGCGGCTGTTGAGCTCAATGGTAAGAATAACACTGTTGAAGCTGCTACCCTATCAGTCACAGCTTAGATTCATGCAGCAGCCTCATTTTCTTTGTTTATTCTATTCACGCTATCTAGGCCAAATAATACATTTACTGTGTTAGAATGGAGATCATTCCATATAAGAGTCTTAACATAATACAACACAATTTATAATTGTTCTGTCTGATCATATATCCATTTCTTGACATATCATTTACACACAGAGTGTAGTGTTAGATGTTGCAGGTCAATGAAAGCTGAGAACATTCATTGATGTATCTAGCATTTTATTGAATCTATCAAGAATTGTTTGGACTGCTTTTTTTTTATTTTGGTTGCTCATTATCTTGTTTCAGCTAATTCATTCCATGATTCTCCTCAGTGTACAATACAATTCACATGAAAGTGTATACTTTTTCCAGAGCCTGCAATAAATTTTGTCTTCTGTTTTACAATATCATAGGACAATACCTGAGAAAAGACCCCATCTTTCCATATGTATTATCCAGCTAAGAAAGGCTGTAGAATTAATTGACCAAAACAAAGTGGCAACAAGAATGACTAACAGAATGAGATCGATAGTTCTAACGACTATTGGTAGGATAATGACCTATTTCAACAGTACAGAATTTATCTTTTTTTTAAATCAATGATTTATGATTTTGAATTGAAGGGAAACATATCCATAGAAAAGAATAAGCTAGACCTGGAATGTTTAACAGTTCAAAAGTTAGTTTTCATTACTTGGCTCTAAATGAGAGGTTCATCTCTGACTAAAGGATTTTCTAATTATTTCTTTCATATTTCAAGTCCACTGCTTTGTGAATGGGACCTGACTTGATATCACAATTCAAAAATCTATGATAGAAAAACTGAATTCAAATCAAATTGTGCAAGTCACTCACCAAAGCTAGTTTAGCATTTGTGTTGAAAGAAAAAAAAAAACAAACAAACGAAAGAGTGAATAAAACCAAACAAGAAAACTGCCAAGTAAATTTTAACTAATAAAATTAAGATTAAGAATTAATTGTTTGTCAACAGGATAATTCATACTGTTTTTAAATCTTTCTTATTATTGAATGGCCATTACAGAAATAGGCTCCCTGGAAAATTTGATAATAGCTCAACAGAATAATGCAAAATATTTTTTGCGGTGGGAGCGTCAACACAGTTCAAAAGGTCAAAATAGGAGTTGCATGCATCATCAGTGATCTAACACCTCAGACAATGAAGTTGGCGCAAAATTGTAGGTCAAGTATCTTAAGGTGGTTTTTGCGTTGTTAAATTGTCAATCTTCAAGTATACGAGCATTTTGGGTTAGTTTTCCATAATAACTCAATAAATCTTTAATTTTACCATCAAAAAGAAGGTGGAAAACTGCTTTTAATCAACTTCACCAATAAAACTTTTCTTTCAGTAACAAAATTTAATTTTATCAAGTGCACAACTTAGGAATGGTAGTCCAAATTGGAATTCTGCATGCGTCAAACAGATTTGGGGGGTTTCTCAATACAGAATTTTCCTACACTAGAGTAGACTCATATCATATCATAGGACAATACCTGAGAAAAGACCCCATCTTTCCATATGTATTGTCCGGCTAAGAAAGGCTATTTATCCGACGGGGGTATATTGACCGTACTCCCCTCTTAGCATTAGTAGTATTGTTATATTGTCTCACACTAGGATCGAACCTAGAACCATCAGATTACTTTACAGTAATTTGTCAGATGCTGTAACCACTGCGCTATGTGTCCATAAATAAAGGGTTCGGTTCGTTACTTCCCCAAATCTACCAGATGATACCTGACGAAGGCCGTAGAGTGCAACGGCCGAAACGTTGTATGAAAAACAACCAAGATGAGGATGGTCCGAATATCAATAGAAATAAGAATTAATTGTTTGTCAACAGGATAATTCACACTGTTTTTAAATTTTTCTTATAATTGAATGGCCATTACAGAAATAGGCTCCATGGAAAATTTGATAATAGCTCAACAGAATAATGCAAAATATTTTTTGCAGTGGGAGCGTCAACACAGTTTGAAAGGTCAAAATAGGAGTTGCATGCATCATCGGTGATCTAACACCTCAGACAATGAAGTTTGCCCAAAATTGTAGGTCAAATCTCTTAAGGTGGTTTTTGCGTTGTTAGATTGTCAATCTTCAAGTATACGAGCAGTACTGGTTAGTTTTCCATAACTCAATAAATCTTTAATTTTACCATCAAAAAGAAGGGGGAAAACTGCTTTTACTCAACTTCACCAATAAAACTTTTCTTTCAGTAACAAAATTTAATTTCATCAAGTGCACAACTTAGGAATGGTGGTCCAAATTGGAATTCTGCATGCGTCAAACAGATTTGGGGGGTTTCTCAATACAGAATTTTCCTACACTAGAGTAGACTCAGAGCAAAACATTTAAAACAAAAAAGTGATCCAGTTAAATCAAATTGAAGAAAAATATATTTATTTACAGCTATGTTCACAAGACAGTAAACAGTCAATGCGCGCCACCCCCCGCAGACTGTTATTGTATAAACTAGTATACATATATGAACAAGTGGAGTTCGTCTTAATATGGATGAAGACACATAGAGTTCTCTGCCCCTTCACCATTTAAAGGAGTGCTTCTTTTTCTCAACTCCGTTACCTCAACTCTTTTCGGCTCCTGCTGCTATATGAAAGGGTGTGCTACCTTCCATAGAAATATCACATCGTATTATTTTTATGGAAATTTCCAACACTCCTTAGTGCGTTTTATCTGTCCCAGTGACACGGAACAGTGTGGTCCATTGCTTACCACTGTAAATTTGTCACTTTTTGTTATTTTTTTCAGATCTTATCGGGGGGGGGGCTCTGATATAACTGAAATGTCAAACTGCACACGTACTTCCCGCCATTTTCTCAAAGGTATGGTCGCTAACTGTACAGTCTGTAAACTTCAGTTTTGTTTTTGTTTTTTTTTAGGCTTTACTTAGTAAATTGGTCTTACACTCTCCCAACTCGGTATTGATGAAATCGTTGAAAAACATTTTTACGGTGCAGAATGAACTGATCTAATTAAATATGACCTTTATCTTTTCTCCAAAACGATAAGTCTCCAAGAAAAAAGTATCTTCTATAAGCGAAGCGAAAGACGTAGGCATATAGTGGGTGATCGATTCGCAATGTACGTATCATCTAAAACTGGACAGTGTGGCCCTCTTTGCAACACATGATATTCAATTTTTTTTTTGTTAGGTTTTAGGATTAATATTGGAAAAAAAATGAAAGCAGAAAACTTGATTATCGCGATGGTTATTTCGCCACGATAATTTTACCTTTTGGTCACTCAGATATAAGCATTTCAAATTTCGAATTTTGGGGGCAAACTCGAGGGTGTTTGCCCGGGGGCTTCTGTCATCTACTTTAAAAAATCATTAGTTTAACCCTTTTGGAGGGAAATCATTCGCTGATTTTCACTGACAATTCCTGCAACGCAGTTCAGTTTAAGATACCATGACGCCATTTAAAACTTTTGTGAAGTATAGAAAACCCACACAACTTTAAAAGATAGGTTTTGTTTTTTTTTTAAGTAAATCCCACTACGAAATAACAGACAAAACATTGAATAAATTTCTTTTCAGCACTATATAAACATGATTCGCGAAAATTTAAGATGTGAAATTATATTTGGTTATTCGCAAATACTTCTCAGAGAATATTTATAAATAAATTCTTAAACAGTTAGAAGTACCGAAAAGATGCAACAAAACGAATCATAAGGAAAGACATTTCCTTCGATTTTTTGCGTAAGCTTCAAGTTTTTAAAAAGGAATCATTTCCCTCGTTAGGGGAGGTTTGAATGCAAAATGCCAACGCCCGCAACCTAAGCACCCCACACCTTTAATGATTCTTGATATCAAAGTCTGGTAATGTAGGGATGCTAAAACTGCCCTGAAATTTCAGTTGCAATATAAGTACTACAGTGTTGATTCTTCTAGATCGATGCCTTTTTCCGACCGAACGTGATTGTAATTTGCAATAATCCGTACTACATCGTTGTCCTTTTGTCTGACACTTTTTGTTTTGATGCCTTTTGACATGGACCATTTTTTTTTTCAAGCCGTCGCTATTTTAATCTTAGTCGCCCAATTGGTTCAGGCATCGTCCATGAAAGACGAACTTCTAGCGTATAGAATGTGAGTTCAAGTCTCATCCCAAACTACACATTCTGTAAGGCTCAGCGAAAAAGAAATGTTTTAATAAAAAGCAGCAAAATAGATGACAGTGGGGGCACCCCCGGATCCCCACAACAAATTTCGACCCTTAGAAATTCGCATTTCTCAACTCAGTTGCCTGACTAAAATGCAAAGTTACTCTCGCCACAGCAATTCCATGAGATACGGGTGGAACAGAGTTCGAAAGGGGATTGATAAAATCTGTCTGAACAACTAAGTTCAGTCCGAACCGGTTTTCCGCATTATGAGTTAGGGTATCATGACCGTATTCTGACCAATTCGGGTAGGTCTAGCCTGATACAGTTGGATTTAAACCTGCCTAAAGTTGGAAGTTAGATTTTTTAATCCTGAGCTGGGACTCAGGAGATAGGCATCCCTACGTTGCAGGACGTGGGTATTGAGAACTATTTAAGGTGCAGACGATGTTATATAGGGATGCTAAATGGCCACGTCCGCATCCTAAACAATTCCCAAGACCAACGTAGGCAGGCTAGATTCGGACAGATAACAATCTATCTGTACCAGACTGGACATACCCGATCTGGTCAGTGTACGGTCCTTGCAGACCCCCATACTGTGAAAAACAGGCCCGGGACTTCACTCAGTCGTCAGGACATCCATGAGGATTGAAAGCACGAAAAAAAATTATTAACGAAATTTCTAATCGAATATTAGATAAATAACCTAACTTGATTTTAGTAGCATTGTTCTTCTAAATTCCAAAACAAAATACTAACGTCTCCGGCTCTAGTCTGTAAGGTATACGAATGCGTAATTTCTTATTTCTAACTTATTTTGTCTAGTTACATAAAGTTTATGAAAATCGAATCAACTTTCAACAAGCAACGAATAGCTTGTTAGTCTTTTCTTCCTGTTGATGTCATTTGAGGAATTTTCAGAGGATGTTGGATTTGCAACACAAACTAATTTTTTCCTCACTCCTGATGGCTCATTTTTAAAATAAAGTTTTAAAATCATGATTTTGACCTTTTAAATTAAAAAAAACAAAAAACTGATTTCCATAATTCAAATTAGTTTGAGAGGTCACGATGACGCCAATTAAGACTTTCATAAAATATAGAAGAATGAGTGATAAAACTACACAACTTAAAGTTTTAAAAAAACTTAAATCCCACCATGCAATGAGAGAAAACATTAAATAATTAGTTTTCGCCACGCTTGTGAAAATTGCAGATGTATGGAATAATTCTATTGCGTTACTCACAAATACTTCTCAGACTTATCAATATCCCAAATATACTTTTGAAAGTAAATTTACAAATGAATTCTAGAACGGTTACAAATACCGAGAAAAATACAAAACAGATCAGAAGGAAAGAAAGACATTACCTTCGGTTTTTGCGCTAGTTCAAGTTTTGGCGCGCTATGTTTTAGTTGGGAGTGTTTCTACGTCATCCCAAATGTTTATATCCAGAATTCAGTAAAAAAAATATCTAAATCATTCCGAAAATATCTTTAAAAAACATCTAAAAATATATTACGTCATTTTCAATATTTTTTTCGTTACAAATGATAAAAATGAAATGTAATTCAACATTTATGATCAATGAGACTCATTTTCTTGGAAAAAATGATTTAAAAATATGAAAAAAAATAATATATTTAAATTCATGCGAAGTGATTAAATTTTCAGATATGGGTAAGGTCTAATATTTTTAGATAGATATCTGGAAGTTTTAGATATTTTTAGATTGATATCTGAAAATTTCAGATGAATATCTAAAAAGTTTCTAAAATATGCAAGTCTCATTACGACTTATCTGTCTGGATGTTAAATAGCGAAACACATTTTTTTTTTGCATCTGAACGCATCAAAAGATATCCAAATTTGGATGCAAAATATCCAAAGTGGCAACACTGGTTATTTCCCTTGTTAGGAGCGGTTTATTAGTAACCGTCAACATATTCATCCCTCTAGCTCCAGTAGTGCAACCTGTACGCGCTACACATACGAACATTGGATGACTATGTATTTATGCTCGTACCTTACGTATTTGTTGCGCCACCAACGAAGCTAGAGGGCTGAAAATTCAAATAATTACTCCTTTGTCTAGGAAAAAAATTCTTTCGTTTTTTTTCAAATTCCTGCCCAAAATAGCTTTTTTGTGGGCCGTTCGATTTGCAATGTAAGTTTATTCTAAATTGATTCCTTAGTTTGTGTCTGGCAGCATTCACGCTTGGTTTGGGGGAAATTCAGACTTCTTTTTAATAATCACAGCCCAATAAAAGGTAGGAGAAGTAATTATTTCATGGATGACTTTTTTTTTTTTTTTTAATAATCAACCCCAACTCGGCATCCTATCGAATGACTAACCAGACTTTTTTTTCTAAGCCGTCACTATTTCTAATATTGATTGTTTAATTGATTCAGGCATCAACTATGAAAGATAAACTCCAAATATATAGAATGTTAGTTCAAGTCTCATCCAAAGCAACATTTTTATGACTGGATTAGCAAGAAAAAAGTTTTAGATGAGAGAAAGCTAGTCAAAACATTCGTTATATACAATGGCTTACCTGCACAAGTTATAAAAGAATAATTTTTGTATTATTTTCCTTATGATGGAATCTGTGATGTGAATCAGTGTGAGGAATTTTTTCTGAGTAACGAAGATGATTTTGGTAATTTAAATATTTTACAATTTTTCTATCATCTATACAGCAGAAAACCCTGGATTAGATGGTAATGAACATCGATATCATTTTAAATAGAAAGATAATTTTTAGTTTATTAGTTTAGTCTTTTCATTTACTAATTTTGTTCAGTAAATATTGTGATATTTTAGGTAAAAACTGCTTCCAAGGATTTCTTGAGATAATAGTATACTTCTCACAAGTGCCAGAGTTCAAGCCTTGGTCAAAGCCAAAATTTCAAGCCAGACAGGTCCTCCCAACTTGAAAAATTGATGCAACACTATCTTCCTCAATGCATCTCCCTGATCCAGCTCTGGGCCAATTTAAAGTAACCTCAGCCAAAAAAAAAAAAAAATTTCAGAAACCTTTAAATCAGTGATGCCTAAATGGGTGGTACTAAGCTCCCAGAAGAGGAATATAATGGTAAGTATAATGGTGAAAAAATTTAGAGGACAATTCAAAATGGGGGAGGAAATCCGGGATCGAAAGAGAAGGGAGGTGGCCAGGAACACTGAGAACCATATAGAAAATTTTTCATTAGCCTTTCTCATTTAAATTTTTCATTTCCTGACTTTTCAAAATATATTAGATGAAAAAAAAACAAACAATTTAATTCTCAGCTGTAATCACAAATACTCATGAGTGTTGAGACACACATATTGAGAGAGTAAACGATTCAACTTACCTTTCTTTTCTCTCAGTGATCACAATATTGATAGCATAAGGCAAGAAACCCAATCAGAAGTTGATTATGATGAAAGTGAGATTGCTTGGCAATCCAAGAATTCACTTATCATAACCCAGTATTTTTCAGAGTAGCAACCAAAAGCAGACTTTTTACCTCTGTTTTTAATCTTGCTTTCAGCTTCTTGGGATGAAGTTGATAGGGTAGTCTGAAACATTTTTGGAACCTGAGGAGAAAACTTGACGTAAACAACCCTGAGACGAGCTGCAGCATAATCAGTTGTCCATCAACCAAAACAGAATCTAGAAAATGAAATTAGAAAAAAAACAATTAATAAACTAAGTTACGGTTGACAGGACAAAGAGAAAGAGGATGCTAATTATTGCATAGTATTCTTTGTTTTAAGTATGCTATGAAAAATTTCAAACTTAGTGACAAGAAGCTGACTTTGCTTATCACATGAATTTCCTATCCATAATTGCATCGTATGTTATTATGCTGTATAACAAGATGAGGCATTGGATTGGAATGATAATATTGGAGTCTGTTATAACTTCTGCTTAGAGGGAGTCAGTTGTTGCCTCTGATTAATGGAAAGACTAAATTATGACATACAGGACAAAGAAAAGGAGGTTACTATTTATTTGGGCAGACCAGTGTTGATAGATGGAGAGCAAGAGACCAAGTCCTTTCTCTCTCAGTGAATACAAAGAATAAATAAGATATTTGTCAACACATTGCATTTACTCCAGCGAATGTATAAGATGAGTTACACCTGCAGTTTTAGGTGATTTTTGTCTGAAGCTTTTTTCATCAGCTGTACCGCTACCCAAGAAGTTGCCTTCCAAAGGCTTGCACAGTCTGATCTGGCTAATGTA
Source organism: Thysanoteuthis rhombus (assembly GCA_963457665.1). NCBI lineage: Eukaryota > Metazoa > Mollusca > Cephalopoda > Oegopsida > Thysanoteuthidae > Thysanoteuthis > Thysanoteuthis major. The sequence goes on along the minus strand of OY735202.1, from coordinate 41,570,323 downwards.
ATAGCTTTCATAGCAGAGTTTATTTTTCAGACTGGTTTCCAATCATTAGCTTCAAACAGATAGTTCATCACAGTGGTTTTTCAATTTTTATTACATTAAATAAAAACATTTCACGGTTTCCATGCTTGTATTATAAAGACTCCAATATTGAAAAAAAGAATGTTTTAAATCATTTAAAAAAAGAAGTTCACTTCATTTTTTTTTTTTTCATTCTTACCTTGAATTAGCCCTCATCAGATTAATTTTAGAAAACAAACCAGATTGATTAAAATTTTTCAGGCACTTTTGAAATATGAAGACATTTTGCTTAGCCTATCACGATTTAAACTTCAATCTAATATCAAATTAACACATGCACAATAATTAAGTATGCTAAAATAGAATTTCATCCATCTAGATTCTAGATGTTTAAGAATATATGGCTTAACTCTAAGATGTCCATTGATTTCTTCCATCTAACCTCATATTCTGATAACACTTTATGTTGATTTCTTACACATTTTCGTGAGCTCATTTAGTGTCACAATACATATCGTATGATGACTTACATATCATGATACATATTGTATCAAGAAAAATCGTATTGTTACAGCCCAAGGAATAATGATGGTGATAATCTATAAGGAGAGAGATAAATTATATAAGGCATTCAAGATTCATTTAACCTATTAAGGTGCTTAATGCTTGAATTTTTAAAAAGGTATAACAAGCCAAAAATGAGATGATTGAAAGAATCTGTGTGTGCACCATGATTACCAAGCAACTGGCCATTGTATGAAATCAACATTTACCAGGTATATTAGTAAGTATACAAGGCAGTGCTGTATCGAGTTTGAAGTTTTTTTGATTAGCGGTACTTGAGAAATTTGATAAAAATAGATAAAACATTCAAAATTAAAGATCTTACTTCAGTTTCCATGAATTATCTCCCTTCTGCACTTGTGCGATAAATCAAGATCAAAATTATTTTATATAACAATTATGGCAGGCTGTTCTTACACCATAAGGTCCAGCCCCTTCAAAACGTACACAATTCCAGTGTCCTAAATTGGACATTTATCCTTGGATATATGAAAAACACGGATTTAGCAGAACACCTAGCCCAAGTCTTTCCTACTTGGTCATGTAATGCAAACTAATTTTTACATGGGTTCAATACTATGACAACATTGTCTACAGTAATGAAAAATGGAAAAATCTCATTTACTTTGTTTTTTTGTGACACGTACATTAGATTTCTTTGAGATATGTGGAGCATATATCACTCAGCCTTAAGAGGGATCTTGATATATATATATATGTATGCAAGGAGTCTTGAGAAGGCTTAAGGGAATTAACTAACAAGTCAGTTCCTTTAAATTGAAAATCATTTTCAATTTGCATTGCTAGCGTTTATAATGAACAACAAACTATGTATTCTGCTTTTAAAATGTTTCAAGATTACAAAGCACAAAATGTGCCTTCTAAAATGCAAAAAGGATCTAATAAAAGTTTATTTCTTTTACTTACCTCACATATTCCTTTCTATTAATAGATATTTTTTATTACTTTCCAACATTTTTTCATACAAGACTCATGGGGTCTTTAGGTGCTTCCTATTGATAGTGATCAGCATCTACTCTGCACTCTACTTTACCCGTCTCAAATGCCATTTGGTACATAGATGACCGATTTTACTTTATACAAAGATTTCAAATTCACCTACTGTGGAAAAATGGTGAGCATCATAGTCTGATAGATTATTGCTTGTCTTATGAGCTTGATCCTCACTGGATACCTATCATTGAGGCCCTGAGCCAGACAGAGCTATATTTAGTGAAATGTTTGAATTACCAGTTTTTTTTTCATTTAAACATATTCTGTAACTTTTTAATCGCCTCAGTTAAAATCAGCAGCAATGTACTTTTAGAAGGCACATTTTGTGCATTGTAATCTATAGATGTTTTTACCAACCTAACGAGTGAAACATTTCTTGAACCCCAAAGTACACTTATCCCTTACAATACATACATATATATTTGTATATTTATATATAAAATCTATGTTTTTACCCACCTAACGTGTGTAACACTTCTCGAACTCCAAAGTACACCCATCCCTTACTATGTATAAATATATATATATATATATATATATATACATGGGTGCAAATTATGTCTCATATAAGTGGGCTTTGCGCTTTATCCTTAAATTGCAAAGATTTGCCATGGAATCTTCCCAGCTAATACAAGATTTTTTGACAAAGATAAGAGGAACCTCAATTTTGTTAAAGGTGGATGAAACTCAGATTTTTTTTTAAATTAAATCTGCAGTGATGCCCTCGAATAAGCATTTCTAGTCTTATGCATATCTGGATAAGGATTAATATCCTTAATAATTTTTCTTTTCGTTTAAATCCTTTATAAATACCCCCATCAAGAAATTACTTCATTGAATTGGATGAAAGAAACAACTTCATCAAAAATGTATCATATTTAAAGAAAGCACGTGCAATTGAGCTATTTCAATAATATAATGCGATATAGATTCATCAGAAGTCTGTTTAGTATTCAGAATATATTGAGAACTGTTTGAAGTAGTTGATCTAATTTGGCAACAGAGGGGACCTTACAGCACATATGAAAACAGACACTCTCCAGTGAGGTCACTAAGACAGCAGTGAGACAGCAGTGAGTAAACTTGTGAACTGTGAGACACAATGTATCCACAATGTCCTATTTGTTAGTGTTTCTCTGAATTTTTGAGATGAGGTATTATTATTTCTATTATTATTCGGACTATCCCCATCTTGGTTGTTTCTCATACAATGTTTTGGCCATTGAAGGCCGTAGAGTACAACAGCCAAAACGTGGTATGAAAAACAACCAAGATGAGGATAGTCTGAATAATAGAAATAAAAGTCCTATTTGTTATTCTTCACATCTTGTAAAATTCTTTTGGTAAAATTTATGGAAATGTCATGCAAGCCGCCATTCTGAAATAGACCTGATTATGAATCTGCATAGGTACATCATAAGAAGCTAGATATTTTACAAGTATTTCCTATATCTTTTTTAGAAAACAATAATCCTTGGAAATCATTATTTCCAAAAAAACAAGCCAACATTTTTGGCTACTTCAGTGTGTCTATTGATAGTCATTTCTTATATAACCTGAACTTCTTTGGTTCCTCTCAATGTCTTACCGCGTAAAATTAAAGATACTCCAGGGATAAATAATAACTTAAAAATTGTGATCAAATCATAAAATTATTCTTTTCAGGTAGCATCATGCATTTTGGACAACAAAGCAACATGTTCGATAAAAATGCTTGAAACTTGTAACTTGATGAGCCTATCAATTTTACCGTAGTAATCGTTACGTTGATAGGTACGGAAAAAGAGGTAATATTGCAATTCTGGGATGTATCTAAACTACGCATTTTAAGGGTTAATTTGGTCATGAAAGTAATCATCAGAAATCTGAGAGTACGTAAAAATTGGAGGGGGGTACAACTAACTTTACGCTATTTTCTTACAATTATAACCAAAATTAAATCCTCAAAGATATACAATTATTGCAATATGTCTTAAAAGAGAATGTTTGAAAAGTACGTGGTACTACAAAACTTATTAGAACATAACCAACTTTTTCAAATCGTGGTTCGGGGAAATTGATTTTTACGGTCAAGGAACTTCACCAGAGAAATATTTACAGTTTTGAAACGTAGTGTAAACAAATATTCAAGGAGTTCAAAAAAAGACTGAGACAACATAGGGCTGTGGTAAAATACAGGAAGCATTTTAAAAAAAAAGAAAAATGCAACGAGAAGCAAAGCAACGATATCAGTGTAACAAACGTCATTCATAAAAATAACAATGAAGCTATTGCATCAAGTATCAAAGCTGAAAGGAAAAAGAAAAATCTTCTTGCTCACGAAACAAAGAATTAAGTCCCTTTGGAAAACAATCGAAATGGAGCCATTACCTGCATTCGCCTCGTTGTACACTATCATTTACGCTAAGTTAAAAATTTTCAACATCTATCGCTGGAACAGAGCAGCGACCTTAACGAGAATTTGGATGTTCTCCAATTAATCACCTAAATAATATCACTCTGTATAGAAGCATCTTCCAATTACATTCATTTTACTTCTCGATGTGCTTCGTTTATTTCACCTCCAGACGTAATTTTTTTTTTAAATCTATTCCTCCCCGAGAACATTCCATGAGGCAACTTTAAATAAAACAATATCATGCCACAAAATAACGCCATCAAACATAATTTTCAAAAGTTACAAACAAAACATTAAAGATATAAAACATTTATTTGGTTTTTTCAAACAACACATTGCTCAAGTTCAAACATTTTGCGAGAATAGTTTAGTTGGCTGCTTAATAAAAATAGCCATTTCTCAGCTCTTCTCTTTTCTGGTTTAAAGGTATTTTCTACCAACGTGTTGGGCGTTGTATCTGAGGATGAATCAAGTTAAGAGAAGAAATGATGAAAAGTCCAGAAAGTCATACTGTATTACTATTATTAATAGTAGTACTAGTCCTCTAGTCAATAAAACTAAAGGTAAAAAGTTCTTAAAGCAAAATTCCCGAGTTCATTCGGTCCATTTGTGTACACATTGTTGGTTGGTGCAGACATAGTAAAGTTTCATCCCTTCTTCGGCCTTTGTGCTGTGAGACTGGAAAAACACGGCTTGTCTGTGGCCACATTTTGTGCAGGGATGATCTTCTGTCCGAGGAAGTGTTGGATCTGCGATAACATCGCCAATAATCTGGGTAAATTCGTCCACTTCTGCCGTAATCCTGTTTACATAAATACACGTGTTATCAGCTACTTCCTGGTACTGACAATTTCGACACGCGTACAACAGAATTTTATTTTCCTTGTCCTCTTTTGGATACAACATGTTGTTGCATTCTTTGCAAAATTTGATACCAACAAATCCGGGACCTGAATCAGCAGCTTCGAAAAAGTCGGACATATTTTCTTTTTCAAACAGAAAAATAAAAGAACTGAAAGGCTCCGGGAACAATATGGACCTTCAAATTGCGACTTACTCTCTCCGGTGTCCGAAGGTATTATTACCCCGCAAAAACAATTCCGATTGTTTGTCTAGCCCTCTACTGGTAAGAAATTCAGTTTCCACAATTCAAGGGGAATAATTACCCATAACTTCTAAATTTATGTGTTATCGGTGTATGAAATAACTCTACTGCTATTTAGTTTCTCATTTTAGCAAATAATTGATTAGGCATGCTCCGCAAGAAGCTGGAATCAGAATATTAAAATTAATTTCAAAAATATTTCATCATTATTTTGCGTTTACTGACTTATTTTTTTTTCTTTTTACGTGCATTTAATTTAGAATGATATAATTTACTTTACTTACATTCATTTACAGGCGTGTAACAGACATATCCGATTAGAGAGACTCAATAACGACAGTTATTTAAAGAATGTCGAAGATATATCACAATCAAATTATGCGTTTTGTTTTTTCAATGACTATCCTCGAAATTTTGACTTTGAACGTTATTTTTTTCCTTTATTAAGCAATTTATCTTTTTTTGTAATTGAGACGGAAGAATAATTGCCTCCGTATTTTGATTTGTTATGATCTTACAAAAATACGCGTAACTTTATCTGTCTCTTTTTTTGAAGAGTGGAGAAAATAAATGAGTTATCGTTCATAGAAATCATGGAAAGATAATTCACGAATTTAATTTCACTTGATACACGTTTTCAATAAATAAATAAATAATCTGGGTGGTTATATTGTTTAAATTACGTGAATCAACTGACAAACGACAAAAAAATTCCCAATGTTTTTTAATTCATATATTAGTCTGATATCATATGTATTTACTGAACTTATATAGTTTAAATTACATTCGTTCAAATTGAAATTAATAAATTACATTTTTGTTTGATTATGGCTTACTGTCCTTGTCCTATGATAATAGTGTCGGTAATATGTTATATCATGTTATAATTAGAATAACAATAATACAGATCTAAATCAAATGACTGCTAGACTAAACACACTTGAAAGACCAACAAATCCACTAGACAGAAGTTTCTTTAAAGTGAGGATTTTAATTTAGTAACACCGAAATTCGAAAATAAGAAGCTATTATTCAGAGGAATATAGATACTGAATACTGCATAATGAATACTATTTTTTTTAAATGAGGAAAAAAAGAATTTTATTTTAGGGTATTTCGTATCGAAATTATAATTTTGCGATATATTTGTTTACGAAAATCAGGCTTCATAATGAATGTCCAGCATTCGATCAGTACGCTATCATGGCGACCGATAGCATGGAGAAAAGTAAAGAAAAGACATCAAAAGGTATTTTTTTACTCATTTTCCTTTTCAACCTCAATACTACAGATATGATGTCGATCTACCTTTTAAGCTTAGCTAAATCCATTCACGTTTATTTTTTAAATTAACTAGCATTTGATATTTTACTATGGAGATGTTGCTTTCAGCACCAAAATTTCGAACACGTGTTTTTCAAGTTATTGTCTTGGAAAAATTTATTGATGAAACTGGATAAATATTTTCAGGGGTTCGATTGTACATAATTTTCATGGATTTTCTCTTTATTGAATCAAGCCAAAACGTTATATTTTCAGACATTTTAAAAACTGCCGGATGTACGGAAATTATGTTACTATTGTAGTTTTAATGAATCACGTCCACCTCATTCAAAAAGAAGAAAAAAAGATCTTGTTTTTTCATTAACCTTGACTAAATATTATGATATGAAGAAATCGAAATAATTCCAATTTTACTATTTTACTTGAGAGTGAAGAAAACGAAACGAACTCTCACCATGAGAAGTCTTAGTAAAGCGTCGAGGTCTTAAATCAAAATCTTTTTTTTTTCTTCTCAGATCAATCAAATTAATTTAATCGGCTATCTCTCCTATCGTACGGAGTATTCGATGTCTTGTCTGTCCGTCCACCTGATATCTTCGAAATTTCTCAATAAATTTCGATGCAAAGGTGGGCCATGGGTGAATAAAGAAGTGGTAGAATTTTGAGGGTGGATCTAGGAATATTTTTTTCGATTCCGGGATATTTTTTCCCTTCTCATACTTATATGTGTAGGGGGGGGTAAAAGTTTGTCATTGGTTCGTTGACCAAAATATCGACAATTCTTTGGAATAGATGCATTAAAATGTTATGTAGATATTTTATAAGGGGGATAAGTTCTCAGTAGACGCGATTAGCTGCCGTTTTAAAGGTGCCGCCGTTTTGAATTTGGTCATCTAATGGCTAAAGGTGTCTAAATTTTTTTTTCCAAATGGCAATCAGGTAGATTCAATTTCCATGTAACGAAATAACACCGATGATATTAGGATATTAGAAACGCTAGCAACAGACTTACCCGCCCCCCCCACCTTGATGTTTTAGCAACCCAGTGACAAACCTTCACCTTCCTATGTATATGCTCATGTCTATCAACATAATGTTTACAATAGTTCTCAATGAATCTTCGAGGATTAGTTATGGGATAAAGAAGTAGTGATGAAATCTTGAGGCAGATCCAGGAAATTTTTAAGTACTACCCGTTCCGCATCTTAGCAATATGTCCATACAATATCTTAAAATGTTCTCAATTATATTTTGTGGAAACATGACCTGTAGGCTAAGGAAGAAGTAGTTACATTCTGGGGTAGATCTTGGAATTTGATTTTGATTGAGAGATATTTTTATTGTGTTGCATAAGAGGTTTGAAAAAAAAACACTCCATAAATAAAAATGCTAAATATTAATTTTAAGGTCAGTAACTCAATATTTGTATATATTGCAAGAACTGATTGTCCTTTTTCTTTTTCTTTGCATATTTTCATTTTCATTCAGTTTTTAGTTAGTGCATGGCATTGGCTGAGATATACGCTCTTTGAGTACTTCCTAGTTTGTTTGGTAAAATGAAACAATGTTTTTGCATAGGATACATGACAAGAAAACAGAATCAAACATAAAAGATGCATCAATATGCACCAGGAACTATTTAATGAAATTCCTAGTTGGAAAAAAAAAAAATTGGTTTCGGTTTGGAAGTTTTTAATTATGCAAGTTAATCACCAAGTCAGCGTGTGTGTTGTTTTTGTTTTTCTTTGGAAGCAGATATCAACAAATCTCAAATTAGATACAATGATTAAAGGCAATTCTATATGGAAGCGGCATAAATTTGGTCTCTATGCATACCTAGTATATTGAAGCAGCATAAACTATTGTGACCATTTGAAATTGTATTTTTGGACGTCACAACACATGCATTTCAATAAATTTGTGTACCAATACAAAAAGATAAGAGATTTGTTTCAATACATCCTGAAATCACTTGATTGAAATTTATGTTGATAAATAACTAGCTGTACCTGTGAGAGAAGAGTAATGAATAGATAATAATTATGATGAAGGTTGTGTCCGTTTGTACTCCCATTCAAGCATAAGCTCCCTCTCCAATCTTACTCTAGTTCATTACATGGAGTAGGTGGGGAGGGAGAAAAGAAAGGATGAAAGATATGGAGAAAACTTTAATTTTATTGCTGAAAGATACAGTGCTTTAGTTCCAGTTGACAGCAGTTGACTCCTGGCTTTCTTTATCCGAACATCCAAGGGGAAAGGAGTAAAACTTATAACATGTCAAAATGAATAAATCAACAAGTTTCATTGATATGAGGAGATACCATAGAAGAAATTAATAATAATCCGAAAACATCAATCATACATACAATAAGCAGAATAATAAACGAGACCCTTAGAATTCACTTGAAATCTATCGTGTGTGTATTTGATTATATTCAAATATTTTGATTCTCAATATATCTTCTGTATTCCTTATTAATAGAATGCTCATTTTATCATAATTGTTATTGTTTGAAGCCAGTCACTAAGCACAAAAGCCTGATCATATCATCATATTTGTTAAGTCTAGCACAATCACAATAATGAAGCACCCACTGAGAATTGAATTCTCTACAGTATCAATGGTCTGTGAGATAGGGTTGCTAATCATCACTTCATGCCAAGTGCTTATTATCCTCACTTCTTATGAACCTCCTCTGTTCAAGTTTCTTGTGTAAATTCACCATTTCATTCGGCACTTTTTCCTTGACAACTTAGCTTTCTCTTGATTATGTAATGATTTGTTACAATATGCCATGACTGGTATCACATTCACGCATTAGTATTTATCATTTGGGATAGCCAAATGCTTCACTTATTCGGCCGTTGGTTAATTGACGATCAAGTTGTTACCCTGGCTCTCCTTATTTGTGGGTGTGCTACCACAAGAAATGATTAACATGAGCCTATATTGCGACAACTGGTGCAATACATTGATTAGAAAGTTTCATTTTCAAACGTGCAAAATGCCACTTTTGTTTGGGCGTGGGAGCTTTATAAACAAAATTAAGATTTTCGTTTTTCTATTGCTGGCTTATTTCAGTTATGCTTTCCCTTTTCATCATCATCATCATCATCAGTCTTTCAACATCCGTCTTTGGACATAAACCCAGGATTCGCCACCCTTCTCTATCATGGGCATCGCAGAGCCAGTACTTTCTGGATTTGTCTAGCTCATCTCTCCATCTAATATTCTGCCGGCCTCAGTTGTGCATGTGATCTCAGGGGATCCATGTCGCGATGTCTATTGGTTGTCTGCTATTCGTGCAACATTGCCAGCCCACCGCCATTTGAGATTTTTAATGGATTCTATGATGTCCCTGACTCCCGTCTTTTCTCAGATGTACTGTGCTGTCTTGTGGTCCCTCCATATGAGGCCCAGCATAATTCTTTCATATGCACATTGCATACTTCCCAGTTAGTAGATCTGTCTCTTGGTTAGGTTCCATGTTTCAGCTCCATAAGTGACTATTGGGAGGATCTCTTTTAATGATTCAAAAATGATTTGCCTTTCTAGTTGATGCCTATTGTTGATTTTGTTCTTTCTTTTACAGATAAGGTGGAAAACCCTGAAGAATTATTAACAGTTCCTGAAGGTTGGAAGGAACCAGCATTTCGAAAGGAAGATAATTCTAGCGGTTTATTATGTGAAAGCTCGTTTGCCACACTCTTCCCTAAATATAGAGAAAAATATCTCCGCAGTGCCTGGCCTCTTGTACAAAAAGCCTTGGCTGAATATGTGAGTATCTCACTTCTGCATCAAGTTACCATTTTCAAATTCAGCCTAATGTTCTTCATGATGAAACACAAGCCAAATCATTGGTGTAGTCATGGTTTGAGTAATGAAAGACTTGAATTAATTCTCACCCCATCTTGCTAATTTTCCTTGGATATAAACTATACTGAATAAAGTTCAAAGAGTTCTAAGTAGCATAAATGTTTTGTTTTTTTTGTTTTTTTTTAATCACAAAGATATGATGCTGATTATGCTAGTATTTAAGAGGGACATTTAACCAAAAAATAGTATCCAAATATCACACTGTGTAATGCACTGGTATTATGACTATGGGACAACCTACCAAAGCTAGATATGGACAGTTATAAGGCTTGGATGAGTTGCAATGAGTTGTAGTTCTCCAAATATCCTTGTAAACCATTTGTCTTATAGTCCAGCATTTATGGTTCTCCTTTTTATTTTTAATCACAGATACAAAATTGAAAGAGACTATAATTTTCATCAGATACATTATTGTATTTAAAGCTGTGTATTTCAATATTGTAAAAAAGTTGATTAAATATCTGTACACCAATTCTCTCCTTTAACAGTTTTATCAGTATTCTATGATAAAAGTTATTTATGGCTTTGATACTTAAAAAGATGTTTCCTATATCTTATAACATTGAATTAAATGATAATTCAAGTAACCTATATTTCAAAAGAAGTTATATATCAAAATATAAAGCAGTGAACACAAGAAATGCTTCAAAATAAGTCTCTTTTTTTTCAAAACCGAGTTGTTACTTGGGATGAGAAATGGATCCTTTATCATGATATAAAGCACCATCATCAGTTGCTCAGTCATAATGATAGACCTGTGTCCAAGCCAAGAGCCAGCCTTCATCTAAAGATCTTGTATTTGGTAGGATTTGTAAGGGATCATCCATTACAAACTTCTAAATGATAACTAAACATACTCGGCTGAAGTTTACTGCAAACAACTTTGGCATTTGAAAACAGCTTGACAGAAAATACCCATCTCTAATGAAGAGAAGAGGGGTCATTATTCATCACAATATTGCACATTCACCTTCTGCTCATAACCAAAGATCTCATTGAGGCATTAAGCCGTGGAAAATGATTCTTCCACCATACTGTTCTGACATTGTTCCAACTGACCATTATCTGTTTAGGAGTTTGCAAAGCCAATTTGATGGACAAAGAGTCACTTCAAGAGAAGAAGTTGAAAATAGTCTCTTATTTTGAGTCAAAGATGGAATTTTGTAAATCTTGTATTGAAAACATTGTTGATTGATGGAATAACGTTATCAAAATTCAAAGGAGTGTATATTAATGATTAAGTGTGTCTTGAATCACCGCTAAATTTGCGTTTCCAAACAAATTGGAATATTGGACAGAACTTTCATTACAACCTAAAAAAAGTTTTTTTGTTTTTTTTGTTTGTTTTTTTTTTGTTCTTTATGACTGGCTTTACATAGTTTGCATTTCCTACAGATATTGAAAGTAATACCCACCAAATCCTTTTTATTCTCTGGTCTATGTTTGAAAATACTGGATTATTCATTTACTTCTATTAACATTATGTTATATATCTTATAAGTTGTAATTTAAGTAAGTTCAACAATAAGAAGAAAATAGTAAAAAAAAAATACCTATTTGAGAAATCTTTTTACATCTTTATAAATCTGTTTTTTGTTCATCTTCGATAATAGTTTAAAAGTAATTTCTATGTATGTACAATTTTCTTCAAAAAAATTCTGGAAGTGTCAGTGTTTGCTAACAGATTTCTTTTATATGTACTGTATATTAGAAATTAAGTAACAAAGATTTTACTTCAACTCTGAAACATTACCTATACTTAAAAGTAGGAAATTGGTTATCTATGTTATATTATATGATTCGATTTATTAGCCGAAAGCAGCAGCAATTGTTTGTCTACTTAATGGAATTTTAATATTGTATAATTAGTCAAGTATGACATCAATTTAGTTATTTTCTTTCTGTTTGGTTTCTCATTTGTTTTCTTTGCATTTTCAACAGGAGATAAAAGCTAAACTGGATTTGATTGAGGGTAGCATGACAGTTTTGACAACCAGAAAAACCTGGGATCCATTCATTATTCTCAAGGCTCGTGATTTCATCAAACTTCTTGCAAGAAGTGTCCCATTTCAACAGGTGAGCCAGCAGTATTGATGTCTTCTCTGAAAGGAATTATTTTCTCTATAATATTTATTTTCTGTGTGTATGTCTTTAAAATCTCCAAAGGTTTTTTTTGTGTGTGTGTCAATATTTAAAATGAAAATGTAAAAAAAGAAAATTGACAGTAAACTTGGGCTTTTTTAATCTTTGTTATCTTTTGGTATATCAAAACTTTTTCTAGAAAGGCAAGTACTTCCCCTCATATACATGATACATCCAGTGCCTCAATAGTTATGCAAAAATTAGGTTTTGATCTGTTGGGTTTTCTATTATTTCACATGCTGAAGGGCTTTTTTATGATTTAACCAAGCCATTTGGCGCTTTTTATCAAACTCTAGGCCAAGTTGGATCCCCCCCCCCCGTAACCAGAACAATTGTCAGCAAATTCAGGGGAGTAAACTCTTCACTGTTTGTCCATCTTGTCTTATTAAACCCAACCCAAATAAAATTTCCTGTGAATTGAAATTATGCCCGAGTAAACTTTCAATATAATAACTTCAAAATTTTCATCATCTTTTTAAGGTATAAATATGTATTAATTGTTTGAAAAAATGATTAAACTTTATTGGAATGTGTAATTTCTATCTGGCAATGCTAATATAACTACGATGATTTTGCTGCCACTGCTTGAACAGTTTAGGTTATTAAAGATTTAGTAGATTGACAATTTACTTTCACCTCTTTTCTGTCTACCATTGGAAGGTACCACTGACATGAGTATACACAAAATAACTGATCGATCATTGTGCAAATGAATTTTGTTTCCTGTCCTTTTTTTTTTTTTTTTTTTTCCTTTTTTTTTCTTTTTTTTCTTTTTTTCTTTTTTTCTTTTTTTTTTTAAATCAATAGTATGAACATTATAGAAGCGGTTTCAACTGGAATTTCAATTGCGGGTTTTCAATTATTTTCCTTGCTAATACGTTACTTTGCATTAAGAATAAATGTTCCCGAAATCAAAAGATACGACTTATCTCCCTTTGACTACTCCAAATCATCTGCAGTCATTGTTTCAACTAGTGAATTCTATGGTACCAGTCTCATTGTTTTTTCTAGTTATGATCTAACTCTTTTTCTGCTTTCTCGAGGATGACCTAAAATTACTAATTCGTGTGGTATATTTTAATATTACTTGATTTTCTCGTTCTTAGTGTCTCATTTGTATCTATACTTCAACTTCTGCTTAACTCAGTGATCCAGGATGAAATGATGTCTAAGATTTTCATTCTGGATTACTGGAGCTAAGCAATACCTTATCCTATCGATATGAGATAGTTAACTATTATCCAAGTATTCCATATACCCCATGACAACAAGTGCGTATTCACTGAGGTTCATTGTATATTGGAATATAACTCCCTCCTGCTATTGAAAGCTGTGTGGCTGAAATTGGCAAATCTCTTTTGACCCCAGCCCCAAAACAGTTACCTAAACTGACCAGTAATGCTTCATTGATGGTTAGGGAGGCCAACTACATAACTATCCAAACTTGTATTTTATTACATTAATAAAACTACCTAACTTACCTTTATCATTTCAATTGGCATTTTTTTAATTCTTTTATTTCAACTGAACCTCTTTAAATTTGCATGCTTTACAGTAAAGGTCACAGTTTGACTTGTTTTTTTCTTTTGTTTTAGGCTGTGCGTATTTTACAAGATGGAAATTATTGTGATATTATCAAAATTGGAACCACAGTACGCAAAAAGGAACGTTTCGTGAAACGCAGACAAAGAATCATAGGTCCCAATGGCTCTACACTGAAGGTAAAAAAATTTTTTGTCTTACCATTTTTTTCTTTATTAGAATCTTAGGAAAACCACAAATTTAATATGATTTGTTACATAATTTTCAGTCAGAGTAGTTTTCATTATAAGAATCTAGATGATCCTATAAACTTGACATTCATTTTCAGAATAGTAGTACAGGTACCCCCTGTTATAGCATGGTTTGTGATCAAGGTGGGTGAGTGGTGGACCCTCACATTCTTACCTACATTATCACCCACTCATCTAGGAGACTGTAAATAAAAACAGAATTTCTCTTGAACCCATAAGCCCAATACTTCGGGCTGAACACAATTTTACTACACCCTGAGGCCATTTGATGATAGAGGTAACACAGATCCCACCCATCCCCCACTAAGAAATATATTTGACTCGCGCCAGAAAACCAACTGAAAAATTAAATTAATTAGACTAAAACATTTCAGTAGTCAATGAAGAAAACTTTTAGTCTATTAATTTGAGCTTTTCCTCTTGTGCTTCAGGAGCTCAGATACAGTGTATCTAAAGTCACAACAGCTGACAGGTTAAACAGGTCAAGTCATTGATGTGAATATTTTGTTTTATTGAAATTTGATATACTCTGTAACATATAGAAGTTATTTTGATGGTATTATTTAATAGAATACAAACATTAAAAAATGCCTCAGCTCAAATCATTTTTATACTATAGGTGATATTTCCCGTCACTCTTTGGTGGCCTGCCCTTGAATATCGTCCATACCAACTTCACTGTTATTGTGGCTTGGTTACGATGCAGTTGGCTCTCTTGCAGCCCTAGCATCTTGGTTATAAGGGGACGCCTCTTATTTGTACTTGAGTTTTTCTGTTTGTTTGTGGGGGTGCAGGTGGCAACAGCACAAGTTGCACTAATACACTTAGGGAAAGGCATGGATCTATTTGTTCTCTTCCCAGCTATAGATAAATTGCAGGGCTGACCAGAGAATGGTGCCCCTTTTAAGACTGGTGGTTGCTAACTTTGACTTCTTTCTGGCATATTCTGCAGCCAAGCTGATGCCCAATGTATTTTTCCGCTTTCCTTTGGACAACATCAGCCAGGCTATGAGGGGGATACTGCCTCTGTATCCCAGGATCTCCATACACTTCACACAGGCTTTCACCCTGGGAAGTTCGCTCCAGTCTCTACTGACCAAGAAAGAGGCTTTTTTTTAATTTTTTTTTTTGTATAACTGATGTCCATTTACGTAATCCGTTTATTTCAAACATTATTTTTGACAAATGTCAGAATACAAATATCAGATGCTACAAAGAGGAAACTTTTTTTAAGAAGATAAACCACAATTAATTTTACAGGAGTTACAATCCAAACTATCTCTGTTGTGTCTTCTTAACACATAGTGTAAGGAAGTTTATTCGAAAATATTGTTTACTTCAAGTTGTTATGCAAAAAGATGTATTTTATAAGTAATCTTAAATTTTATTTTCCACTTATTCAAATTTGTCAGATGAAAATTATTCATAATTTCTGTCTGGATTTCTAAGATGAGGAATTATTATTACAGGGGTGTCTAAAGTTGTCTACTTGAGTAGAAATGAATTTGCCGAAGGGAAGAGGGGTGGTAAACTGCCGATTATTATGATTTGATTTGAAAATGCGTGCATGGTCAAAATGCAAAATTCAAAGGATGAGATTACTTCAAACTCATATGAAAGAGAAAAACGCGAGATGTAATAGAATTATGAAAGTTTTAGGTATGCAAATCAGGGATTTAAATCAATTCAAAATTTAAATGATTTTCAATCTTTTATGTTAGTAGTAAACATCTACTTTCGTCCTTAAATTTTTCAGCTTTTCTTTGATTTTACTGTGGTTCATTTGCAAATTAAAGTTTTCATCATTTCTTTCTCCCTCAGAAAAAGCTTCCTGTTCAAACGCAATAGTTTTAGTTATTGTTAATTAATGTCATACTTTTTCATGACAATTAACAAGACTTCATGGGGAAGAGAGAAAATATGGTGGTGGAAGAACCTCCCCACCCAAAAAGATGCGGGTGAGGCATCAAAGTTGCTGTCAATTATATGCCCCCTGTATTATTATTATTATTATTATTATTATGCATTGACCTATTCAGACTAGTACCCTCATCTTCATTATTATAGTTATGCTTCATCTATTGTAACCTTCTTGGAATTTCAAACCATATCCTTTATTTAACCCACTAAAGTAGGTTGTTTTGCTGTCCATGCTTGACAATATCTTGTAGCAATGAATTCTTCCTAGTTAATTCGTCCTTATGATACCACTTAAGCTTTTTTTCAACTGACCCAGAGTATATGACTTTGACTGCCTGAACCAGTGATTGAATTCTTGACCACCAGAACTAATTAACAAAAAATCATGATACACATATATCCTCTAGCACTGACAGTGGAATGAGAACACACTACCTCCGTGGGTTTGCTTTGAAATTTCCAGAAGGTTACCAGTTCTGCCAAACCCCTGGTTATCAAGTATACCAAAGCCCTGGAGAAGGCTAAAGGTGTAATCACTGAAATATTGTGACTATAACAATCTAGATCCTAGTTCAAATAGATCAGTGCATAATAAAAATTATTTTTCTTTATATCATTACAAGTAATGATTTCAAAACCCCAACAATATCGTACTCATTGACTATAACCAGTTATTAAAGAGCTAATTTTTTTTTATTCTCTTCTTAGGCCATTGAGCTGCTGACCAACTGTTACATAAATGTTCAAGGCAACACAGTCTCTGCCATTGGAGATTTTCGAGGTCTTAAAGAGGTAAGTTGTAAATTTTTAGCTATGTGACTCAATTTGAAATACACCATCGTATTGTCTGACTCTATTGTCAAAGATTTTAATGAGAATCTGTTTTATTATTCTGCTTTCTTTTATGTATGACCCACGAGCATGTTGGTTATGAGTCATTTTCCCTCTGATGTGTTCTCACCTCAAAAATTTTTGGTTTATTTGTTTCAACATGTCTTTGATTTTTATTATTCCTTTTCAGTGCATTCTCTAACAAATCATAAAGGACTTGTAACCCCAACCCTTCAGATTTTAATGAAAATCTGCATGCCTAGTGAGGGTTTCTTTTTTTTCTGCTCAAACCTCCAAAAATGAAATTAGTTTTTCAAAAATCAAAAAAAAAAAGGCTACCCCCTAATTTTGACATTTTGGTGAACCAAATTTTTTCTGAAAGTTCATGACTCTGATCTTGATTAGGATAGAACCATGGGATTTCCACCATTGGATAGAGAATAGTCAGCACTACAATGGTACTGAAATGCAGCTTTGTCTAAGATAGCCCTGAAAAAAGTTATAGTCATTTAAAAATCACATAGAAAGAAAATTTCTAATAAACTGCCACCAGGTACCTTCTATAACAATTTAGTATTTTCTGCTCCTTTACAAGTTTTCTTAATTCCTTCCTCAACACCCAAATGTAATTAAAGGGCTATAGTTAAATCCTCATAAACCTAATACTCAATAAGAATACTTCCCTTTATTTTCTTTAAAGTATAACATAGTACAAAATACTTGGTAAAAATGGCCACATATGGATATCCTTATTACATCATTACTGTATGTACCCTACCTTATAGGAGTTATGCATGTTTGTATGATATATACCCACCAGGGTTCAAAATTAACACCGTCCTGTCTTTCTAGGGAGGGTAGAAAATGTGTTCAGGACGAAAAGGGCACTTCCAGGACAAATGGAATTTTGTTTTGAACTATCGCTTTAGCAGATTAAAAACTAAACTGAGGCTGAGTTAAAGTATACAGTTACATCTAGTCTCTAGTCTAAAGTAGTCTGTTGCTGTCAACAACGTCCTCACCACTTCTATATCATATGTATATCAGCCTCTCATCATGAGAATGACAGTTACAAACATACACATGGTATATGTATATAGATGTCTTGTTTTTTGGGGTTTTTTTCCCTTTCCATATCCCTCTGTATTTATATGTCTGTCTCAGAAACAAACTACCCCTGTGAAAGCAGTGGTAGACGGTTAGCTGCAAGGCTTGGAGAGCTCAGTTAATAGTAGAAATATGGTAATAATAGAATAAACAAGAATTAAATTCTTCACTTCAACGGAAGCAATTTTCCAAACATCCGATGGGTTGAAGCAGAGATTTTCCATAACCCATACAATGAAAGGTATCCAAAGCTTTCACAAAATTATCCCTGTCAAAGTAAATCAGTTCAATGCCTACATTACATCACAATCAATTGAACACATTATCTATAAAGTAACAGAAAGCCCTTCTGACGAACTTATCAATGTTCCAAAAACTAGAGCCCATGTTGCATGTAGTTGAAACAAGAACCTTTGATTAGGAAAGATAACAGAGTGAAGTGGAGAAAATAATTACTACAATGTTTCCTTCCTTAATCAAGATAATAATAAGAGCAATCATTGGTTTTTCCTGAAAAAGGAGACATCTGTTCAGTTAAATTGAAAAATGTACTTGCTCTGTTAAGCTCACCCAACATTGTCCCTAGAGTGAAAATTGGGTACTCGTTTTAAAAAAAAACATAGCATCATGCTAAATTCTAGATGCAACCACTGTTAAATTTGTCAAACCAGATGAATTTTCTTGTACACATTTTTTTTTAAATTTCATTTGGTGTCAAAGGATTTCCATTGTTTGATTGTATTAAAAAAATGTTTTATCAAAGAGTTTCACTTCAGGTTCCGTATTAGACAGATGAATGAATGAAAAATAAGCCTAGTTTATACTCTGTAATATGATATTAATACACATCAATGCGGAGGCCTTTGAAGTGAACAATCCTTTTTATATTTTGAACAAAATTAAGGAAATCTCCTTCAAGTTGATGAAGGATTAATTAAGGCTCTTTAGAATTACTATAATTTTTTTTTAGGACAGTCTCAGAAAAAACATTGCAGTACTATTGTAGTGCTGAGTATTCTCTATCAAATGATGCAACTTCCATGGTTCTATCTTAATTAGGATCAAAGTTATAAACTTGTAAACATAGGATAGTCAATCAGAACGTTGAAATGCGCAGGGCGGAGGATAGCCTCTCCCCCTTGTTGAATTCCGTAAATAGGACAACCTATGGAAATCGTTGCCAGTTTTTTCTTATCTTTCAATTGAATTTCAAGGAATGATTTTCAGACTTAAAGAAATTGATTCGGCTCAATTTGCTGCTTACAATGTACAGCACGTGTATTCAGAACAGAGGAAATGATGTAGACATAAGGTACTTATTTCAACACAATCTAATGCACTGACAGTGGCTTATCTGATGGTTTGCTAGAAAAGTTCGTAATGAATTACAGTCGTAGCAGTCTGGTAATACTAGCTTAATAGAACTCAAAAATTTGGTTTTATGTTGCTTGCCTATATTCCAGTTTAATCTACACCATCTAGTATAAATGACACTTGTTGTTGACGTACAACTTCCTTTTGTTTATTATATTAGTGTATAATTACAAAAGTAATATATCTAATTTTTGTTGTTCAGTTTCCAAATACAATTGCTCATTATATTGAAAATTGGTCCCAGTTTGACCAGCAAAATCACACAATATTGAAATCGGCCAGTCTTAAATTGGTAGCCGTATGTGAATATCGGGTCCTGAAAAGGCATCTCTTGGAAGAATTAACATTGATTATTCTATTTACCGGTTACTATATATATGCAGAAACCCTTCTTTACTATCTAAGAATTTTTTTATGCACACATTTTCCCTCTATAAGATAGTTGCTATCATTAAACATTGATGACTGGTCAAAAATGACCAAGTTCAAAAGTATCAGTTATCTACAAATGTGCTTCAATTTCAAGTTATCTTAACCTTGTGATCAAGTAGTATACTAATATTACGCTTGTTTGTATGTATGATATTACGCTTTCTAATTAATATTCTTTCTTCTCATATGTTTCATCCTTTCTCTTCTCCCTCTGCACCCAACTGTGCAATGTAATGAACTAGGGTAGGAATGGAAGATGATGCTTATGCTTGAATGGGAACAAAAAGGACTCACTATCTGTCATTCATTCATTTTAGTAGACCACCAGAATAAAGACAAGTTACAAAATTAATCAATAACGATAATCATAACAGATATATTAGTTTCATTTGCTTTTGCCTGCTATTATAGTTAGTATAGGTACCCTCCCTAGGTAATAAGTTACTTAAACAAAATTATTGTTACATGATTTATTTGCAGAAATATATGTACAAAAGTAATCATGATATCTTGCTTCATTATTATTAATCATTTTCTACTATTTACCTTCATCTTAATTGCTGTTGCTTTTTATAACTTAAACTCAGGCTTGGCTTCTGATATATGCTGTTAATTTATTTACTTGATGCATCAACCGGAAAACCAGCCTGAGTTTAATTATGATAAAAAACAACGATAGTTAAGATGAAGGTAAATAATGGAAAAAAAATCATAATAATGATTTATAATAATTAAAAACTGGATATCTTGCTTGTCAACATTCATGGGTCCAGCTCGTTTTAATAATTAATTTCTTACTAGTTTTCCTCATCTTATTGCTGCTTTTTCTCTCACAACATTCTATTCTGACCAATAAAATAATCTACTTCATTCTTATGTCACACTGCTCAAATAGTCTTTGACCTTGAACACTATGATAAAAGAAGTAGCAATAAGAAAACTAATCAAAAATTAGTTATATACTCAGATATTTATTCTCTAGAAAATCATTTTGATTTCAGAAGATTAGCTCTGTAAGTATATGGCCTATGCTGAGTTTGGAAAACAGATTTTTACTTCTTAATGAGTCTTCGGTAATAAGCTTTGAGCTATTGTACACCAGGGATCAAGATGGTTTTCTACTGTTATGTCTCCTGTAGCCAGCAAAATATAAGTTGGTATGATAATTTAAACAAGTTCAGAAAACATTGGCTCTGCAACCCCACTGGACCAAGAGGTCTGGCAAATCTTTGGGGAAGTCTATGTCCAATAACAGACATTAAAAGGCTGTTGATGATGAGACATCATCTTCACTCAAAATATATTAAATGAGTTGTAAGGGAGATAGATTATTTGAATTTTTAATTGATTAATTGTGATAAAAACACTTTTTATGTTTGAAAGTGATCCTCAGGTACAATTAGTTAATCAACTTGTTTTTTTATGGAATTATGCAAAATATACCTTTGCAGCTGTAATAATCATTTTAAACAAATTGATATAGCATTAGTGTCATTCCAAGAATCAAAAATATATAAACCATCTGAGTGATTTAATGTTTTTATTATTCATTCTTAAGTTGGGAAGAATGAACTAAAGAAATGTAAATAAGATTCTTTTTAGCTGGAATCCATCTCCATTGAAAGGATGTAACCAATCTCTCTCAAATATTTGGAGTTTTTCCCCTCTGTTTTCTCATAGCTCAAATACTTCATTCTAACTGAGCATTGTTGTTCAGTTAGTAATATCAATCTTTGATATTTCTATAAAATGTAGCGTAATCATAGGATCATATGATAGATGAAAAATCTGTGTATATCGTAAGGCTCCAAGTTGAAAAGTATAAGGCAAGTATTCTCAACAGAAGTAACAGATTGTCATACTCAGATGAAAAACATTATTTTTTTTTTTCTTTTGTTTCATGTCTATAAATGCAAGAAATAAGGAAAAACTATTCCCAATTGGTGAATTACAAAATATGTACTTTTTTTCTCTCTTCCAAATTGTTTTAATTACTAATTTCTGTTTCCGTTATCCTTTTATTTCATTATGCAAGCACTGGTAGATCATTATGAAAATCCAAATATCTGCCATAAACAATTTATTATGGAATTTAAATGGCTCAACTAAGTTAAGGACATAATGGAAAACAATGTTTCTTTTAGTTTATTTGGCTAAAAGCATTTATGTAGAGCAGTCATTCTCAATGGGTCAATCTCGCCCCAAGGGAACAAAAGTTGGGCTAAACCCTGGCATAAAGTAATCCAATCTTATAAATTTAAAAGCAGAAATAGCATAGTCAAATTTCAACATTTATTCAACCAGATGTAAGTCATCTTCTGTTAATAATTTTAATATAGCCTCATTAATTACAGGTATGGCAA
The DNA here is from genome assembly GCA_963457665.1 of Thysanoteuthis rhombus. NCBI lineage: Eukaryota > Metazoa > Mollusca > Cephalopoda > Oegopsida > Thysanoteuthidae > Thysanoteuthis > Thysanoteuthis major. The sequence goes on along the minus strand of OY735202.1, from coordinate 41,548,101 downwards.
AAGTAAATAAACATTTTTATTTTCAAAGAGTCTTTATTCAAGACCACCGTTCTTGAGTCCTTTTTGCAATGTGACATGGGAATCCGGTGACCCTGAAAACTGTGCTATTTTGTCCAAGTAATCATCTGTGAATATTGAAAGTCTCTTTCTGTGTAGAATGAACCTGTATCTCTCTGAATTGATATTCTGGAAGCTTTAAATGACCATTGCTCTAAATTGCTCATTCCCCATGCCATAACTAAAAAATCCTCCATATTTGATAATTCTTGATTAGGCAGTCTCCAAGCCCATTCTTGTTTGCTGTTTTTGAATTGAGCATATGGCAACCTATCTGAAAAACTCTGGGCATTTGTCCACCATCTTGATTTCTCACTTCTTACTTTCTTGAATGTTGACTGACTTTCTTCTAGCTGCTTTCCTGCCTCTGTTCAATGACAGATGAACAGGACAGTGGTTTCTTTTTGCTTTATTAATAAATTGAATGATCACACAGTTCACAGTTGAAAAAGTAATTTCCTAATTTCGATGCTATTTGATACAACTCCTTGTTTGAAATCTGACAATTCCCATAGCCCTGGAGCATGAAACATTGTAAAGTTATTGTTTGATTATTTCTCTTGCCTTTTTATCATAAATTTATTGTCAATGATTTTTTTTATATCATTATTGGATATCAAATCTGAGTAAATAGTAATTATTAACTCAAACCATGTCTCCCTGTTGCAAAATATTTTACTTCTGTTTTATGAATTTTTTCTATCTTTTTGAGACAAGTCTAGGATATATGTATAGTCTAGAAAGCTTTACAGCTTTAAACACTAAACATTGAAAAACTTTTTCAATAGATTTTAGTGTCACTTCAGTCACCCATTTCCCAATATCTATCAATGCAATTAATGTAATTTTCTTCAGTGTTTTTTTTTTCCCTGTTTCTCCTATACTTTGTTATGGTACAATATATAAATTGTCCCTTGTTGGGATCATCAGTTGTTTACCATGTAACTGTTTTGAGGATTTAAAAACTTAACAGTTATATTAACATGGCATCCCAGCAGTGTGGATCAAATGCCACCTCCTTTTATTATATAGTCTATACCATACATGCAGTTTTTATATAAGGTTTTATGTGTATTGTATATTGATATTATTTTATTTTTTGAAACAGGGTTTACTTTATATAGATTATTCTAAAAGCATATTTAAGGATGAGGGATCAGTGAGTATAACAACAGACATGACTCTCTCTTTGTGTCATTTCTATTGAATGTTCACCCATGTGAATATTAAATCCATTGTGTGTGTATCCTGAGGTTTTGATGACTACTGGGATGTATATGTCCCATTGTTATCCTATAAAAGGTTTACCTAGACATTTTAATTCTGGCATTAAGTACCTTCATAGCTTTGTCTTAAAAAGGTTGAGAGTAGAAGATGCATAACAACTTTGAAATTTCTTAGGCATTGTGTAAGGCAGGATAAATTCTAAGAGCAATCATCTTTCTATTTTCATTCTTTATTAAAATGACGTTTATAGTGGTAGAAATAGAAAAATGGACATCATGTTACCAAAATTGTCTTACTTCTAGCGAGATAGTTTTTGGTATGCTATATTAGTAGAAGCACTTGTGATTTAGTCTTGATTATTTAGATAGTATGTTAATAATTTGAAGGTTTGAGATTTCATTCCAAATTCTAGATAGTTGGGGCTGTTTATCATGACCCCAAGAGAATAAGTTTTGCTTGAAACTGTAACAAAGAATTTCCTCTGCTTACAATCTGATAGAGAATCTGTAATATCCTCTAGTTGATATCATGTTAAAGAAATGTCATCAAATTTCAGTTTTGTTGTATGTGGAAGATTTTTAGATATTCTAATAAAGTTTTCTTGAAAATTACTTGAATCATTCAGTTTTCCAATTCCATAAATTGTCTTTAATACCATGTGATTGATATTCATCACTGAATTGTGTGCATTAACAAGGAAGGAGATTGTCAAAAAATAAATGTTTGTTTTGTAAAATAAATTCTTTCCCATCATTAGGCTATGTACTTTTTGATACACACACACACACACACACACACACACACACACACATATATATATATATATATATATATATATATATATATATATATATGTTGCTTGAATTCTGTTGAACTCTTCATTTACTTTTTATTAACAAAGCCTTTGCATTAAGTAATTTGTCAGAACTAAGTTTTCATTAACTGACGCTGCTAAATATTCTTTTGATGCTCATTAGATGAGACTACTATAATTATGTAAATGTCTTGAATATAAGTGGAAAATGAGTTGATTTATAATTCATTTAATTTCCTTTCTCAAAAAGATGAGGTTAATTGCCTGGAAAAAATCAGAAATGCTCTTGGATTCTCATCACCCAAATTCAGGCCAAATTTCTCTTTTAGTTACATTTCCTCTATCTGTACGAGTGCTTTTAAATCACTTTCTACATTCTCTTCCCACTCTTCAGCTCGGCTTTTCAAATGATCAAAGCCACACCTTTCACTGACCAAGTTCTTTTGGCACAGTTGCTCATTCCTGTAGACTTCTTCTGACGTATTGGGCCACAAACACTCTGCTGCAGTTTCAGTGGCAACTTGTTTTTTTTACTGTGGAGTTGCTAGCACCATGCCCAACTCTTGTCCCTTTATCCAAGCTTTGGACCAAATATGGTATCTGCCAAGCTGTTTTTCTCTGTCAGACTAACCTTCTCTTCAATGGACTGCCTTATAAGGCCAAAGATCTCCCTCTTTGACCCATAGCAGTGGGGTGAGTGGATTTTCCAAAGAGCATTAATGCAAATTGAACATAAACAGCCTCAGCCAGAACTCTTGCTTGAACTGGTGATTTTATTTTCTGTGCAAGTAACCATTACACCTCCCTGCGCCTCAAAAACAAATTTCATTAGGAAATAATTTTTTTTTTTTTAAGTGAAACATTAAATATTCTTTTATTTTTTATTCATTTTTTTTTTTTCTTCTAAAAAGTATCAACCAAAACTGTCGTCATCAAAATGGGTTTCTTTTGTTTTCAAGTGGGTCTGGATGGCTATGTATGTTTTGGCGCATAAAGGCTGCACCAATGGATATAGAAGGCTGAAAATTTGAACATTTACTCCTTATTATGTTGGGAAAGAAAACTCCTTTCTTTCAACCCCCTTCCCCTCCCCCCATAAAGTTATGGAATGGATTTGGTTTGTGTTCAGAAGCATTCACATCGTTTTTGGAAAATTCAGACTTTTCAGTGATCCTTCAGAAATTGAAAGAAGTTACTGTCTTTTTTTTACTTTTTTTTTTCTCTAATAACCCATAATATTTTTTTTTTTTCTTGTAAAGTTATACTTATACATTTGATCATTATTTCTGAAGTTTTGACAGAACAGACAAATGCATATTGTTATGGTCCCTCTAAACTATTTTAAAGGCTATTATAATCAAATTCTCACCCACTTTTCTTCCTTTTTAATTTCTGCATGGAAAATTTGTTGGTAATACTGGTTTCTGTTCAAGGGCTTAAATTTGAAATAACTATGTTGATACCAACATGACAGGTTGATAGACTCATCTCCTTGAGAGATAAGGTACACAAAACTTGCCTTATTGAATGAAGTGTTATAAGGATGAGAGAGATGCACTCATATACAGGGTCGCCAAACTTACCCAACACAGGCATTGGAATAGTGTTTAATTTGGAAATCAAGCTAGTCTGAGGTTCAATACTAGTGTCTTGAGTCAGAGGTTGAACCTTGCTTGATTTCTGAATTTGACACTATTCCAATACCTGTGTTGAGTAAGTCTTGGCGGTAAAGCTCAGATTATCTCCCTTGGTAGCCCAATCTGGCAACCCTGCACACATGTGAACGTAAAGTATTGATATACCAACAACCTCCTCAGATTTCAGTAGTTCAGTGACCTGAGCATAAGCTGTAGTTTGTTAGACTAAAATTAATTATATGCATCTGTGATGATGATATTCAGTGATTGTCTTGACAAAATTTCTGACAGATATTCGGGAATGTGCTGGAACACTTTCAAGATTTTTTTTTCATCTTCCAGAGTTCCAAGCCACTCCCTTTTGTTAAGACAAAGGTTTCAATTGTTTGTCTAAAACAAAACGATCCATCATTTTTCATTAAACACTTTTTTTCTCTTTCTTTTTTCATCTCACTATTGTTTTTATTATCATTGCTACTGAAAAGAAAGGTTAGCCATAAATGCCCGGAATGAAATAGCCATCTCGCTTATCATTCATCTTTATTAATTTATTACTTCATTAAACAAAGAATAGAAGAGAAAAAACTAATCTTTTCAGCCAATTGAATTCTCTGTTGTTTGTGTTGTTAACACAATATTTTGGTCAGCCCATTCTACGGTCTTCTTCTGGTGTACTTTGTGACGATGGTAAATGGAATTTTTGCATCAACTCTCTGTATATTTGGTGCAAAATGCTCCTTTTCTTTTGGTTGAGAGCCCACTATGTGGAAAGAGTCTGACCTAGAACTGTATTTATGTTCTTCCTGGTAAATGTTTGAATACCTATATAGGAGAAATGGGTAGACCTCTCAAAGTCCGACCTGATGAGCATGAAAAAGCTGTAATCAAAACCAAATTAGGAAGGTTTGACGTATCTGTTGAACACTATCCTCTCTGGGAGGAAGTCCAGATTATAGGCTGAAAAATCAAAGATGAAGCACATAACAACCTATTGACTGAGTGTACAAGTCAGATAACTGCAGAGTTCAACTCAATATGGCTTCTGCTATTCAACAGGGACAAGGTATGGAAATTCAGACCATACACGGAAAGGAAAGGATATCAGCCGAATCCAATGTTATAGTACTGCTACCATTGGAAAAATTCTGTTTACCACTTTCACATTGGATGTTACACCTGAAAAGGGCTGTAGAATGGATTAACTGAAACTAAAATAAAACAAACAACAAGGAGTTCAATCAACTGGAAAACTCTTTCTCAAAACTATAGATAGGAAGAAACATGGTTGTTCAAAACACTCAATACTACTACTTTGCGATAACTTTTTCACTGATGCTTTGAATCTTTTGAATAAAAAAAAAAAAAAGAAATTTGATCCATATCTCAAAAAAAAAGTCTAAAATCTTATTGAGTGATGTCTAAACTTTCAGTTACACACACACAAGGAGCATATGGTATCTATTTTTGTCTGGTTAAATACCATATATACCAGTATATAAGACGGACATATGTTTTAGAAAAAACTATGCAAATTCAATACTGAATCCTATGCTTTTGAAGGCCATCTACCAAAGCTCGATATGAATGCTAAGGGATTTAGATGAGCAGTAGCTCAAAATACCTTGTAAACCATTATATTTGTAGTCTGATATATACTATAGTTAGTTACAATCAGATTGAACTTTGACACTTTTTATTAATAATATAAAAAATATTTCCAGGCAATGGAAGAGCCTTTGAATATACATTGATGATAATAGCTTCTCTCATTGATATGAATAAATAAAAACAATATAGGTCACCACAACTCTTGCCATTTGATTTTGTTTTGTTTTTTTGTTTTTTCATCTCCTATGAAAGCGTGTTTAAGGTAAATCAGAATGCTTTCAATAATAGCTGGGTATGAAGACTGCCAGTGTTGGCACTCTAACAATAGAGAATATGAACCTCCCATTCATAGGCAAGATAAAAGAGGCTTCGTCTACAGCACTTAACAATATGATCCATTCATAAACCTGGGAATAAATTCAGAATGGCTGATTAGATTAATATTTTTTTTTTTTTTCAAGTGAGAAGAGAGAGAGAGAAAAAATATTTTCGTCTTTTGGAGCAAAAAAAGATGGTTTTCTAGCTGTTTATTTTTGTATGTAATTTTGAACAACCAACTGAGATTGACTGTCCTAATACAGTTATATATATATATATATATATATATATATATATATATATATATATATATATATATATATATATATATATATATATATATATATATCTCTTTATATTATAGAGAAACTTATTTGGAATGGTCTCCCGTCATAACATGGTTAATGTATCACTCAACCTAGACAACGTAAATAGAATAGGGTAGCCACTTCAACATAACAATGTTCTTACCATTGAACTAGACAGCAGCCAGTAATGCAGAGGCCTGAATAACTGCTTTCAACCCAAATTCTCATCTTGTCAATTCTCGGTCTATAGTGTGTCGAGAAAGCTTTACAGCTTTTAAAACCCTAAAGATGTAAAAGAATTTTTCAAGATTTTTGTCATTTCAGCCAATTATTTCCAAATATCTGTTTATAGCTATTTATGTAAGCTTTTCAACGGGTTTTAAGTTTTGTATATTTTTGTATATCGTTAAAAAGTAAACAACTCAGAGAGGTTGTTGCAAAATCTAATACAGTCCTTCTCAAAGAAGGGATTAAAACACTTCAGATGGTTCGTAAATGCCAAAATTGACTTAAATCAAAATTGAACTTCACAGGTCAACAGAGATCATCACCACCTTTCCTTCATTCATCCTGGGGTCAAAATTACTCTTGTACACAAGTTTTCAGCTCATAGGGTGCAACCTCCTGAAAACATTGATAGAAACATTATAATATTTTAAATGTGTGTGTGTGTGTGTATATATATATATATATATATATATATATATATATATATATATATATCCTGTGGGCCTATTAATGAAAATTTAAAAAATATGAAGATTTGGAGTATGAATTCTGGAGGAAATGGCTGACAGGGTTGAATATTAGGGTTTCATTACTACTTTCACCTCAAAATATCTGGCTTTCCTAGAAATGAAATCCTGAGAGAAGAGTAAATGTGTTACAAAGCTTTAAAATCAGGCAGAAACTATAAAGTTTGTTAGTATTGTAAGATACTGCAGAGGTACCCCTGGTTAATGATAATGATGTTTCAGCCTTGAAGCCATACTGACTCCTTGTTCATCATCATCTGAAGACTTCATTGAAAGCACTGCCACAGATTCATTCTTGCAGTATGCATCTAAAAGTGTGAATACTTGAACCTACATGTCTTCCAGTTTTTCAAAAGAATGACGACAGACATCTGTGCAATTATTCTCTGAAATATTTACTCACACAGAAGGATGTCTAGATAGATTTTTCAACACATTTTCTATCTTCAGTAAATATCCTCTATTACTATCTTTAGTAGATAATATTTACTCAACTTAGATAAGTACGGTAGGAGGCCAAATTGGTAGAGGGGAGGAGTAAAAGAGGTATGAAGATTGTGTTACACTTATCTTCCAAGTGGGTACTAGGTAGGGCCTGCCTTTGAGATCAGCATTCAAAATCCTGGCTTTTACTTGGTCTCCAACACTGACCTCTTGTACTGATGAAAAATAAATAACTTATCTTATTTTCATTCTATTTTATATATATATATATATATATATATATATATATATATATATTTCTTTTTAATACAAGCTCTTCTCAGCCCCATCTTGGAATGCTCTTTTCGGCATAATTTGAGTTTTAGATATAAATTCCAAGTCATTTAAGGATGCATAATTGACTCAATTTTTCCACACCTGATGCGCTGAGTATTTGAAATGATGTATAATCTTCAAAATAATCCAATTAATCTGTTTTTAACTATTGCAAATCATTTGGTATTGAATATATTGCACACAAAAATCACCTGAACCATACGAAGGAAGTTTATTGAATTTTATTAAAATGACAGTGCATGTACATATTTAGCAGTTAAATATTAGGTGCTAGCAAAACTAATTTTCAACTCAAGTTTTTCAGTCTTTAGTTTTCAAAAGAGTGCCAGGTACTTCTGTACATACCCAATACAGATACACCATTGTTTTCCAGCAAATGTTGAAGCAGCACATCTTTTCTCTTCAAACAAAATTACATACAAAAACTGAAATTTCTCGTGGCTGTCACACTAGTTCACTGAGTAGTTATAGGTAGTGTTATGTGTGGAGCCATCTCTTAATGGTTCATTCTGCAGTGCTTGTTACTATTCCATTGATTTTGTAAAATTTTCGACTTAATTTGCTCACATTTACCCCTAGCAATGGTTTTCAAGCAAAATGCTGGTGTCAGTGATGTAAAATGCAAAATACAAGTCTATTTTGATGCAGGAAAGTATAGAAGTGTGTAGAAAAATCATACAATGTATCATTTTGGGAGTGGTAGTACTTCAAAATTCTTTGTAAGTACAATACAGTATTTTCTTAATTAATATATAAGGGTGATGCAAAAATAATTGCAGCTTTTCACCAACATTGAAGTAGCACATCTCAACTTTGAATAAAATGGAAATAAGGACAATAAGAATTTACACATTTTTGCCAACTAGAAACAAGACCATTTATTCCAGAAGCATAGAATTCTGGGGTTCTGGAACCAATGAACTCTTTGAAGGTATTTTGAGCTGTTACCTTCTCTTGCAGGAAATGGTCAAAATGCTTGAAAAGGTGGTAGTTGGTTGGAGACAGGTCTTGTGAGTAAGCCAGGTTAGGTAGCCTCACAGCCTAGTATGTTCAGTTTTTGCTGGGTCATTCATGTGCCGTGCAAACTTTTTTGCTTTTCATTCAAGGTCATTTGCACGTGTCAAGATTTTGGGGGTTTTTTGTTTTTTTTCTTTTCCAATTTGGTGAATGGTCAACGTTTCTGTGCAACCTCTTGAGTTGTTTTGCGTAGGCCCACCCCAATCAGATGTCATCTATCACTGAAGGACGTCCACATCTTCAAGGCTCCTATCTCAGTTTCAAAATTTTGGGGACCAATGTTGAGCTGTGCATTCATTGACTGTCCTCTTGGTCAAATACTTGGTGTGCTGTTTCTAAGCATGCCTTATTGCACTATGTCATGCCATACGTCCACATCTTCAAGGCTCTTGTCTCCATTTCAAAATTTTCAGAGCTGTTTGTTCATTGACCGTCCCCTGGCCAAATACTTGATTGATATTGCAAGCAGTTTCTACTACTTAATGTCCCATTTTACTTTTGTGCAACAAAATTGCTTGAATTTGCATTTCTCCCATCCTTGATTTTATGGCTTTCAAAAAAGACAATGAATAGTGGAAAGAAAACATTCAGCATAATTCAGTGAAGTACAAGCTTGAATAGTTTATTCTATAAATAAGTATGCACCCCGAGCCAGTCTCCACCCCCTTTGCCAGTCAAGCCATAGTTGAGTAGTCACTGTATCTCTGCCTCAAGTCGCCCCTACCTCACCCACGTTTTGTCCAGATCTGAAGAGGTGCGGCTGTTGACTAAAAGACTCTGCGGGGTGGAACAAAGACCCCTGGAGGCATCACAAGTTGTAAAGGAACAATCGACAGTGGGTGTAAATATGCAACAAGATTTATGTCCATATTATTACTGGTTGACTGGTCAAAACACAGGCTGATACTCAGGTGAGGACATTATTGAATGACTATCAGTCTGTTTCTCGGGTTATCTATTTGGTATATCTGTTGGTGTAGCTTCAACAAAGTTCTCAAGTCAAAATTATAAGTCATTCTGGGGATCCACTTGATGTATCTTGTTGTATCTTCACCAAAAATGTAATCTTCTGGAGGTTAGGATATAATCATGGTGACAGGGAACGTGGAATTCCATGCAGTTTCTGACTACTTCTCTGCACCTTACTCTCTCTACCCCAAAATAGGTGGCTTATACAATAGCTGGCTCCCCTTGTGGTTAGAGCTGGTGGCTGAAGGGTTTATGATTGATTTCTTCACTTCTCAGCTGGCAAATATTGAAATCATGCTAGCCTAAGCAATCTTCATTCTGATCTCACCAAAATTAGGAATTCATTATTTTCTCTTTGGAAATATACATAGGTGATAGGCGAGGCCAGATGCGGTGACAATCAATTTACCTGCCCAGAAACTAGAGTATTTTCCTAACAAAGGCGATTAATAATCATACATCTGTGATCTGTCCAGGCCTTGCTTGCCCAACATTTTAGTGCAAAAATATTTTCCCAACTCAGGAATTTTTAAACCTCTCAAACAGAGGTTACTAATCATACATGTAGGTGATCTTAAAAACCCCTTTTTAGGTAACCATTGATTTATAAGTACACTCAACTTTGCAAGGTTATCTTATTTCCACTTTCAGACTTTTTCAATTAACCTTTGATTTTCATTGTGATATTTTTATAATTAACCCCCTCAATTCTATAGTGTCACGCAAAAAAAAGCTCAAAATAACAAAAAACGCAATCATTTTTGCATCAACTTAATATCTATATCTATATTCACTTATATTGATTTAACTGGATCATTTATATTGATGTCTTGCATTTAACCATTTAATTCATACTTTATATTTGTTTGATTCAAGTTTCTAACAGTCCTGATGTTTTGAGTATATGAGGTGTGTGTTATAAGTAGGTCGAAGGTATATTATTGAGTCATCACTACATGATTTTGGTTGGTCCAGCAAAATGGATAATCTGGTGCTGTTCTGGAACCTTGGGTGCCGAAAAATCAATGGTACACTTGTATATATCTTTTACTGGCTTACAACCTTTGTGTTTGTTTATGGTCTTGGCTGTGACACAAGGTCAGAGCAATGGACCATCCAATGAAGATTAAACTCTTCTTTGCTTGCTAATTGGTCTGCAAGATGAGCTTTCTAACCATCATACTCCAGAAAGTACTCTGAAGTGCGTGTGCACGTGTGTACGCATGTGTTAATTCACACTTAGAAATAAAGGAAATGAAAATGAATGCTCTTTTGTATATGTAAGAATGTGATTAAAATGAATGTTTAAAAATGTATCTTATATATTACATAAGTTTAATAAAAATCAGTTGTGAAGATATTATATTTGCTATTTCTGCTACTGCTATTATTTGTCAGCTTATGTAAATACAAATTTTATAAAAGCATGTGCAGCCAAGCCTCAATACGAATAATAAATCCTGTAAGAACCTTGTACTAATTAAATTCATTACAACATTTAAAATATGATATGTAGTTGGTTCCAACCCAATGAAAATGTGCAATAAAAATTCTGAAAAAAAATTTTCAACCCTTCTTGATTTAATTTAATACCAAAAGACAATTAAAAAAAAATATTTATTGTGTAATAAAAATGAATTATAGAGTTTAAACAATCCATTAAAGTACATTTTATTTTGGAAAACAAAATTTTTAAATTTATAACAAGAGCAACTGCATTTTCCGGCATTGAAGATGCTATGGGTTTTTTTTTATTTTTATTTTTTCTTTTGGCTGAAGGTAATTTTTTTAATAGGCCAATCCTATGTGTATTCTTTTCTTCCGAAATATTGCAATCAAAAATGGGGTGTGTCCATGAGGTTAGAGTGCTATCAATGCCGAGAAATACTGTAATAATATAAAGGAATGTGAAAATGTGAGCAAATTGTAAATGCTCACCTAGCAAAACAAAAAATGCATACGATATTACATACATAGTTCTTTGAAATAATTAAACGGGGTAGATAGCACTAAGTTCTCTTTCTTTGAATCTTTATATATATATATATATATATATATATATATATATATGCTTGTAATTTAGGAAAACTTTGTCAAGATCTCAGATGTCTTGCATGCTTATTTTGATACAGGGATTAGCATTCATAATCATTTCTTTTAATGCCTCCATATTTCTAAATATATGTCCTTTGATAGAGAAGTTTTTTTATCTGATTATTGGCCTCTTCCTCTTCATTTGTGTCTGCTTCCTTGAATGCTCTTTGTTCATCTAAAGAAGGTCATCGTTTGATAATTCTTTGGGGGTCAAGCTATTCATAAACCTATGTAGAGACAGCTCCATCAAAACCAAGCTGTTGTGTCGTAATTCTTCATCAAGGGCCAGCACTTGAGGAGGAAATACTTTGAAAAATGATGGCAACAAAACTTTTCAGATTGCATGCATATTGATTGAAGTTACTTCCTCCCAAGCATGGTGAGTGAATTTTCATTTTTGGTATATTGCATTTCTTCCCGAAGTCAACTAAAGAAATTGTATTGTCACCTGTTTGAACAATTACCTGCACAAACATTCTTTGTACTTGATAGGCTTTAAACGCTGCGATCATTCCATTGGTTGTAATAAGGTTGTATTTGGCAGTAATAAGATAACTTTTACATTTTTCACACAAATGCTCAAGTGTTGTTGGATGACCAGGGGCATTATCTGAAATTAATAATGCTTTAGATTGCTTACAATATTTTTCAATAGCTGGACAACAAAATATAGAAAACTAGTCATCTAAAAGAGATTTGGTTACCCATACTCTTTTTTTTTTTCCCCTGTAAAATACTTCAAGTGATCAATGTAGATATCCTTTTAATCCTTAAAATCTCCCTCTGCATTTTCTCCCAATAAAAGGGTGAAATGATCTTTACCAATTGTACATCTTGGTTGAATCTTTTTAATTTCTAGAAGTATGAATTTATGCAGGCATTATCTTTCAAAATAATCCAGTTTCATCAACATTCTATTTCATATTTCAAACTATTGATTTATGCATAGCAAGTGTATACGTGTGCATGTTTCACCACTCTCATAAACATTAGTAGGTGTGTGCATATATATTCATTTGTGTGTGCATATAATGGATTTGAAAATTGCTGTCAAAAATCTTTGAAGAGAGCTAAGATATGTGTGGAAGGAGTCCTCTTTATGGAGTCACCATTTGGTCAGTTGAGAACCCTCTCTCTAGCTAAGATGACATTGTTTCCCTTAGATGCTCTAATTGGTTTTTAATCTTGTGGAGATTTGGGATTTTTAAAAACACAAGAGATAATTCTGTCATATTTCTATGCAACATCATAGATGTTGTTAAATCTGCTGACACTGAGAAATAAGTACCGGTCTATTTAGCTGCTCAAAGCTGAAATCCGGTTAATTCCCCAGATCAATTAGTTGATTACAAAGCATTACATAATTCTCTAGAGGATAATCAACTGTGTAGAATACAAGTATTTCTCAACCTATTACAAACATTTGTTGACAATACCACTTCTGTACTCAACAGGGCAGGGGTTATCCAGAATGCATGTATGATTCTTTTTGAGGGAAAATAAAAAGACTCAAACATGGAAATCAGCTAAATATGTATGCATATGTACATTTTTTTTTCTAAGAGTAAATGTAAATTTTGATGCTTTCAAAACGTATAACTTGAAGTTGGTTTTATTGTTTTCAGTCTTTCTTTTTATCTATGTATACAGTGTGTCCCTTTACAGAAAAGTTAATGACAGATCTATTGACATAAAGTGACTTTCAGAACTGAAGTTCATTTAATTGGAAGAGCACATTTGTTAGAGAAAGTAAGGCCAAAAGACAGGATATTTTTTTGATATACCTTGAATATACCTGATGTAAAGCCAAACAATTCTTTTTAAAAACTTCAAATTCTTTTGTTTATCAGTTTTTCCTTGAGAAATCAATCATTATAATATAAATTATGATGATTAGTATAGGAACTGATTCCACACAATTATTATTGTTATTATTATTTTCATATTGGATTGGAAATTGCTTTATTCTCCAAGTTAAAGCATTTTAATGATATTTGTCAGAATATCTGTTCATTTGCAACAATCTCTCTCTCTCTCTCTCTCTCTCTCTCTCTCTATATATATATATATATATATATATATATATATATATATATATATATATATATAATATGCTCACACACCTACTTATCTAAAATGTGAATCTATCAGTACATAGCCTGATGTGTAGTAATTATCTGAATTTTGATCTGAAATCTTTACTGTACAATAATAATACTCACCATTTAAATTAAGTGCATTGACAAGGAAGATTTTGTTGAAAAAAAACATCCATTTTACACAACATATTTCGTTTTTCATCATTAAAATGTGGACTTATTGATATATATATATATATATATATATATATATATATATATATATGAGAGAGAGCAAATGTTCTCGGAAAGATATATCATCTTTGTGTGTACACTTCAAGGAATGATTTAATTATACAATCATTTTATAGCTCTGAAGTCTCAGTTGACACACTTTTTTATACAATTATACTACATTAAATAATGATTATCTATGTCCATTTTGCCAGATGCTAGTTAATTCATTCACAGATTCTGTACAAACTCTGTGCAATATTTTTCTCTATGTTCATTGTTGTAATCTCTAAGATTTCATTCACTTTCATTCTTGTGTTGTTAGATTGATTGTTCTTTTATTTTACTTGGTTTAAACTCTTTCAATGTTCATGATACTAGTGTTCTATAAATATAACATTGTAATCTCTTTTTTACAAGTCATTTTTTTTTCATTTAATAAGATATACTTCTGAAGACATTTTTCAATTCTAATGGTAATGAATAATGCCACTTTTACGTATTAGTTTCTTGATATATTTTATTAATTCATTATCAATTTTTTTAAATTTCATTCGGTTTATTTCAAGTAACATATTAAGGTCTTAGAATCAAATGTTCAAATTAATGGATTGATGTAAACAGTTCCTCCTTTCTATCAACTCTCTCTTATTATAGTCCTAAATTTACTTTGTGAAATTTGATCCGACAAAATGAATTTGCTCAAGTTAATGATAATCCCCAACCTTTTTTTTCAACCGGATAAGTCAATGTAATGCTTATATATTAAAAAAAAAATAATTTAATGTACAAATACCTGTGTTATTGAATGTGAATATGGAACATGAATTATGTATAGACAAATGCTACTAATCATATAAGGTCTGAAATAGAAATGAAGAAGACTGATTTGATAACGTAGTATATTAATTTTCATGTAATTTATATATTTAAGAAATTAGCTATTGATTAAAAAAAGAAAAGTGTCTGGCTGCTGCAGGGTCAGATCCCATCCTTCTATTCTAACTGAAGATGATCACTGCAACTTTTGCATTGTATGGTGAATATAGAATTCTAAAAAATATACTTATTAGTATAAATGTATTTATTTATTCATTAGAATGAAATAAGCCCTTGCGTATCTCTGAGACAAATTTCCTTGATGTGTAAGACTTGTCAGTTTAGCTCAGTCAGTAAGACACCAGTACCAGTCACTTGGTTGTGACTTCAAAGCACAGAAGGAAAATGTTAATTTTATAGACAAATTCACTTATTTGAATGAAATAAGACCTTGCATATTTATAACATGAATTTTGGTAGATGTGTAAAACTTGTCAATTGAGCTCAGTCAATAAGTGACCCGACTACCAATTAATTGGTTGTGATTTTAAATCATGGTGTGAATGTTTTTTTACACTTTGACTTTAATGGTAGTATGCATTTGTTCTTTTGTATGTCATAATTATAATAGCACATTGTCTTATGAATGCTTAGTGCTTGTGATACTTAACTGAGATTTTGTAACCATGAATCCATTTTTTTTTTTTTTTAAATGCTTTCTGTATAATATGCTATATTTGGTGTATCTGTACTGTGTTGCACTCTTATACATAGTCTACTGCAGTTTCAACGGCCAGGATTCTGATGTAGTCTAAATATAACTGTGTACATTACGTACTTGATTACCTGTCTGTTCTCAGGATGGTGATAAGCACTTTCTTGAAAGATGTCCAGAGAACGTCTAAATCTAAGTATTGCAAAAGAATGAGTGTCTTGCAGTCAATTCCCATCCATTTAGCATGCCAAAATACTTGCTCTGCAGAACAAAACCCAGTGAAAAGGTCTTTCTCTCTCCGCACCCCCCCTACCCCAACCCCAAAAAGAATAACTTCTTGTCAGCAAGCCAGACTGTATGAATCAACTAATACTCTCTTGTGTATTACATTGCTCTTCACCTTTCATTGCTAAGAATATCAATTGGATTTTTAATAATAGAAGCAATAAAGTGAAATGGAAATTCCTCAGCCATAATGTCTACAGTGGGCTGTTCTTTTGTTGTTTGTTTTGTTTTTTTTTTTCTATTTTTTTTTTTTTTTTAATGGCATTGATATGTTAAAGACAGTGGTTGTTAGTGGTGTGGGGGCTGGTGAGAGTCACTGGATGAGGTGGCAGCAGGGAAATAGTTGTTTTTGGTAAGAATGGTGCCAAGGTCAGAGCTGTGAAATCCACACTTTTTGTCACAGTAGTTACTCTGGCTTCGTTATTGTCTCTACAGCTGTTGATTTGCCTTGATGAGATGCTTACTGCCCACATTCTGCCAAATTCTGCAGCCAACCATTACCCGAGTGGAATTTATAGAATTCAGCACCCACCCAATGTCTACAACCGCTCAGTGATTTTTTTTTTTTTCTTTTCACTTATGACTTCATTTTTTTTTTTTTTTTTTTCTTTGTCTTTCCATCTCTGATTATGTCTTGCTTTTATCAGTATCTCAAATAATTCTTGTTTGTCTGCATAGGAACAAAAAGAGAAAAACATTCATTTCCTGTTCTCTTTATTTTTGAGCTTTGGAATCTGAGGAGAAGGATGTCGTTCATACTGTTATAAGCCTCTCGGCTTTTCTAGAACATTGGTAAAAAGAATAGAAGTACACCAAGGTTGACTAGGTGGACCATTGGATCTTAATTCTCAGATCAGATCAAATTTTTTCTTTATATGTGGACACGATGGATTAGCCTCATGTATCTGGCACCAAGGTTGAAACCTTCAACTTGACTATACCATTGAATCACATTCAATATAGAGCTGGTTCTTTTTGATTATACCCAAGTAGGAGACCAAGTAATGTAGATATCGCTCATTATGTTACCTCAAGATGAGCAGAGAAATTGCTAATCTAGTGTGTTTTGAAAACGTTTTTGATTTCTGATTAATTTCTTACCATTTTTCTAGAATTGACTATTAAGTGGATTTGGCATCAAATGATTGCTTTTTAGAGTTCCTACCGTTTTGTCTGACCAAATAGCCTCCTACTAGGTTTTACACTAGTTGGAAAGTTTTGTATGAAACATTTGCCATATAAGCTGATATATAAGACATTTGATTTTTAAAACTATGCTAACATAACCCTATGTCCAATGCACTTGTTTTACGACTTGTAACTAAACCAAAGTTTAGTATGAATGACATGGATTAGTTGCAGTGAGTGGTAGACCTCGAAATTCTTTTGTAAACCATTCATCTTATAGTCCAGCATATGCAGTATTTGGTTTGATATTAGAACGAATGTAAGAACAATATCAGTGTGACGATTTGTTTTTATGAAGTAATAAAAAAAAATTAGCCATGATATCTGGCATCGCCTAGGGAAAAGATAACTGCAAATGTAACAACACTGTTCCCCTTTACTTTAGACCCCTGAAAAAGAAATGAATGTAAAAAAAAAAAAGTTTTCCTCCCAACCTCTGAAAGGGAGAAAGTATTTCCTCTAAAAGTAAAAAAAAAGTTCCCCTTGATTTTGACCCCTAAAAGAGAAAAGGAAATTAGCCATTGATTTTGACCCCTAAAAGTGATAAAAAAGTTTACCCTTAATTTTGATCTTTGAAAGAAAAACAATTCCCGCCCCCCCCCCGCCCTTATTTTGACCCCTCTAAAGTGGAAAAGAATATCCCTTCCAATTTTGACCCCTAAAATAGAAAAAAATCACACACACCCCCCCCCTTTGATTTTGACTCCTTAAAGAGGGGTGAAAAAATTTTCACCCTCGATTTTGATCCCTAAAATTGAAAGTTCCCCTATACCCCACTCCAAATTTTGTGTCCTGGAAAAATGATTAACATCTGAGGAGAGAAAAAAAAACAAAAAAAAACAAGAACTATAAGTTCAATGATGTGTCTACCATCCATGTTAGTAGCAGTAAGAGGAAGGTTTTGACTTAGTTTCATATCAATCAATCATGATGCAGCTGAGAAAATTGATAATTAGCATCATTAGTTGTGGTAGTAGTCGCTGGATGATGAGTGTGGTTCACCTGAAGGTCTAGACAAATTTCATATCAATCCTACATGTTACAGTTGAAAAAATTGATATTTACTTACATAGGGACTGACTGATCTCTAGAAAGTGTCTCATAGAAATGCATGGATGTATCTAAAAACTGACAAAAACATAGCGTTGTCCAAATATGAAGTCATGTATAAAAAAAAAAAAAATTTTTTTTTCAAATTTTTGAAGAATTATGTGAACTGAATAAGTGTTCTATTATGACATCACAACATTTTATTCTGGTAACACTTACTGGGGGTCCAGTTCAGCATTATAGTCATGTAGTAAATAGAACCACCTCTCAAAATGTTACAAATTACCCTGGATTTTTTTTTTTTTTTTTTTTTTTTGCAAGCTCTTTATTTTTATTTTATTCATTTATTTATTCATTTTTTTTCACTCACCCCTTCCCATAATAGGTTTTTATTGGGAGTGTTCAATTTATTTTGCCAAATTGGCCCCTAGTTTGTGTCTGTCTGTGTTCATTGTTTCAAAATTCAAACATTTTAGTGTCTGCCAAAAGGAGTAAGTTATTCTTTGATCACCCCTTTTCCAAAATTTTAGTTGATCATTCCTCCAACAAAGTATGCTGCCAAAAGACCTGGGTCATTTGACAGTTTCTATTGAGTAACTTTGTTTTTTTTTATTTTGTATCATTTTGTTTTTTTCAGCTCTTTTCTCTTTTTTGTGTTTTTTTTTTTTTACCACCTATTTTCTTATTTCTTTTGTGAACACTTGTGCCTTATGAAATGTCTACATTAATATCATGTGATCAGTGGTCATATAAGTAAATGATTTATTGAGATTTAAAGATTTCACAAATCTCTTTTTTTGTCAATTATTGAGATTTTTTTTTATTTTTTGAATTTATAGGTGCGGAAAATAGTTCTTGATACAATGAAAAATATACACCCAATTTATAACATTAAGGTAAGTCTATTAAAAAAAAACAAAAAAAAAACTCTTTGTTCTTCTATTTCACTTATCTGTGATATATCTACAAATGTGCTGCTTTCATTACCCTTGAATGTGAAAATTTTATCATGTCAAGTATAATCACATTATTTCAAAACTCCTGGAGAGACAAGCATGACTGGTGAAATACGTGGAGTCAGGACCCAGTAGAAAAAAAAGAAATTATCATCTGATCTGGTTGACTTGTTCCTAGATTTATTTATAGTTTTATGTTACTAAACAAGTAACCAAGAATTCCAAAGGGAATCCCAACGGATAAATTACAGAAGTTGAGGTGAGCTCCAACTAACTCACCTATTTAAGTATAATCTCTGTGATTAGACTTCAGTCTTTCTTTTCTCTGATATGCAGGTACTATTTACCTTGTTTCTCAACTGTTGATAATGAAAAATCATAACTTTTAAATGTATTCATTTCATTATTATAAGATGCCAATTTGAATTAGGAAAAAAAAAAAAAGAAAGAAAACTATGTCAATGTTACACTGCGTCCAATGCACTGGTATTATGACTAGGGGGTTATTCTACCAAAGCTCAATGGATAAGTTTCAGTTGGAGGTAGTCCCCCAAATACTCACATAAAGCATGCATCTTATAAGCTGGTAAACATGGTATTAAACAAAGTAATCTCCTCGGGATGTTCCTCTTCAGAATCCAATGTAAATTCATCTCTGTCCCCTTTGCTACTCATAGCCTCTAATATGATCTATTATTAAAAAAAGAATGGCAAATTTGTAACTCTATTTTAATTCTTTTTTGAAGGCGGGGGGGGGGGGTGTACCCATAAATACAATTGAACTGTCACTCCGATCCATCTACCGATACTAATAATGATTTCTAAATATGTTTAATCTATTTCTTAATGTATTTTACTGAAAACATTCTTAAAATAGTTTTTGTTTTGACTTTTACTACTGGGTCTAATTACACCTTTTCCATGGTAGCCTACAACAAACATCACTTTTACTTTTATGTCTATCTGTTAGATTTGTTTCATGTACAAATTTTAAGTAAGTCATTCTTATTATTTCAAATCATATCGGACTATCCCGCAAGACTTAACAAAATTAGATTTCAATATGAAAATGTGAGAACCACGGATAATGACTTATCTATATATACAGTATATTGATTTATAAGTTTCTGCGTCATTTATTAGTAGAGCGCATTATCGATCATTGAAATTTTCTGTTGTCATTAAATGCTTTTTTAATCTCTGGATTCAAACTTCTGTCATTAAATTCAAATTTAGTATGTTGATTTAACAATGAACTTGAAATATCTATTATTGACCATGTGAAGATAAAGATATATATCCCATTATGTAATTTTTCAAAAATACACCCAAAAGATAATTTTTCATTAATAAATCATCAATAATTTTTGATATACTATTTTTGTTGAATTTATTAATCTCTTCAAAAAACAATGAGTTAGGGTTTTGTGTTGTAAGCTTGCAATACTGCACAATATCAGTTACAATTTTCTGTTTTTTTCTTCTCCGGATGTTATTTTATTTTTTCATTTGATTATAATTATATGTATACAAAAAGAGTTCTAAATTGCATGAGCCATGAATATGAAGTCTGGATCAATAAGTACATTACCTATAAACCTGGAAAGGCAGATATTTTGTAGTCAGTACCTGTGCGCTTTTTTCAATGTTTTAGGTTCTGTCAGTTCCCACCCATAATTTTTTTCATATTTGGAACCTGTTCATATGTGTATATTTTTGTTCGGGAACCTTAAGGAATAACAATCAGATAAGAGGAGAAAGAAATAAGAATGCAATTTAATGAAACCTCAGAAGAGAGCTCATTAATAGAATATTTTCTTAAAGTTTTTAAAGTTTGAGGAGGGGGAAAATTGTTAACTGGTCTCTGAGTGAAAACAGTTTTAAGGGAATTTTGATTGAGAATAGGTAATGGCTGCTTGAAAAAGATTGTCACGTTTCTGCATATTCTGTCATGTGCAAAAAAGCTACTGTTATTTTTGTGTACATACCCACGTGTTTTTGTGAGTAGGTTGAATAGCGTTGTTGTTGGTGTGAACAAAATAATAAAGGTAATCGGTTCATAATTTCTATCCTGAACATTATTCAGGTCAGTTGCCTGAAATCGCCCACATAATTTTTTTAAACATGATTTGGTGTGCCTGTAACTGCCAACTAACTTTTACTTTTATGAACATTAATCAAACCATCTGTGAGCCAGACCAGAACTGGGCTTACCCGTCTCATGCAGGGCTCTACCATAGCCTGATGTGTAATTATTAGCTGAATTTTGATCTGAAATTATTTGCTATATAACATTCAATCTATGTGATTATGTGATTAATATTCTACCACCGAATCATATGAATTGACAAAGAAGAATATTTTGTTGAAAAATAAATATCTGTTTTGTAAAATGGATTTTTTTTTTCCCCTTATCATTAGGCTGCAAAGTTCTCGATGTACCAATGTACATTTTATATTCTAGATATTATCGGCAATTATAAAGAAAAATCTGCAAGATATAAAATAAATAGAATAAACATTTGATTTATTTCATTAGGTTGTGATAGGTATTGACATTGCATAATTTGAAGACTGTAATACTTAGCAGTTAATAACCATTTCTAACTTGACAATGATGTTTTTCATCTACTTTTTCATTTTATAGACACTCATGATAAAGAGGGAACTTGCCAAAGATGAATCTCTAAAAAACGAAGACTGGAGCCGATTTTTGCCCAAGTTCAAATCTAAAACCCATGCTGCCAAGAAAAAGAAGACTGTTGCAAAGAAACCTAAGAAAGAATACACACCTTTCCCTCCTCCTATGCCTGAGAGCAAGGTAGGCTTTATTTCTAAAATATCTTCCAATTTAAAATATTTCAATTGATGTGCTTTCACAGAACCTATGAATTCTTTCTTTTTTTTTTTTTTTTTTTTTTTCTACCTCTAATGATAACATCTTAAGCAAGCAGCATTCAGCATTATGAAACATTTATGGGGTGGTTTTAGTTGTCAGTCACTAAAAAACACATGACCATATATGCCTGAATATTGTTTGCTGTGACTGTGTACATGAGTAAACTAACAACTGTGATAATTAAGTTGCGAGACACTCTTTGGCTTTTACATAACAACTCTCTCTGTATGTATCTATGTGCATACATATGTACATAGATACATACCTGTACAAACGCCCACACACACATAAACAAAGTGCCCTTGTTTTTCTCATGCAACGTAACCTAGGCAATAGGTTATAGTTTTGACAATTTTTTTTATAAATGTTTTTCCGGGTTAGCTATATAAACATATGATATAAAAGAAAAATCTTATCAAGGTGAATGAGATTTTTTTTTCTTTTTTTATGAGAATATACCTTACTGATATGCATGTTAATTTTGTAAATGATTTATACACTGTATCTAAGGGTAAACATGACTACAAAAAGATCTGAGTTGTAATAGTCTTAGAAATTGTGGTAATTACAGAAATTAGACCTGAGCTCCAGAAAATTCTGCTTTGCAACTGCTGAAAAGTTGAAAGTAGTGGTGCATGGAATATAGTGAGGAGTAGTCAAGAAATTAATGAATGATTTCTCATTTATCTATTAAATAACAACGTCCCTGTGGCCATCTCCCTATACAATTTTCATTAAAAAAACATATATTTAACATTAAGATACCCACAGGTCTGGTTAGTCACTTATGGAAATCATCACATGACCACTATCTTTTGGAGCGTTCTGTGTTTGATGTGATCAAGTCAGAAAACTGAAAGAAAGGAGGGATTGATCGATAAGTTACTTCCCTCGCCTTTTGTTGGGTAGTGATCACAAAGAAAAGAAAAGTCTGAATTTTCCAAAAACAAATGTGAATGCTGCTGGACACACTCTAAGTTCAATTTGTCATGAACTTGCAAATTGAATTCCCTGCTAAAAAAAATCTATTTAAAGGTTCGACCTATACATGTGGTTCATGTATACATGCATAGCTATCCAGCCAGCTAGACCAATTTCAAAACTTAAAAAAATCTATTTTGACAGTTTTAGTTGATGGTTTGTAATAAAACCAAGTGATAAAAAGTTACTAGCTTATCAGTATGAAGAAACATTTACAAGGCACATTTTTTTCTGAGATTCTTCCAGTTACTGAAGAATATCATAAGAATCACAAAGAGGTTGATTTATATAGATATACCAAAAAGAATTTCTTCAGGAAGTAATGCTTAAAGGTTTTGTTTTTGTTTTGTTTTGTTTTTTTGTTTTTTCTTCTTTCTTATTTTCTTATGAATTGTCACTTTTCTTTTTTTGCAGATTGACAAAGAATTAGCATCTGGAGAATATTTCTTAAAAGCTGGAGAGAAGAAAGCCAAGAAAGTACAAGAAATTAAGGTCTGTCATTTAAAAAAAGATACATTTTGTAACTATTTCACTACTGGAAAATTGCAAAGGTTAGAATACTGGCTAAACACACTGTCCCAAAATAGAGGGATTCCAATGAAAAAAACTTCTGTAAGCTAAAATGGTGTAAAACAAAGAAGCAATTACCATTAATTTATATGGGAAAATCTTTGAGACCGAAAAATTGTGATGGTGTTATGTTGAGATGAGTCATTGGAAGTTAGGGTATTGAAAAGAAGACTGCGGTGTAGGAGAGAGATCAAGAGGTTGCACACTGCCTTTACAATGGCTCGATATAAAACAAATGCTGAATCCTATTTTGGCTTTTCGCCTTATTTCATAAATGTGAGAAGCTTTAAAAAAGCAGGGGATACCTGTACTGTTGGTAAATCCATTACATATCCTTTCCCAGAAAATAAATCCTGTAATGAAGTCTTATCAGCACACTCTCAATAGAATCTAAGTTTTGAACCTTTTTCAATGCATGTGTCTCTGCCTTATGCAGTTCCAAGTTACATGAAACCCTTGTCAGTGTTATTTCGTCTGTTTATCCCATTTTTTTTATTCTTGAATAATTTGTGATGATCCATTTTGGCTTGCTAGGCCCATTGATGTTTTAACAAAGCCTTGTTAACCGTTCACTTGGGGAAAACATTCCTCACTCTGTCTGATGCCCACCTCTCATGATACTTGATGAAGGGTTAGACTGCACCTCCATAATAATGGTTGTATTTTATGTAATTTTCTTGCTTTGAACTGATCTCATTACAAATGCTTATGTTTGAATGAGAAAGTTCCTTTCTAATACAGAAATACATTCTATTTACATCTGTCAATGATCTATTCTCTAAATCTGTATCATTTTTGTTTTTTTCTTGCAGAATAAACAGAAGAGTGCTGCTGCCCGACAGAAAGAGAAAAGAAGCCAAGCCTTTATTGCCCCACCCGAATCTGCACCAGTCACAAAAGTGCGCAAAACAGGTAAAAGAGTCTTTACAAATGATAGTGTGCATCTTAATTTTTTTTTTTTTCTTCTTTTGCCTTTTTTTTTATTTTCTCACAGAACACAATTTTCTTTTGAGAATTTTTCTTCAAAGTCTTTGAATTTAAAGTTACTATTCTTAGTCTAGGTGAATTTTTAAGAAATGTTGACCCTCAAGACTAATTGTGTAAATTTATAATAATTTGGGCTAAATGTATTGATGTAAATTTTTTTTTTTTTTTCCCTAAACTGAACAAGGTAGAAATTTCAATGGAATGTGCCTTTGGTTATTCATTTGTGGGTAATCTATTACCGTAGTCTCTCTTTAGATTGAAATTAGCTCTATGATGGAAGCCATTTTGGATTCCTCAATTTTCCCAGCTTTGTCAGTTATTTTTTAGCTGGGTGTACAGCAGATTCAGATTAAGCACCCCTTAATACCCCTAAAATCACTGTTGGCCCTAAATTGACTCCCTTTGCCTTCATCACTTTAAATACACACATTTTTGGAATGGCAACCATCTTGGATTTCTCAATTGTGAGACATAGTCAGTCATTTTTTAGCTCGGCATACAGCAAATTTGGATTCATCACCCTTCAATACCAATAAAAAAACCCTGCTTTCCATAAATTTACTTGATTTGCCCTCAGCACTTTAAATATGCACATTCTCAGAAATTCTGTGTAGTCTATCTATAAAGAGTTCTCCAATAGCTTCATGTAGATGTAATTCAATTTCTAAGTTTTCTTTTCCTTGTAATGCCCTTTTCTGATTTGATTTCTGTCGAGTCAGCAGTCAATTATAATTTGTTTCAAGACTTTCATCGAAAGCTTTAACTCCAAAACTTCAAATCAATACATTCACATCTTTCTTTAATTTTGCTGACATTGAAAAATCATTCACTTGTTTTGCTCTTCATGGATCTTGATTTTATTTCTTTTGTAGATTCTGATGTTGACATTGAAGCTCTGAAAAAGAAAGTTAAAAAGGCACAGGTAAATACTTTCAAATTACTGTGGCGTATGATTTTTTTTTTTTTTTCTTAGATATGTGATGAGTAGAATAGAAATAGCAGTTATTTAAGCTTTAGTATTTAAGCTTAGCATTCCTTTTCAAGGATGCTAAGATTTTGTGTACATAGTAACTTTGAAAGCATGTAATTTATGTCTCTGTTCATGTATGACTGAAGTTGACATGACAATACTATAAAATTCATACACACTATCATTCAGCGATTGAAGTTACTCGCAATGGCTTGAACCTATTATTGAGGCTAGCATTTTATATAAATTCATAGTAACATATTTTTTTTTTTTTTACTTCAGAAACAATATTTTCATCATGTTTCTCCTTTGTGATATCATTATGACCTTTGAGGGGAAAAAGGTTTACTAGCCTGAACTGGTTCCTTTTAGGAATTGTCAGGTGAAAACTAGATGATTTTTCCCCTTGGTCACTTCAGTTCTCATAAAGGAAGTCACTATAAGCTGAATGTTTTTGATTGAGTAAACGTCCATGCATCAGAACCTAGACTTGTTAAGAATTACCATCCACAGGCTGACTTGTTGTTAAATTTTGTTACCAATGATATAATTGGGAAGGAGTCCGCATTAATCATCACCTTTTGTAATTGGTATTGATTGGTTGACTTAAATCAATACTATATACCTCTGAATTTCTATGACATCACTAATTTTGGTTAGGGTTTGAAACAAGTTTACCATTTAAAGGTAACTCCAAGCGGGGACAAGCCAGTTTCAACTTTGGTCCCCTACAATGGCATCTATAACCATATTTCACTTGTCTGTGAGCTATATGTAAAACTCCAGTTTGGCATTTGACATTGTTCCAAAAGCCTATATGAGCATAGGCTGCCTGAGCCCAGGCTCTACCATTTGACTGGTTGTAAAGTTCCTTCTGCTTTGATTTTCTTAATGTGATTGATACAATTCCCTAAAATTTCATCACAAATCCTATCATTTGCCAATACATTTTGTAACTGGTAGTTGTAATTTTGGGATATTATTCACAATTCTTTGAATTCTGTAAAGATTCCAATGTATCATTGTTACTTGATTTTTTTTCAAAATGTAATTTTGTTATCAGAAAATGTTGTTGAAAATATTGTATGAAAATGTGTCATGTGTTGGGATGTCTACTGACCAACAATTGTTTGCAATAAAAAAAAAATAAAAAAAGAGAAGGAAAGGATAAAAGGGATGAAGCAATGTAATTTCGCTGCCAATTGTTGCCCCCACCCCCTCCAAAAAAAACGAGGGACAGGAAATTGAAGGCACTCTTACAATTCTGCACTGACTAGCTATTCCTTTATTTTGAGGTTAAGTACCTAATCTTGCATCTATAAATACTTTACCTTTTTCTGAGCAAATTAAAAAAGTTAATAAATCGATGAACATGTTGGTGAGCCATTCTCTGAACTTCAACTGGCTGACATCAGAAACTTAATCCAGTAAATCTGAGAAAAAGAAATAGATCTAATAAGCAAATTGAAAATAAAAATGAATTATCATTTATCAACTAATTTCACTCAAATAGTTGATATTTACAGTGACTGTATACATATGTGATGACTCATGTTGGTTGATTCAGTTCATTTGTCCTTTTCATTCACTTGCGGTATATTTTTAATTTGCTAGGGAAAAGTTATCGTATGTCAGCATTAGCTAAAAAGTCTTCATATACTAAAAACTAAGGATGAGAATTTAAATGCCAATCTTAATAGAAGGTGAAGTGATAAACTAAAATGACAAACAACTGAATCAGACAAAAATGGTGACTGCAAAACAAATACAATATAATTTTAATCCTTGAAAAAGGTGGAGGATCTGTTTATATGGTTGTTATCTAAACTAACCTGTAAAACCTAAATGGTCATTACTAGATAAAATAATTAAATAAAAAGGAACAAGATCGTAATCATACCTTTTAGGCAATTATTAAAAAATATGTCTTTTAATCTAGTCTTTGAAATACAGATGCAGGGAGAACTCTGTCGTATGACTAATAACATGAAGCAGAAAATTCAAGGGAGATGCCCTGCCAGTTGCAAAAAAGACAGTGATATGTTAATCAGCTTGTATTTACATTCTAGTCACTTTATTGGTAAATTTTTCAAAAAATCTATACATTTAGTTTCATCCGCGACGCCCATGATAGAGGATTGTGGCAGATCCTTGGGAAGGTCTTTGTCCAACGACGGACGATAAAATACTGATGACGGTTATGATAATCAAGTTACAGTTTAATAACTCTTTTGGGGGGGGGGGACAGCTCAAGATTTCTAATTGTGAGATGAAAATTGAAGCAAAAGTTATAAACCTTGCATTGTTTTTATTCAATGCTTATTCTAAAAACTCATCTTTCTCTTGGTGTTTTTTTGCCACTCAGTTTTTTTAGCCAATTTGTTCTCCAGCTTTTGAGTGAAGCTTTGTCTTGTGCAGATTTTTGTAGATCTTACTAGCTGCTTTGAATTATTGAAAAAATCCCCTCAAAATCTTAGACTAAAAATTTTGCATTGTGTAGGCTTAAAAAGAGCAGCTAACATACTGCTGAAAATCTTACATCTATTATTTGTTGAAAATATTTTTTTTGAATTCGGTATCTAATGTTACTGATTTTTCTATTTGTTTTTATTTTGTTTTCTTACAGAAGAAAAAGAAACCTTGAAGAAAACTAGTATACAGGCCATGAACAAGTCTCTATACAAAGTGTACCAGACACCCAAGGAAATGTATATTCTTTCATGTGTAGGAAGATAAAAACAGATCTTTGATGTAAATATATAGGTTTGATTATTTTGCAGTATTTATCTTTAATTAAGGGATATACATCAGATACATAATTAGAACTTGAATGCATGACATAGAACTCATTGTTCTCTGGTTAAGCTGTTTCAAATACTTGAATATTTTAATGACCTAAATACAATGGAGCGAGAGTGGGATGGAATGCTGACTTTGACAAATCCAATATTTGTTTATGTATTTGATGTATATCCGTTTATCAAAAATAAAAATGGCAGCTTGTGAAATAATCATACTTATATATTCATTAATTTTATTTCATATAAAATCATGACATTTCTGTGCTTATTATACATTGATTTACTTGGACTGGTGTGTTTATCTTGGTTACTAAAGTCACCATGTTTCAGCCATTGCACCCTACAGCTTTCTCCTGATGTCTTGGAATTTTGAACTGAACACTTTATTCAATTGATGGCAAAGATTGTCCTCATCTCAATATCCATGCTCAATCCCAAGATTGGGTAGAGCCAAAAAAATATCATATTTTGATTCAGTGGAAGAGACAGACAAGCGATAAATACACTTATATGAGATATCTTCTTGCAGAAATAGAACAATCTACTCTTGTGGATTCAATAAAGGGTCCGGGTTAAACTTCACTCGTTACCAACTAGGACAGATACTTGAAGAAGGTCACAGGGTACAACAACTGAAACATTTTGATTATAACAACCAAGATGAGGACACTAGTCATAGTAATCTTCAGTGTATAATAATAATAATTTCCTCATCTCAGAAATTCAGACAAAAATTGCTGTTCTTGTATACCACAGAAATATCATATACTGTTGGTAAAATAGATTATACACAGACAACATAAACATAGCAACTATTGCTATTTTTCTATGAATTCTTTTTTCTTTTATGTGCTGGTACTTTATTTCCTGGTGAAAGATGAGAAATTATTCACAATCATTCAGTGGCTAAGCTACCTAGCACCCTAATAAGAAACACTATGAAGATGAATGAACCAATTCAGAGAAATTTGTATCTCAAAACCATACTTTATCAAAACAGAAATCATTTGGCTTTAAATATTATCATTTGTTAATCACAGAATGTTATAGTCACTCTCTAAACTGTGGTTGATGGAAGATATTGTCTTGAATCACTTGCTTATGAAAAATGTAAAAGACTTTTTTTTTTCACAGAATTAAAAAACATATTTTGTCATAAACTATTTCATTATTCTCATTGGAGCATTAATCCTTTCTGTCTAACAGATATTGTATTTATCAAAGGATATTTTTTGAGGAAACTTTAAAAATCTATCACTTATTTCATCATTTGTTTTTTGAGTGTAGAAAGTAGTTTAACTGTCTTTCATAGTAGATGAAGTAAGTATTCATTCAGCTTCAAAGTCACAACCTAATCATTAGGAAAAATATCATCCTATTTCATTGTGGACCTTCAACAAGTTAGAACTCCTAATATAAAAAAATCACCAATATTTTTTTTTTGCTCTATATGATAGAGAAAAAGATGAAAGTGATAACATCAGTATCTTTCACAGCATCCTTGTATTATTCTTTTCTTGCTATGTATAATAGGACAAAAAAGAAAATTAATAACATTGATATATTTAAAGCATTTTTGCCATATGGCATCTGATAAAAGTATGAAATAAAATTATGTTGGATTTTCTTTTCCACCTGAAACATTTTTTGTCATGAAAATTCAATTTCTTTTTCTGTATCCTCATTATCTAAAGTTTTTGCAAAATAGATCAAATTTTATTGTCTATAACTTGTAGTTCACTTGATCTGACATTCTTTCTAAAATAAGAATGGATCAATGATGTGTGCAAGTTTCCAGCAAAAAATGATTTTCAACTGTGTATTCTAGTTTTCAAAAAGGAGGGCTGGGAACTTTTGCACACACCTAATAAAGTTTAAGACATTTGCAAAGACTAGCAATTATTCTGTTTTTCATATCAGGTTCACATTCCTTAATTATTCTCTTTCCTTCATGCATTTTTAGTTACGTCTCATGTCACTTTCCTCCATTCTGGTGGTCTATTTAATCACCAGTTTTGTTGAACTCATTTTAATATGCGTATGTTAATGTTGGAATAGAAAATTGAAAGGAATTTTTCATATTCCTATGTAAATTATATATATATATGTATGTATATATACATATATGATTTAGAACATAATGAGGAGTTTGTAAAATTATTCAAGGAAATAATGGAATACACAGCTCTATTTTTCTGGCGTTGAAGCTCTGGAGGATTTGAAGTAGACACAATAATTTCTTCTACTTGATACCAAATACATGATACCCAATTTATATTGATAACAGGATTAACTCCGGATGCCGTAACAATTCCATCTCAAAATTTCAACAATGCCCTGCATTCCAGATCATAGTACAGTATTCTAAAAGAATTATAACTTATTGCGCATCCCCCGAAGTTAATAGCCTCAATAAAAAGCAACAGATGAATTTAACACCATAATAGCTTCTTATGAAAATTATTATATTTAGTTGGATCCTATATATAATTCAAGCACACTCTCTCACTTGTTCATCAAATATTAATAGCCTACAAGTATTTTTTCAATAAGAGTAACTTTCATCTGCTATGATTTCTCTATATTATCTTCATTTCCAGCTGAATTGATTTTTTGTTGTTGTTGTTTTAACTTCAACATGTGTAAAAATCAACAATTTCATCAACTTCCAATTGGCTAAATGTATATTGACTGCTTTATCTATTTCATTAATTTTAAAATAATCTTCACATTGTTGTGTTACATACAGAATGAAAGTGCTGACAAAGTAATCAGTATGGCAGATCATCAATTCTTTTTCTCATGTCAATGTTTATTTACGTTCTCCTCAGAACATTATGACTGGAAATGACTTGTTGCTTATTTATTGGCCCAAATATATGCAAATAATGAAATAACATGGAGAATGCATAAAGATAGTATTTATTAACCTCTCCATGAGGCCAAGTGTGACCCCACACATGTATATAGATGGTGGCCAAAATTGCCCAGTTTAAGTGACCATTGCCATCGAGTTCAAGGTTAGCCCACTGATCATACCCATTTTAGTGCTTCATGGAGACACAACCTCCGAGCTATAATCACCATAGACCAAGCATGCCACGATCTGTGCTCCATCTTGCCCCAAAGATGAGACAAGACTGTTTACGAATTAGCCTCTCCATGCGTGCAAATATGGCACGAGGTTGGTTTAACATGCTTGTATGTGAGGAGTGGGTGATAGTTGCCTTGTCCCACTGGCCTTTGCTGAAAGTGTCTGGGTGTCCTCACTGATTCTACTCCATTAGTGCAATGAGTTGGGGGTTGCATTGGAAACAGATCTCCAGAGACCAAGCCCACTTCAATTTATGCCCTGCTTCACCTGAATACGTGACAAGACTGATCCAAGCCATGGGGACATGAATCATATATATATATATATATAATATATATATATATATAACATAGATAGATAGTGGATAGAAAAATGAAATGAAGTGCACTCTCTTGCTTATTAATCTAATATTGATAGCCTAAAAGTATGTTTTCCAGAGTTGCTTTCATCTTTTATGTTTCAAAATTATCTGATGTACAAAATTATTGTTGTATAAAGATGTACAGTTCTTACGTGTTCTTGTTTCTTTTATTTCTTACTAACAGTGATTGGTGAGTGCGAATAGAATCCATTATGTGAAAATCAATGTGTATAAAGATATATCTCAGAAGTTCAATCATAAAATTACAATTTTGAAGATTTCTTTTCCCATAGAACTGTGACACTTGTTTTACCACATTTAGGTAAAAAGAAATTAATTTCAAAGACATTGAATTTGTTTGATCAAAAAATCCAGATGGTCATCATAGAAATTACTTTTAAAAGAATCATCTCATTGATCCTCATCTAAAATGATTCAAGATGAGATTTCTAATGTCATTTCACACTATCTACAGATTTTTATGTCTAATGTATTGATTTGTGCTTTGAACTGTTTTTTTTTTAATATAATTGCCTGAGTTGTTTATCTAAGATTTAAAAAATGTTGTAAAATGCAATTGATATTGTTCAAATTGATTAATGGAAAGAAAAAGAGATCTTCAAGATGAAAGCAGATTTTCATAAACAATAATAGGTGGTATTGATATGTTCTTGTTGGTCAGAACTGAGGCTGTCATCACTGGGTTTTTCAATACCTCTATGGGTTTCTGCTTTTTTATTATTTAAATCTTCTTACTAACTTCCTGTATTGGGATCAAAAGCTAATGAAGCTGATAGAGCAAATTTTGCCCCCCCCCCCCGCCCCTACCATAACTTTATGGATAATAGTTCACCTACTGCATTTCTAATAATATTATGTTATGAAAAAGATCTCACTAAAAATTTGAGGGAGCCAAGCCCCCACCCAGACCCTCTAATCTCTAGTTACATTACTGCCCTTTGAAAGCTTTGTTCAAAGACCTCCAGTAATACCTTTGTGATATCTTGGGGATCCGCTCCCCTAAGGTTAGGAACCATTGAACTAAATGTCGGGGGGGGGGGGAGCATGGAGCAACCCCACCCAGGGGCCCCCAAATCTCAAGCTACACACCTTATCAAAAGTCAGTAACATTTAATTATATTTAGTAGCTAATTGGCAACTGTCGATGAATAATCCATATTAAACCTGCCTGATTGGATTATATGTTAAATTTTTATTAATTTTGATTAGTATTTACTTTCATTTTAACATTCTGTTACTTTTTATTACTACTTTGATTTGGACTGTAATTCTAGGGCAACTATTCAACAATGTAATTGGAAATAAAGAGTAAGCCCATGGTGAGAAACGAACTCACAGTTTCTAGCCAGAGAGAGTCCAGTATATGTCTGGCTGCTTTTAACCTTTCAGCCATGGGTACTTCATATTTAATTCAGAAGCTTATTTTACATTCTAAACTTGACTCCCTCCAACTGATATTTGATGCTTGTTGATATTTACACTTGAGACTGAGAGGTCTTTAATACAATGATAATTATTAATTTTGGGGGAAATTATTCAATGAAGTATTGTAACATTATTATCAATTTTGACTAATTTTTACCTTCATCCTTTCTAAAAAGGTAAGAACTAGTCAAAATTAATAATAAACATGTGCAATTAGTATGTTCGCATCTGTGGCTGAGACATGAGTTTTTTCCATTAAATGGTAATGGTTTTAAAACAAATCAATAATCTCTAAATGTATCAAAATGAGGAAAGTTATTCACTAACTATTAATCACTCAAATTAAGATTGTCATGTGACTGTAACCCCTATTTCCTTATTTGGGTGTCATTGATCATTTTTTTCAAATATGGCGGTTTTCAAAGTAGTATCTTATTTTTCAAATGTTTTATGACCAATAATCACGATTTTTGATTGCTAATACCAAATACAAACAAAATGAGTAAATACTACATGCATTTGGTTCTCAGTGTAATAGGTAGTTGATATTCTACTTCACTTTTTTCATCATTATCAGAATTGTGAGCCACATCATTTTCTATTTGTACTAACATTACTTCAGTATCATTTGGAAAGGCCTGTTGAATCCACTTAATTCTAAGAGAAGATTCCCATCCTTGTCCAATATAGATCAGGTAAATCAATCAATGGTTCACCTTTTGATGATGAGCGACAAAGTGGAAGCAAGGATATATCGACAGCTTTTTACATAGTTTATTTACATCATTCTGGTAGCATCAATATGATAAACATATTCCTTGATTTTTAGGGGTAAGAGTCTATCCCCAATGTTCCAAGATGATCCAAGTTCAGTAAAAGTATAGATAAATTTTTTGTTTTCAAATAAAACCTTCCAACATGCCAATTTATCTTTTCGAAAAATTGATGACAGTTATTTCCTGTGAATGCATTTAAGCCAATCAAGCATTTGTTTGGATTATGGGGGCAATTCAACTTCCCTCAGCTTAAACTTCTTTCTGTATAACCCTGTACCAAAGTCTAAATACCTGTGCTTGACTTTCAACTTGGGATAAAAGTATGACCAAAATGTCTATATCTGCTGAGGGTGACCTAATGACAACTAAATTACTGGTGTGTAGTTCCAATGCTTGAGCAATGCAACATCACTTTGGTGTCTGCTTCTCTTTGATTGCTTTCAAGTGTTTCCTCAGTTGTAGCAGCTGAAAATGATACCCTTGAGCAATGATTGACTGTGAAAAAATACAGTTCAGAGCAGCCAAGCATAGTGATAACTTTTACGATTATTGTGATGATCTGCAGTGTCAATTCAATTCAAAAAAGATAGGAAAGTCATCATATGCCTTCTGCTCAACTCTTTCTATATCAATAATACACTCTGCCAAGTCAAAAGAAACTGGCATCTTACAACAGCAATACCTAAGTTGATCTTGTTTAAACTCATTGTCAAAGGGGTTGAAGTATTCTTCCTTCAAAACTTTCACAATATTGTTGACAAACATTTCTGACTTTAAAACTTGAGAAGGTCAAAAGGCTATTGAAAGTTGTTTTCATCTGAGCAAGTGTCAACAATGCGTATGTATTTTTTTGCTTGCTTCACCCTATTTAATGTCCACTTCAAAATCCTGGCACAACTGAATGTAAATTTCTTTATTTCTTTGGTAATTTTTTCATTACAATGCAGTGTCTGCTCTCCACACTGATCGATAGCAAATCCATGAGGATACTTTGTTGAGCTTGAACTGACATTCCATTGTCTTTCAGGAGCTCCCTCAGTCCCAGATACTGACTCTATTCTTTCTAGCAGAACAAAAGGAGCTATAGTGAGCATAATTTGTCTTGTCCATGGCAAAATAGAAAGGCAAAGGAAACTTCCAAAATAGGATTCCCAAATGTAACCAGATGTAACCAGAATTTGAGCATTATACCTAATTCTCTGCATCAAATTGCTTCTTTGAAATCTTGATGCATTTTAAACAGGTTTTCATTGCTACAAACAGTACCTTCTTCTATACAATCATTATCCTTTGCAGCCTCAATATATCAGTTCCAATGTTGTTTAGAAACTTCTTCACCAACAATGCAGAATGTATCAATCAGCATGAGTTGAAATGGTTCTCAGATAAGACTCCATGAGACTTCCTGAAAAACATTCACTTTGAAAATTACATCCACAATCCCTGAATTACTTGTTATCTTTCTAATAACAGAAACATTTTCTTTCAAGAAATGAAAGTCTCCCAGATGAATCTGGATATTGCTAAATTGATCTAGAAAGTTCCATATAAGCTTATAAGTCTTCATTGCTGCTCCAAAATCCAGTGTCAAGATCACTTCCACCAACAGACTTTGCTGATATAATAGGTATAAAAATATTGTGGAGAAGTCTGTGACTTCTAATTCGATGGGTGGCAAATATCTCAACAGTATTCCAAAGTATCATCTGACAGTGTCATCTTACCTGTGTGCACCAACCCAAATAGCTTGAAACAGTTTGGTCACATGCACTAAATTGCTGAATCATTATCCAAAAAAATAATTTGCCAAAAAATCCAATTTATTGAGAGCAGTTTCTTCTACAATTAGATTCATTTACATCAGTGGTTCTTATATTGGATTGGCAATTATTTTTTCTGAAACGGTTTGCGGCAGGTTCAAAACTCAATTTTTCCTGTATTCAAATTATTAGCCTAAATTCAGGGGTGACAATAAAAGTTGACTCTTCTTGAAAAGCTATTGTGTGTGAAATTAATTGTATCATGACCAGTTTGTGTTTCTATATTCATATCAAAGTTATCAGCCCAGAAATATTTCAACTGTTGTGTTGAGATTTGCTGGTTTAACTGGAAATATTCCACTCATGATTACCAGCTTCTGCAGCTTGCTCTGTTGTAATTGTAACAGGAACATGGTGCTTTTGTTGATGTTTCACTCAGCAAAAGTTGCATTCTTTTGGGTGTACCTCTCTGACGATTTGACTCATTTTGTGTGTGGTTGGCTATCTGATAGATCATTTCTACACACAACACCATCTGAAACTTTTTAAGATTTGTACAAATTTTTTTCGTAGCATGGCTCTAGATGTATTCCATATTCATCGTGGTCTATATTGTCTGGTATACTATCAAATTGCTTTAGGTGACCATTTACATCTAGCTGTGGCCTCAGTAATTTGGCAGCTTGAATCTTTTCTTTTGTTTATATCAGAAACTGACTTGATATGAGTACATTTACTATCTTTGTTGTAATGAACTATATTTATCTTACTCTCCATTTTTGCATCATAAAATTCTGAATACACCTTCTAAACTTTAAAAAGACATAACAAGGATTACTAACAGATTTTAATGTGGAATAACTGAATTGAGTATGAGTATATGGTAACTATTATTGTTAAATAACTTACCAAAATTGAGAAATTTTCAGCATTTTTTTTTTTTAGCCATGAAATGTTTGTAAATCTAATGTGTATTGAAATCCAAAAAATTTGAGATAAGGCATCAAATGCTGGTGTTTTTGCAGTGAATCTAAGCCGCATTCTGATTGGTTTATAATCATGGGCCTCCTAAATCTCATACTGCAGATACTTGTCGATTTTAACTATGTGAAATGATTTGATAATTTGTAATCATCACATTATTTTTTTCTGTTGTAAGCCATGAGATTTAACGATAGCTCAGCTCTATCAACTACCCAATTCGAGAACTGGGTACGTATAATATTCATCCATTTTGTTTGGGTTCGATATTAGTAGTTGTATAAAGGATTGTTTATTTGTCACAGGACATTTTTGAAAAATGATACTACTTTGAAAACTACCATATCTTTTTATATCATCAATAACTTCCATATAAGGGAATAGGGGTGAATAGCTGTTTCTTCATTTTGGTGTATCAAGAACGTATTTGTTTTAAAATACTTCTATTGCTGTTTCAAGGGGAAAAAATTCACTTCTCATTTGCAGAAGCAAATGTACAAAGTGCACATGTTTCAACCTTCTGTTCTTACCCCTTAAACCCCAGCAGATCTATGTTAACCATCACATTTTGAAATGCCTGGGTACCTCAAAATAGTCATTTTGATTTCTCCGCCCTGAAGTAACCGCCCCTCAATGGTAGCCTAGTCTACAGCAGGGTGGGTGGAAAACATGATACTCCCAGCATGTGAAGTGAAGAGTGATCCATCATTGAACTTAATTGAT
Organism: Thysanoteuthis rhombus; assembly: GCA_963457665.1. NCBI lineage: Eukaryota > Metazoa > Mollusca > Cephalopoda > Oegopsida > Thysanoteuthidae > Thysanoteuthis > Thysanoteuthis major. Next base: position 41,510,843 of record OY735202.1, on the reverse strand, counting down.
ATGTTGGCATAAAACATCACCACTCTCTCTCTCTCTCTCTCTCTCTCTCTCTCTCTCTCTCTCTCTCTCTCTCTTCTTTCTGAGTTTGTGTAAATCAAAGGAGCCTAAATTTATGTTGAAAAAAAAAGTTCAACATCCCCCCCCACTACTTTGCGTTTTTCTCCTTAGTTGAGAGAACAAGAAAAATTGACTTGCTAAGAGGGTGAGTTTTCTGTTTTGATGTAGGCAAGCAGAATGGCAGTAAGAACTTCATTGGAGTTGTTATCATCAGGAGCCATGGCATCTCCAAGATACAAGATAATAATGAATCCATTTCTTTAAAGTTGAGAAATCAAGTTTTTTGCACTGTAATACATAAAGAACAAAACAACAATATTAATAAAGTATAAATCACACCCATATTTTTCCTTCAAAATACCTTCATGAATCTCATCCAATAGATTTTCACCTTATTCAAGTTTGTTACAGTACAGTGACATTAAATGATCAGTCCTTTGGATGGAATTAGATCAAAACCAAGGAGTAATTCTTATTAGAAGAAAATAATGCAGACATGAGAATGAAAGTGAAAAAGACGCATTGAAGTTGACTTGAACTTTATCTTAGAATGAAAACAATAGACTAAGATGGAATTTTGGCTATCGAATGAGAAATCCAGTCCTAAAATGAACAGAAAGGTCACTTCCAGTTTGTTCACAAGGATGAATACTTTCCTTTCATTTCCTTCACCCATCCTAGGTAAGAACGGAGGTGGAGAATTCTTTTTTTGTTTTTTGTTTTTTGTTTTTTGTTTGTTTTTGTCAAACTCGAGTCAAGATTAGAGTTGACTTTGTTTTCTCCCCTTAACAAGAACAATTCTCACCAAATTGAAGGGAGTTTGTCTATCACATCACATTAAATCATACCTATGTATAAAATTAATATTTCCCAACCTCGATTTAAAATAACAGCCATGTGATTGGAAGATGGCTCTCTTACCAACTGAGCTAAACTGACAAGTTTTTTTATTCCTACATATTTATTAAATATACTATTTAAAAGTTGCAGTAATCGTCTTCAGTCAGAATATAAGTGGGAGCGGAGTTTGAACCTACAGCAGCCAGGCTTGTCTTTTCTTCCTTTATGAGTTCCATCCATTTAACTGTGCAAACATTTTCCCTAGACCATCAAGATTCAAGCTGGGCTCTTCCCCTGGTCAGTTCTTTATCAATATGAGTATAGCCACTGCTGATGGGTTTTCTTAGGTTCGACGCCCAAACCTTCTCTGCTAAGATCATAGTCAATTGCAACTACTTGAGTTACTGACTTTTCTGCTGCTGACTATTTTGTAGTCTCTTTCCAATATGTGACCTTACCAAGCCACTTATTGTCTCAGCCTTGTTTGTCTGTACAGGAAGAAAGAAATTGACCTAAGATCATATTTAACTGTTCTCTGACATCCTTTTTTCTCAGCCAGTGACCATTTTACTGTTGGAAGAAGAAAATTTGAAAATAAGAGGCATGTAAACAAATTTCACAGGTAAAGTATCGCAAACATTTCATTACGTTATTGAAAAATTACTGAACTCAGTTTCAGAAGATTTGTGACATGAAGCTATGAAAGATAGAATTATAAAAACAAAATTTATCAAGATTTTCGAAAGAGATAACTTAAAATTCATCTCCGAGGAGTCAAATTTTCCCTTGTAACATATTCAATCGCTCAAAAATTCTTTATTTGAAGACAGTCGATACATGATAATGCCTGGCCTACTTGGTGGGTTAAGCAATCGTTTCCCCATCAGTGTCAATAGTTAGTATTTGAGCTTAGGTAAAAGCCAGAATTTCAAATGCTGATTTTCAAGGCCTATAGGCAGGGTCTCACCCTTCTTAGATATTTCATACAATGCAAGCTTCCTCTGATTTGGCCTTGTCTTCAGCTAAGTTGAGCTTACCAAATATCAGTTATCTTTGGTTGAGGGTGCTTGGACATTGTACATCCCCTTTCTGAAATCCAGATATTGACGCATGCTGTAAGTTAAAAATTTTCTTCTCCTATTAGCTAGTCTATTTTTATTCTTTTTATCCTATCTTTGATATTTGAATGTTTTCATATTGCAGAAATAACTTTTTTTCTTAAATCAATCAACAGATAGTATCTTCCTTATTTTTCTCATCACGCACTAAAAATTCCAAAATCAAATATTTTATCTAAAGTAAGGGATTTTCTTCCCTCTGTTTCATACCACCACTCTGCCGTACAAACATGCACTTATATGTACGTATCAAAACTCACTGCAGTCAATTGAGAGCCTGAATAGGTTGTAATAAAAAGTTCATACAACACATAAAAGCCTGAGTAAGCTTCAATAAAAAGCAATTGAGAAAATTAAGGTAAAAAAAATTACTAGTCAAAAATTAATTATAATTAAAAAAAACGGTCTGATGGTTGTCTTTTCAATTTGGAGTATGAAAAAAATATCAGCTTGAAAATCAACATGAATTCATTGTATCCAGAACATAATTAAACTACACTGGATTTGATTCATTTTATTTATTCATTTCTCTCATTCATTCATTTGGATACAGCTTGTGGAAGGCAATTAAAGTACTGCTACTAAATGCTGGTTTTCTTTCTTTTCAACCAGTACCCACAGTGGAGAGAAATTTACTTGAATAATTCAGATTTCTTTGTATATAATATTTTAAGGATGAAAAATGTTAATTTTCATTATGAAATTACATGTTAACCCAAGAACAGAAGGTTTTGTTGAAATCAACATCTTCATATTTCTGATAATTTCTGATACATTATTTTCAGAATAATGCCATAACATAGTTTATTGAGTTGAGAGACTGTAGACTGTTCCTGGGTTAAAACAATGGTTATTTCTTTTAAAACTATTCTTTCCACTAAAAACTTCTGTATATGCTGCACAAAAAGACAAGGATATTTGGAGAACTGCTACTCAACGCAACTCATCCAAACCCCATAACTGTCCATATTTAGCTTTGGTATACAGCCCCCTAATAATAATACCAGTGCATTGATGCAGTGTATTAGTTTTTTTAATTATTGTATACTGGCGTTTATGGTTCCACTTGCTTTTTTGACTCTTATTAGAACTATCAATTACTATAGTAACAGTGACTTCAAGCAGAATTCATTCTCTCTCATATCTGGTATTTATTTTATCCTCACTCGTATCCCAGCAGATATGGCACAAGGTCAGGTTCATTGTGCAAGTTGAGACAAATATAGTCCCCACTGCCTGTTCTACCAGAGCTCTAGGTTGACCTACAACCCTCCTTCCTTTGATGGGGAGGTGCTTCCCCTGAGTTGGAATCTCCTTGGATCATGCATGCTTCATTTGTGCTTAGATACACCCAAAGACAAAACACAACTGATCTTAACTTGAAGGCCAGGATGTGTCTGGTTTTATTCATTCAGCAAAAGATCATTCTCCTAAATAGCTGCTCATTTAGTAACTCCCGGAAAAACTTGTTAATTTTCGATTTTAGGATGATGTCAAATTTTATTATTTAACTGCATAGGATGTTATTTTTTTAGTTTTACTCAATCTTGATATTACTGCTATTTATCATAACAGTATTCACTGATACTTTTCAAGTGCTAAAACAAACTGCTTGAAATCATGAATAAAGAAGTAGCTTCCAACAGGATATGAACTCACATCCTACCACTTGAATGATCGTCTTTGATGGATATCACCATATTCATTTCAGCTACAGAAGCCTTGATGAGTGATGGCAAAAATCAGTTTTCATTCTGCTATCCTTCGCAATCCATTTCTTTACATATGAAATAATGGCAAAAATACTCAATCTAAAAATATTCAGGAAATCTAAAAAGGCTATGCTTGATATTTCTCTACGGTAAACTTTTTTAAAAAAATCCAACTAAAATTTTATCAAAATTTTAACTCTGTTTCATTTTCTCCATTGACATTGCAGCAACAGTAGAAAGCTTAGTGTAGAAGAACTCTGAATTCAAACCAGGAAAGTCCTACCCCATGTTCCAGTGCTGCAAGAGGCTGGGAACATATTCCTGGAATGTACGGTTTAATGGGGCTCTGATGAAGCCTTGACAAGCCGAGCCAGCCGGCAATGATTTATAATGAATTGCTTAAGTAAAATAAAGAAGAACTGATGGTATAATGCAACCTCCGTCTCCATAACATAACAAGTATAAGTGGAAGATTTGAAAAAAAAAAAAGTAAGACTCGCTTAGTTTTAGCACAAAGCCATAAGTATAGAGCACTAGGTGAAGATCAAACTGTTCTGTAGTGATGGTCTGTGAGACTAGGTTCCTAACCATCATCATCATCAGTCTTTTAACGTCCGTCGTTGGACATAGACCTTCCCCAGGATTTGCCACAATTCTCTATCAGGGGCGTTGCAGAGATATGCAAGACCTGTACACAGATCAGTTGGTCGTGATTTCAAATTACGTAAAAGGAATGTTCATTTTCAACCCCTTAAATTTGGTAGGGATTGAATTTCCTGCTTTTGTTACAGTAGAGAAAAAATGAACTCTGAAGTTTGATTGGAGGAAAAGAAATGAAGGTATTGAATCTGAACTAATCTGATACAAAAGTTTGTTGAGTCGAAGATAGTTATTATCGTTCTCTACAATCATCATCATCATCATCATCATCATCATCATCATCATCATCATCATCATCATCAGTCTTTCAACGTCCGTCCTTCCCCAGGATTTGCCACAATTCTCTATCATGGGCGTCGCGGAGCCAGTATTTCCTGAATCTGTCAAGTTCATCTCTCCATCTTGTGTTCTGTCAGCCTCGGTTTCTTATGTGATCTCTGAGGATCCATTTTGTGAGACGTGACATCCATCGGTTGTCTTTCATTCTTGCAACATTGCCTGCCCATTGCCATTTGAGTTTTTTAATAGTTTCTATGATGTCACGGACACCCGTTTTCTTCCTTATATACTGTGCTGTCTTGTGATCTCTCCATGTAAGGTTGAGCATGATTCTCTCATGCGCACGTTGCATACTTCTCAGTTTGCAGGTCTGTCTCTTGGATAGGTTCCATGTTTCAGCTAATCACTACACCACAATGAGGGGCCAAAGGGTCTTTGTAGTTGGCTATGAAGTCTTGACCATATTTTTAAATGCATAGCCTTTGAATACTCTCATGAGAAAAGCTTTTCCTTCACTAATTATGTATAAATGCAAGCAGTCAGGTTTGCATGAATTTTTTCTTTTTTTTTTTTACTTGTCTATCTACAATCTCGATTATATAGATTGAGCCAGATTTATTCCTAAATCACTGCTTAGTAAGAAACACATTGCCATATTTTCCTCGTGACTCTCCACTAATATTTACTATTCCTCTCTTTCAACCTATTAGCTTGAAAAAATTAGAGTAGAATAAGCCCAACATGATACTTTTGGTAGTTTTGCATTGATGGAACAGCAGACCGCTAAGAATGAATAAATACTGGAACTTGAACATAGTGTACCTGTTATCATATCCATCATTATCTGTAACCAGCATCATCATCATCATCATCAGTCTTTTAACGTCTGTCGTTGGACATGGACCTCCCCCAGGATTTGCCACACTTCTAGTACTTTCTGAACTTGTCTAGCTCGTCTCTCCATCTAATATTCTGCCAGCTTTGGTTGCGCATGTGATCTCGGGGGATCCATGTCATGAGTTACGTTGTCCATCGGTTGTCTGCCATTCTTGCAACATGGCCAGCCCACCGCCATTTAAGATTTTTAATGGTTTCTATGATGTCCCTGACTCTTGACTTTTCTCGGATGTACTGTGCTGTCTTGTGGTCTCTCCATGTGAGGCCCAGCATAATTCTTTCATATGCACGTTGCATGGTTCTCAATTTGCGGATCTGTCTCCTGGTTAGGTTCCATATTTCAGCTCCATAAGTGACTATTGGGAGGATGCATTGGTAGTACACCCTTCTTTTGAGGATTAATGGGATCTTCTTATTTTTGAAGGTTGGAACAACTTATGAGCAGATAAAGATAGACAGGCAAATTTTACTACTTCAACATAAGGTGAAAAAAACTTAGTCTAATTCAAATAACAAACATTTTTAAAAAATGATTCTTAACTTCATATTTCCAAGTTAATTTCACCCTGTATCCAAGCAGTAAAACAATGGATATGTCATTTACCTGCCTATCTTTGGGTCAGAGGTTCGAATACCATGTATATCCATGGGTCAAGATAGTTCCTTAATGTTAAAATTAGATCCCTCAACTGCTTGCTTGATGCTTTTTTTTTTTTAAATTTTTATTTTATAAAAATTTCATTCTTCGTGTGCACATTGGTAAAATCTAATTCAAGTTTCCCAGAAGCAAATCAAGAAAATCTCCACTTCTTCTGAGCGGCTGCTGATTATTGATTTGCTTAATATTTTTGAAAAAAAAATGTTGCTAATTCTGCCATATTCCTTTGGATTTTAAATATCTTAACGCAACACTGGGCCATTGAGGAATGCACAGAGCCAGAGGCTTTTCAAATGATGAGGCTTTGTAAATGTTGTTTGGTGACAGAGATCAATGCAAATATATATTTGGGATTTCAATGACTTTCTGGTCATTTTGGAGTGGCTAAAGATCAATAGACAAGTTGGTTAGATTTATTTTTTTCTGTCATGTGAATCTTGATTCAGTCAACCGAATTGAGCCAAGTTTTTTTTCATTAAGTTACTTGGACTTTTCTTATTCAGTGTTACAATATTATAATTTGCTTCTTATGATATATATATATATATATATATATATATATATATGATTAATGCTCTCCTATTCAGGGTTGAGCACTCTTTAAGTGAGGTAACTTGTTCATTGTAAGCTTATGCAATGCTCTTCCAACATGGAATGGAGCATTCTGATGGGCAGGGAATATATATGCATAAATAAATATATCACTTAAAATTCAACCTTACTGACTATCCAGTTCCGTGGAGTAGAGATAGGATACCAGCCTCTGGGTCTGAAGCTAAGGTTTTGATCCTGCCTCGTGGTACTGGATGGGATAATGGATAGTCGATAGCCACACTGAAGAGTTGTAATACAACGAAACAGCTGTCTATGGATGACACAGTATATATATATATATATATATATATATATATAACAACCTTTCTGTCTGTCAGTAATGCTTGCATTTATTCCTGACCAATGAAAATCCCTTTCTTCCTGATTTTCTGTATACAACATACAGACTGGGGACTCAACTAGATTTTAGGAATAAAATGAAAAAAATGAAGTGGTTAAATCTTCAAATTCCACACTCAAGTACTAATTTTATTATGATGACGAGCTGAAAATATGCCTTACTGGGCAGATTTCTGGCTAGCTCCTAAGACGGCAGAAATTGTGCTTTATATCAGTTACAGGATTCTGTTCTTTTAATTTCTTGCTTTTGTAAATAGCACATATTACCAACTGGTTATTATCAGACAAGCAGAAGCTACTAATTAAATGAGCACACTGTACCAGAAAGTAAATCATTGTCGCTACATAAAACAAATTAAATGATATCCTTTTCAGTCCCCCATATTTCAAAATTAGGAACTTTATTTTTTTGCTGACCCCCCAAAATCTATTTTCTGCATTCAGATTCATGGAGCTCTTTGGAAATATAGTTTAAAACCTTTTCAAGTAAAATATCTAAAGCATACAACTTTTTCTTGGGGTGGAACATAATTTTCATGGGAAAAAATTGCCTCTGCCATTTAAAGCAATTTTTTTCATTGCCATTATCCATATTATTTATTACTATAAGATGTTGATTCATTCCTTCAGTTTCAAGCTCCAGGATTACCATTCACAAAGAGTGGACCATTGCAAGTTTTTCTAGGAGGGGGGCAAATTTTCACTTCTTGTACACTCTAGACATGCTTTTAAAAGTTATCTATTTTCTGTGATAGATTCAGATAAGATATTAAGGATTGGATGATCAACGTTTTTTAATTCATAACATATTTTGTAACTCTATTCACACATATAGAGGGGAAATTTTGGCATATATGCAATTCATATGATTCTTAAATCTATTGCATCATTAGGTATGAAATTATTAGATTACATGAAAGTTTAGGTGTATTTGTTTAATCAATCCTACTTGTGATATCATAGTTTACACTATTTTTTTTTGCATTGAAGCTGGATGTGCAGGTGGCCTAATGGTCAGAAAATGGAATCGGCAGACCTAGTTGAAACTCTGATAGCGACAGTTTGCATTCACTTTGATACGAATGTCTTTGGGAGAGGCATGAATCCATCTTTTCTTCCTCAGAGTGTGGGTAAATAATAGGACAGACTGGAATCTTCTGACTTGATTGGCTAACAGTCTAGGAGAAGAACAACTCTGAATTCAACATTGGGAAAGTCAAATCCCTCACTGGACTAGGTAGACAGAGTAAACCAACAGTTAGTTCAATGGGAAGAAAGCTGACACCCAACAACACATTGTGGAGCACGAAGTGTATTGCATGATATGCTGAACACCCTGGGCATCCACTGCATCATGGTTTGTCCCCAGCTATTTTAATTGTGTCTTGCCTCTCGACCTGGGCAGATATGGACAAGAGAATGAAGTTGGTGTCATGTAAAACTCTCAACTTTAACCCAAATCTCATGCAAGTCACGACATCAGAGCCTGCAATGCTTCTGTACCACTTAGAACTAAAGCCATAATCATCTTTGACTCTAGAAGGACAAACATTGTCAATAGAGAATTAATAATTAAGATATAAGGATTGATATAGATTTGTCTCATTATTAGAAATCACCGATCAAAATAGTCTTCTTAAGTTCTTAAGTTGATTTGGCTGGCTATGTATTTATGTAGGTATATAGGCTGCACCAATGAAGCCAGAGGGCTGAAAATTTGAACATTCTCTACACTTTGTCATAAGATTCAAATTGAAAGGAAGCCGTTTATGGTATTGATGGATTATATAATCAAACGGTTATTTCTATCAAAATCAGTCGGACCCCAATACTTTATTCAAAATGAATGAAAAAAATATTGAAATTAGAAAATAAATTACTTATTTATTTTTCAGTATGCAATGTTGTTTATAACAATGAATTTAATAGCATAATAATGAACTTATAACAATGAATGTTAATTTATGATAATGAATGTAAATTGTTCCAATTTTTGTATCCTTTGCTTAACGTTATCAGCTGGTTATTGTTCTTTAAAAAAACCCTATCCCAAAGTGATCATAATTAGTAATTTCCTATGTATATATCTTTTCCTCATCATTACCTCAGAATGTCATCAAGAATTCTTATGGTCTTTCTGCAATCTGGTAATGTTTAAACAGTGGCACATTTTTGTACCATCTCAATGTATCAAAAATTGATTCAGCTTTCTTGCAAAATGGCAGTATTAAAGCACTAATTTTATTTTAGCCTTCCAAATTGTTAAACTATCTCAAATATTGAAGGAATTCAGGAGTCTTATAATATAAAAGCCCATGTCACTTTTTGTCTTTGTTTCTATCATACTAAAGCAAACAGAACAAGAGAAAGGGCGTTAAGCAAGGTTCAACTCAGTGTGTTTACATCTACATTACTACTACTACTACTACTACTGATGGAGATGATGATAATGTATTAAAAGTAGCATAGGAAGCAATTTCCCTAAATATAGGCATCTCTGATTTTTCATGATTAAAACTGATTTTTTTCTCATAATAAAAAAGAAATTGATTTGTACCAATTCTATTGCCTTATTCTTTTAATAAAAAACAACAAATTATGAAGGGTTTTAGAAAATGGACAGAGAAATAAATTTTTTTTTAGAAGCATTTCTTTGTAAAAACAAATACATTTATACTAAAATATATATTTCTATAATTTATCTGTACACAAGTAATCCCAGAATTGTTTATAGCTACTCTGCTAGTGCTAGTATAATTTTGGTAAAACTTCAAGAAAAATATTCTCAATAGCTTCATTTGTAAAAAGGTTGCTTTCACAATATCACCCAACAAATTTTTTCCCAGCAGAGGGGTGATGACAACAGATCTTATTTCATTATATGGTGAAGTTACATTACTCAATATGACTTAGTTGAAAAATGGCCCTCACTTCAGATCCATGAAATAAAAAAAAAATTACAAAAAGATCTTGAGAGTTCCTTGTTAATTATATTTTTGGAATCATGTCACTTCATTCCCACGCATTTCAGTTTCAGAGTTGAAATGGAACCAAGTCTCTTAACCACTGGCACAGTCTGGTTTTATGTTTTCACTCAACACTATCTTGTTAACTTTGTTTAAAAAGTTATATGGTTTTGTTTAATTCTCTATATCCCCGAATGTTTTTTTAACTTTTTTTTTTTTCTTCAAACTTCAGATGACTAGACTCTTACTGCTGAGACAGGTTTAAGCACTTTACACTATGAAATGCTTGTATTTGATTAAATTCTGGCATATTTTCATAGCCATATTCGAAAGCAACTGAAATTAAGATCATTGAAATACTAGTCAAAAAAATTAATAATAATTGACAACATTTCATCAAAGAAATCAAAAAAAGAAGATGAAAAGATTGGTCTGTCTAATCATCATCATCAGCAGCAGCAGCAGCAACAGCCTTTTAATGTCTGTCATTGGACCTCGACCTTCCTCAAGATTTGCCAGATCTCTCGATCATAGGCATTTCAGAGCCAATAATTTCCATTTATGCTCTCTGAGGATCCAAGTTGTGAGTCATGATGTCCAGTAGTTGTCTGACATCCTTGCTGCATGGCAATTTGAGTTTTCTAACAGATTTTATGATATCTCTGACTACTGGTTTTTCTCTAATATAATGTGAATAAAATCTTGAATGTCCCAAATGTTTGTGTAGCACTTTGTTATATACATCTTTCCATACACATACATATTCTCTGAAATCTTATCACTTCTTTACAAGTACCAGTACGCTGATATATTATCTCTGTATAGAGTTATGGTTAGCAAGCCAATTTCACAGGCCATTGCAAGTGAGTGCTGTCCTCTTTGGATCACCTATTATCATAGCTTTGTTTAAGTTTAGTAAATGCTTGCTTCTAGAAGGGTATCTTCCAGAGAGTGATGATTAGCAAACTCGTTTCAAGGGCCATTTTTAATGAGATCAATCTTCAGTGGATGCCCTTATGATTTGTTCTTTACATCAGACTAGGCTAACCTTAGTATATATCTATGGTATCAGTAATTTAAAGCAATCCAGTCTAAAATCCGTGCCTGAGGCATTGTTGTGTATGACGGGTGGCCAAAATCTCCCAGTGGAAAATTTTCTAATTGCGGATGTAATGATAATTACACATAATTAATTTTAGTATAATTTCTACATATATTGCATCTGATTCTGATATAGAAAAATAATATATATGATAACATAATGATAATTTTAGTCACAGCACTGATCAGCATTGCGAGTGTTTGTGCTCACTAATCAAAAACCTATTCATTCTTTAGTTGTTTTCATTTTTGTTCTCCCAGCTGCATGTGATTTCAAATAAGATTCCAGCAGAAAATAGGGAAATGGAGGGCTTAGACTGGAATGTTTACATTATCAGAGTCATAATTTATGAGTCTGAACCAAGCACAGTTGGCAACATTGAGTGCAAGATGTTCAATGAAGCATATTTATTATTTACTATGTTACTTGCATAGTACCCGTAAAAAATGACAGGATTATTTAAGTATGGATCCACGATCAAACCTAGGAGCAAAGTATCTATACGTTCTGCCTAGGATGAAAGTATCACTCCCTGGATCTCAGCATGGGATCAGAGTGTAGCATCTGTTCCTAGAACTCGCTTTGGCTTTGCGCTGGTGCAATACTGTGGCTGGTGATGGGTTACTGAAGCTTGTCACTGCTAATCGCAGGAGACCTAAGGATTCGTCCTATGGTTGTAAAAAATTACTTAGCCTAGTCTCAGGGGAACAGTGTGCCCCGGGGCAGTACCATCCAATCGCACTAAAAGGGGTTGGTAAAAAAAGGCTTGCCCTAACACCTTCGCGATACAAGTTGCAATTTTCACAGCTCCTCTGTCACTGAAATCCTACATTAAAAACGACCTTGCTCTTGTGATAATGCAAGTAAATATGGATCAGAATGTAGTAGCTATGTGATGTGCCCAAGTATCATTTCCCAGCATTTCTGTCTGGATCAGAGTGTTTTATATGTTCATTACATACAAAAAATGATATATACATGGATAAACATTGCATTTTATATGTATGGATTTTATTGTCAGCAAATACATATATATATATATATATATATATATATATATATATATATATATATATATAAATATGTGTATGTGTGTATGTGTTTTAAACTTTGCATGTTTTTGCTGAAAAATGATTTTAATTCATCCTACAATATCATGTCATGCAAGCCAGTTACTTTCCAATCACTGTTAATGTGCTATGTTCAGATATTATGTGTTATACACAGAATTCTAAATTCTATTACTGTTTTTTTTAATTTGGATACTAATGTACTTTCAATTTTATTGTGGCGGATCATCAGCTGTTATACCATCGACCTGTTTTGGGGATTTTAAAAAACAGTACAGGCATTTCACTATGGCATGTCCTAGCTGTTTTAATCAGATACAACCTCCGTACTTATATTTTATAGTTTTATATTATCACAATTTAGGATACATAGATTTTCTTATGTTTAATTTTATTTTATTTTTTCTAAGTACTTATTTTATTTTATATTCTATTTCATTGAACTTTTATTTAGTTGATAAATTGGATGTCCTGGATTAAATTGTATGAGTCTATTTCATTTATGTGGACCATCTATTGGTATTTCATTCTATCATTTATATATATTAGATGTGTATTGTTTATTTTGATAATTTGATGTCATGGATTACATTGAGGGGGATCTTTTTAATTTACGTATATATATATATATATATATATATATATATATATATATATATATATATATATAGATCACTGTGAAATTTTCATATCAAAATTCAGCTAATAGCTATGTGTCAAGCTACGGACTTATTGATCCACTATCATATTTATGTGTTTGTGCATGTGTGTCTACTTAGGCAGTATTCATTCATTAATACAAGTTTAATTAAAGGGTACAAACAAGGAATGTTTTTTAAAATTTTTTTCTTGTCCATTCTTGTTCATGTATGATTGAACACAGGTTAATGGTTAGTGTTTGCAAGAACTGTCCTCAAGTTTTTGGTTGAATGCTTTCAACTATTTGATAAGCCATTTTCAAGATCCAAGACTGAGTTCAGTTTTGTATTCTTTATTTCAATGATAAGGATCACAAGAATCTGAACACTTTTTTTGGGGCCATGAACAGGGTAACATAGTATACAGGTATTATCATATACTATATTAACCTCTTAATGCCCCCCCCCCTCCAAAAAAAGGTTTTAGATTCTTGTGGTCCTTATCATTGAAATGAAGAGAATCACTAGTATTAACATCCATGATTACTGTTTTTTCCAAACATTTAGAAAATTACAAAACAAATTGCTGGGAGATTTGATCAAAAAGTTGAGGACAGTTCTTACATACACCAATAAATGACTTATGTTCAAATACAAATACAAGAAAGGTTGAGTGAAGAATTTGGGAAAAAAAATCCCCTCCTGCCTCATCTATTTTATGTAATCTCTATAAAATATTTGCTATCCTGTGTTATGTTTGAAGTTTTCTAATTCCTGGGTAATGCATCGTACCCCTACTAGTATGTTTTAAACTCTGCCTTGCGAGATAGATGAATAGCTATAACAAAAAGACCATTACATTGTTTAGCAAAAAATTACGGTGGATTTGGTAATTACTGACTAATCAAATATCCCCCTAATATTCAAGTACAGGTATAGTATCAACTTTCTTGAACACTTGGTACCAAAACCTTACCAGAATATCTTTTTTCCTGAACCATTAGGGATTATGTAATAATAATTGAATAATACATCACTGACCCACAAATTATGTACATCTCATATCTGTAAAGCATTTGGACTGTTTAAAACTCAAATTAATATGAATCAAATGATTAAAAAGTATATTAATTGAAGAAAATACAAATATCATATACAGTTTATTAGCCAATAGCAAATGTCTCAAACAGAATCTGTATTGAAGAACTGCAATCAAGTTTTCTCCATACTTCTATATTTCCTTACTGCGATATAGGCTTGTTTTTTGCACTTTACACCACCATGGCATCTGCATTTCGCTCAAAAGACATTACTTGAGGTAAATGTAAGCAAATTAGGCTATGAATTTTACCAAATGAAGGAGAAGTAACAACCATTGCAATTAAAAGATATCTCCATACAAAATGCCACCTGTGGCCACACAGTTAACTGGCATGAGAGCCTCAAGAAATTCAACAGGCGGCTCATAAATTTGTCCAGTTTGAAAGCAGTGCTAGATCATTGGTTGCTGGAAATCGCTGGTGTGTACCTGTATTTATAAGAGTCAAAACATGACATCTGGTGGAGAGTGATTGTTAGCAAGCTAATCTTGCAAAACCATTCACTACTGGTATGAAATCAGCGTGACCTGCTCTTTTGGCCCCATGCCAGTCTAAGCTAAGTTTAGTAAATATCAAGAGTCAAAACATAAATGCCAATGAAATAGTTTTCATGTATAGATATGTGACTTAAATAGTAACAGGTCTGATTAGTCACTCAAGAGAAACCATCTAGTGATCATGGGTGGGTGATCAATAGAAAAATTAGAAAAAAGTGTGATCAATTGAAAAGTTACTTGTTGGACTGTAATAATTAAAAAAGGTACAAGTTTTAAAAAAAACAAGCATGGATGCTGCTGGGCGCAAACAAAGGGGCCAATTTAGCATAGACTTAGATTGCAAATTGAACCCCCTATTAAAAACCTATTTCGGGTGGAATTTAAAAAAAAAAGAAGTTTTTTCTAGACATGATAAGGATGAATGATTAAATTTTCAGCCCTTTTGCTCCATCTCTGTGGCCTGTGCAAGGGGTACATACATAAATAGCCGGCCCGGGCAGCTTAAAAACTGGAGAAACCTATGTTGACCATTTCTAATATTAATCCTCACTTCTGATTGAACAACATGAAATCGCGAAGTTGAATCTCAATCTCACCATAAATTGAAATGCATTTGAATTCTCAGTTTTCATAGTTTGTTTTCTTATGGACTGGATTTCATATGCTCCACTAGGTATAACACTTATGATTCCTCACATGTGTGCAAACATTGGCTCCTTTTACACATGAATATGCCTTTTATTTCTGTCAGCACATTTGTACATAAATGACATTCGAACACATAATTTGCCTTTTCATAAAAATAAAGAAATGAAAGCAAGTCTATACAGGGACAGATCCAGAATTTTGAGTTGGGGGTTGGGAGTCCAAATGTGAAAAAAAAAGTATTTTTGTAAATAAATCTGTGAGAAAAAAAACCCTGAATTTGAACATCAAAAACAAGAAAGTAGTATGTGATTAAGCATTTTTTGCTTACATTTCAGTTGGACCTTTTTAGTGCTAGAATTGACAAAAGAATAAAGCAAAAAAAATTATCAAAGAAATTTGCCACAGAACCAATAGATAAAAAAAAAGATTATAAAGAATAATACAGGAGGTATCCTACTTATATAAGATGAAAAACAAACTAATACATTTTTTTAAGGTCAATTCATGATTACTTCTGGGTATTATTAGGGGTCTTTCATCTATAGAAATTTTCATCTAGATACTTTTTAAAATTGTGCTTTACTTGGAGAAGGATCTGTAACCACACCCCCGCCTGCTGTATGAATTTTTATCTGAGACCAATAAGAATATTTTAATTATTTCAGGTTTTTAACATTAACACTGAATTACTAACACAAATATATAATTAGAAACCGTCATTCAAAACTGTCAACATAGGTTTCTTCAGTTTTCAAGCTGGTCTGACTAGCTGGCTATGTATGTATGTAACATGTGTACTGGCCACACCAATGGAGGTGAAAACTCGAACATTTACTCCCCATTATGTCAAGAAAAAACATTTTCTTTTGTCGAAAATACCCCCCTAAATAGATTTTTTGTTGGTGTTTCAATTTGTAATGTAAGTTAATGCTAAATTACTACCTCACTTAATGTCCAACAGCATACAAATTTTGAATTGGGACTTTTTTAGTGATCACTGCAACTAATAGCAAGATATATAAAATTCATTTTTAATTTTAATTTTTTTATTTTTAATTGATCACCCCCATCACAACATGCTGCCAAAAAGCGTTGTTCCCCTGTTGGCTTCTATTGAGTGACTAACCAGACTAGTCTTTAATTTGATTTAGTCAGATTGTTATCTCATCTGCTTTTATCAACCTGATTAGCTTCACAGTCAGCATGTGTATTTTTACCAGCAAATGTCCTTAAAAAGGTTTATGTAAAGGTGGCTTGCAGTTACACTCATCTTCAGATTTTAAATAACCCAACCCCACATGACCTGTGGCATGACTTTTCATCGAGCAATGTTTCATCAAAAATGCAAAATACACACACATACATGCCACGAACACTCACATGCACATACTGAATCATCAGCAATGCATTTCCATGCAAATCCATAGGAAACAATTAACAAATAAGAGTCAAGTGTGATCTCGTTTATATTTCAATGCACATTTACATCATCCTTAGATCAAAACATTTACTAAATTGCCCACGACTCTTATTTGTGAATCAAATATTAATCTCTAACAAACATGATTGGGACTTACTTTATGTCTTAAAATTGTCTGATTAACAGATGAAATTGGATAAAAAATTTTATATCTTTGAATTATGGATTAAGTAGGTGTGCAGTTGAACCATTAACTGCATAATCCAAGCTCAGTTAGTTTAAGAAATATCTTGATATGGACAACTTTTTAGTCAATCTTAATGTTGCAAGAATGGCAGACAATCGATAGACATTGCGACTCACAACATGGATCCCCCGAGACCACATATGCAACCGAGGCCGACAAAGTGTTAGATGGAGAGACGAACTAGACAAGTTCAGGAAATACTGGCTCCGTGACGCCCATGATAGGGAAGTGTGGCAAATCCTGGGGAAGGTCTATGTCCAATGACAGACGCTAAAAGACTGATGATGATGATGATGATGATGATGATGATGATGATGATGAAGATTCATTTTCAGGTAATACAATACATTTTCATCTATCTATCTAAGTTTAATCACTTCTTCTGTGGTCCATTTGCCCATCCTTCAACAAAATTTCATTGAAATTCATCAAAAACTTTTGGAGATATTGTGTGGTGTGAACATCTAGCTACAATGTAGGGGAGGTAAATGTGAATTGATTTGCACCAAAATTTAATCAGCTCCTCTGTAGCCCATTTCTCAACCTTCTACAAAGTTTTATTGAATTCATTGATAACTCTTTGTGTAGCATTGACATATGGTTAGGATGGAGGAAAGGTAACTATGGATGGATTGGCTGATCATCCTCATCAGTCTTTTAACGTCCGTCGTTGGACATAGACCTTCCCAAGGATTCGCCACAATTCTCAATCATAGGTGTCACAGAGCCAGTGTTTCCTCAATTTGTCTAGTTCATCTCACAAAAACTTTATTTTCATGAAAAGAATTTTAACCCAAATTTTTCGAAAACCTTATATCTTGAAAAAAAAATGCATCTGCATGTACATTTCATCCTTCTGACATTACTGTAAAGTGTAATCATATTTGTATATGTTTCTGCATGATCTATTCCTACCTATTCATGCCAAGTGCATCCAAATAAAAGATGTGTTTGGCTACACAAATAAGTACAATGCAGGGCAGGTAATTGTGCATGGATCAGATCCAAAATTTATATTTGAGATCCCTACAAGATCCTTTATATCCATGCCAAATTTGATTCAGATTAGCTCAGTAGTTTCTGAGATGGATTTTTGGGACTTTACAAATAGCTATGTTGTAGGGGAAGTAACTGTGCATGGATCCACCTGAAAATTAGATCATTTCTTCTAATGTCCATTTCCCATTCAAATTCCATTGAAATTCATTGAGAACCTAGAGGCATTGTTCGGCCTTGAAACAGAGGTTTGATCTTCAGTGTACATATATTACTAAGCTGGGCTCTTGTTATATACATAAAAATGGGAGAAAGCCTGGTTTTTCCGTAGCCTAGAACGTTCCCTGGGTTATCTTATATAGGCCGGCCAAGTTTTGTCAAATTCAGTTATTGCAGTGCTGGCATGCATTTATTAGTAACAGACAACAAAATTATACATGAATACTATGGGCTTTGCTCAATTCATTTGAATAAATGATAAATACTTATACATATAATAGCCCTATTCTATCAGTAACACTTACTTTATTTCCTAACTAAATCACTTTTACCCTTGTATTGAATTCACTGCATACAGATTAGGTATCAAAACTCGCTCAAGCATATTTTAGGTAAAAAATAGCAAAATTTGGTGCCTAATCATCAAATCAGTTTCTCTAACACAAAACATTTAGTTGGTCAGTACAGAAATTGACTAAAGCTAAGTGTTTGGGTGAAAGAATAATGACAAAGACATAGGGTAGTGATGAGAAAAGCCCAGACCTTACCTATGTGTATCAGATTCAAACATATTTGGGCTAAAATACAATCTTGATAATTGTTTTTAATTTTCCTTATATATATAATCATGAGAGTTAGATGAAAGTTTTAAGGTACTTGTTTTATAAATCCTGCCCTTGATATCACAAATTACATAATCAACTGAAATTACAATAGTAATCTGAATTCTAATTATATCTTAATTCAAGTTAACTCAAAATTACTAAAAATGATTTGATTTCATAGCAAATGATTATATTCTCTAGTGCTTTTAGCTTAATACATGCACAACTTTCATTTATTGAATATTTGCTTCCAATCTAATGAAATATTATATTGTCAAGTCAATAAAAAAATCATAAAGTGCTAATAGCAAACTTTGCAATGACTGCATAATGATTATCATATCCCTGTACATTGGTCTCTGCATATTAAGAAAGATCTTTCCAGGAAATAATCTAATTGATACATTACCTTTTAATGATATAACACCCTATGACATAATCATCATCATCAGTCTTTTATAATCCATCGTTAGACTTAGACCTTCTCCAGGATTCGTCAGACCTCTTTATTGTTCTTGAAGGTTGAGCTTGCCCTACTAAAGGTTTGTCATCCTAGAATGATTTTTCTCTTGATTTCTTCATCTGAGGCCAGTAAATTGGCCTCTGCATATCAGGAAACATCTTGCTAGGAAATAATCTTATATGTGGTTCTTGTATCGTATAGCATTTTTGTTGACTTATATATGAATTTCAGCCAAAGTTTTAAATCACTGAACAGATTTTAATGGATAGTTTGCCCTTCTGAGTTCCATGATGAATTTGATCAAATCTTTGGACACAAAATGCTACTGTCAATGTTTTAGTAGCATTAATGCTGAAGGTTATCTAAAAATTGCCTCCTTTTGAACTATTGCTACATAAATAGTCTGATCAATGCTGAGAAACTGAAAACATACATTTTTGAAGCAGCCATTTTTTTTTTAGATGATTTATGTAGATGAAAAATGGGAAACCTTCTTAGAGGCAGTATTTTTAGTTAGTTCCTGTGAAAGCTCAAGTAGAGGCCTTTGGCCCCAATGAGATGAAAACTGTTCTCTAGGGGTACCTTGATTGTATACCTCTAGCTACAATGCATTATTTCAACTAACTAGAGGTCACATACAGATAAACAGAATCAAATTTTTAATATCATATAAATAGATACATGGAAATCAAATCATTATTATCAGGGAGAGTGCAAACACAGGCTCCACACCATTTTTTTCGTTTTGAATTTTGATTTATACTTTATACAGACAAATTTTCAAATATGCATGAATGCGGCTCGACAGAAAATAAGGGACAAGTTTAGCATAATACTTACACTACAAATTGAACCCCACCGAAAACTTGGAAACTTTGTAATTTTGAAAAATTAACTTGCAGGAAACATGCTCTGAGGTCCCATTAGTACACATAGAAAATCTCTTGGGGATGTGTTTTGTGATTCCTGAGTTATCCTATCACATACAGATGAATAGACATTGGGTGAATTATGATATGATAAATTGTCATATTTTCAGGTATTGTTGTGAAGACTAAATGAAACCCCCTTTAGTTGGTACTTTCTCCGTGTTGAACTTTCTGGAATTGGATTTATACTCCTTCTTTTCTGGTCATTTTCTTTGTCAATTTCTTTTCCTGGTCACTTTTTCCTTTATCCATACTCACAGCCACTTCAATTAATGTTTATTGTCTAGTTAGATTTCGATACTTCATCATCAATCTTTTAACATCTGTTGTTGGTCACAGACCTTCCCCCCGGGTTCGCTACATTTATATATCATGGGCATTGTGGAGCCAGTATTTCCTAAATTTGTCTAGTTCATCTCTCCATCTAGTATTCTGTCAGCCTCAGCTTTGCATGTGATCTCTGGGGATCTATGTTGTGAGTTGTGACGTCCATTGGTTGTCTACCATTCTTGCACCATGGCCTGCCCATTGCCATTCAAGTTTTCCAATAGATTCAATGATATCTCGCACTCCTGTTTTCTTCCTTATACACTGTGCTGTCTTGTGATCTCTGCATATGAGGTTGAGCATTATTCTCTCATGTGTGAGTTGCATACTTCTCAGTTTGTGGATCTGTTCCTTGGTTAGTTTCCATGTTTCAGCTCCATAAGTGACTATCGGGAAGATGCATGGCTGGTATACTTTTCTTTTTAGGATTATTGGGATTGTCTTGTTCTTGAAGGTTGAGCTTGCTCTGCCAAAGGCTTGCCAACTTTGGATAATTCTTCGCATGATTTCTTCTTTTTTTGTGCATTTCATTGAGATTCGTTGTCCTAGGTGGATGCAGTGGTCTACTTTCTCTAATTTTACTTATTCAATTTTGACAGTTATGTCCTTATTCTGTGATTCTTGCACATGACTTTCATTTTGCTGAAGTTCATGTGTTGGCCAATTTTTTTGCTTTCGTTTAGTTTATGTAGCATTAGTTGGAGTTCATGTAGGTTCTATGCAAAAAGGATAAAGTCGTCTGCAAGTCTGAGGTTGCTTAGATACTCGCAGTCTATTTTGATTCTGTTCTACCAGTCCAGGATTTGGAAGATCATCCTGAGGCAGGCTGTTCATACTTGACATCATTAAATTCTCATTTCTCAAGCCGACCTGTTGTTTTTAATGAATGAGTTGAACTCTTTATTCTGCAAAGTGAGCGGTCTCCAATATTGTTCAAGTTTGGGTGGGCAGTTTTACGTTTTAAGCTGGATAAACTACATTTTCAGGAACTAAACAATCAACCTTTTCTTCATAGCTATAAGCAACTCTGTTATTATTCTTATCTAAATAATAAAACAACCTGTCATACTCATGGTAATTATTTGCCTATTTTTCTATCAGCCTATCTTAACAACACCAGTAAGTATATTTGTAAACAATAAACGTATTAATTTTAGATAATACATATTCAAGCATGTTTTTCTTAATTTTCATTTCAGCTTGTAGATCTCAATTAGGTTTCATTTTATTCCTTACAGAGGTCTACATAAACATCTATAAAATGTGTGAAAGTAAAGGAGGAAGCCTTTGCCAGTATTTGAAATAATGGAAGGTGTATTTTTGTAGGGTCAGATACAGACAATTTTTGCTATGTTCTAGTGATTTTCCATGAAATAAACAATGGTAACTGAAGTGGAACTCAGCTGCATTATGAATTAAACATTTTCTTTAAATTAAAACGATGAATGAGACAATTTTTCATGGTGATGTTAGTATAGTAAATAAAGGCAGGCATGTGACTCCACAGTATGTACTATTTGAATGAATCTGAGGGTTAAGAGAGGAGCAAAATTTTTAGAAATAGAACAATTATACTGAAACCATGGGATCTCTTTTGTAAATTCAACCTTGAAGTAAATTTATCTTCATGGCTGATGCTGTTTGTGTTCAATTTGTACTGATCCATCTCTTCTTGCTATGATTGAAATAACGGAGCAGACCGGACTCTCTTGCCTAAGTTTGCAACCAGTTTAGGAGAAGAACTACTCTGAATTCAAAACATGAGTAAAATTTACCCGTTCTCCCTACTATGGGTAAAAATAACACAAAATTGGGAGACAGGGCTTGCAATCCCACCCCGTCAAAACTCATTTTCTAAAGATGATTGGCACACAAGCCGGATGACTGATCTGATCCAATATTACGGAATTCCAACTTGAATTTCAAAAAATAATGCTAATGCATAATGAATTAGCCTGAATGATAGCAAACAACATTAGCAGGTCTTTATTGCTCAGGACTGAAATGATAAATTTTTAATTCAACTGCTTGGATTCTGGGATGTGCCAGCAAATAACAACCAGAATTTGGTAGAAAAACTCAAAATGCATTTTCTGACTAATTGAATTACGCTATTTGTAAACCTAGTTTATGACTTCTTTATAAGAACCAGTCCAGGGTCCTTAAAAACAGACGCACATCAGGGTGAAGCTAGTGACTTACTTGAAGTAGCAATACACAGGTGTCTGTCAAAGTTACTTACCAGTCACAAGATACAGCAACATGACAGTGTACCATATAATAAATGCTGTATATGCCAAACTATGATTAGTTTACAAAGATAATTAGAGGACTATATCTTACTGCAACTCATCCTAGCCCCATAACTGTCCATATCAAGCCTCTGTAGGTGATCTCCTATTCATGATACCAGTGCATTGGATGCAGTATGATATTTGCATAGTTTTTAAAACAATTTAATGTCCATCTTATATACTGGTAAATCCTGGTTATTATTGATAAAAAATATTCTAATTTTATTATTTCCTACACCTTCATAAGTTGCAATATTGTAACCATTTCATGTCTCTGATTACTTCCACCACTTTTGTTAAGAAATCAATTTCAAACTTAGCCTTCTACTTCAAGAGTGTCTAAACACATAAGGTGCAATCACAGACACACTGAATATCAAAACCAACTTTACATGATACTTACCAAGTTTAGCTTAGTTTAACATACGTCCAAATGGAATAAGAAAATTGTATTGAATAATTCTTCTAGCTTTTTTCTAGATTTGAACGCCAAACTCTGATACCAGAGAGAAATATCCAGCTATATCAGCCATGAAGGAGATTCGAGTAAACCTCTTTTTTTTGTACTAAGATGTTTTGCTGGATGGAGGCTGTGTGGAGTGATGAATGTGAATAATATATAGCAATTATTTTTGAAACAGACTTTCAAAAAGCTTGAGCTGCTAGTGGTCCCCGAACATTGCTCAGATTTCTACCTCAAACATAATTCCATTTGATGCCAACAGTTAAAAATACCAACATGTCTTCCCTAATGAACACCATTACTTAGATAGAGCAAAAATATTTTGGCAAGTGGCCATTTCCCATTTCAAAATTTCTATAGATATAGCATATCGCAAAAGGTAACCAGAGTTTCCCTGCTTTGCCAGAAGAACATTGAATGATGGGATGTATTCACAAGGGAGATAATCTGATGAACTTCATTACCATTTCATCTTGAATTTCATTTAAAGTTGTTCACTTATAAATGTTGATTATACATATAGCAAAATGTTGAAACAGTTTTCTACATTTTTTCCTGAGCATTGTAATCAATCAGTCATATCATGTTTTATTCATCTCTTTCATCTATGGCATTCTCTTATCATTGAGGATAAGACTTCGTAGTGAGTCACCGTCAAGCTTGCTCTGTACACAATTCAAAGAATAATTCATTCTTCTCTCATATATAAGAGTTGTCTTCTTACAATTGTGATAAAAATCTTGGAAAGAATAAGAAGCGGTACTAATTCTAATACAATGATTTCTTTTTTTTTTTTTTGAACTTGCAAACTCGTCTTTTTTTAAATCCAAAAATTTACAGCTCTTGTTTTTTTAATTTTTTTTTTTTACATCTAACATCATTTTTAGGGATTGAACTCACAACACTTCTTCGTCGATCCTTTTCTCTAATGATTATTCATGGAGCTGCTCTGATCTCTTCACACTTGCAAGCCACATGACTATGTGATTGAAATTGTAACTCTCAGGATTGAAGCTAATAATCAGGAGAAAAAAAAAAGCTCTATTCACTGGGTTTCAAATGGTGGATAAAGATACTACTTTCGGCTTTGAGTTTGCCATCTCTAAAAGTTTCAGAATAATTTCCCACTGATTGACCTGAATTTGAGTGGGGGCAGGTCGGCAGTTGAGTCCCCTGCCTCCTTGGCTTGTACGCCTATGACCCGGAGCAGACTATTATTCTCAAGTCACCAATCTGCTTCATCAACCTTTTGTTTTGTTCAAAAACTCTCAGAAGAAAGCTGCAGAAAATGCTTGCCAAATTTTTTGGATTTATAGAGAAGATGAGAATGGTAGTTAAAAAAAAAAAGAAGAAATCATTGTATTAGAATTAGTACAGTCCCTCATTCTTACTAAATTTTTCATCACAATAGTGAGAGGACAACTCTTATATAAGAGAAAAGATTGAATTACTCTTTGAATTGTGCACAGAGCAAGCTTGATGGTGACTCAGTAAGAATAAAATTATCCTCAATTATGAGAAAGTGCCATAGATGAAAGATGTTGGAGATATGACTGATTGATCACACTGCTATATATAATTCAGAATAGAAGTAATACTGGTACCAGTGAAATGAAAGCCTTGCCATATCAAGGATTTTAGTAGACCAACTGAGATCAACTACTAATTCAATAATTCAACCACCATCACTAATTATTGAAATCTTTTCCAACAGCTGGAACTCCTCTTTAACCAATATGGACTGGTGATTACACTTAATACCACAAGGGACACTCAAATTTCTCCTAAGTGATTGCCAGCATAAGTTGTGAATCTCAAAAATGATAAGGAAAGAAAAATGGGAGATTACCAGCAATATCTGTGATTACTACATAAATTCTTTTGGATGAGACAAAAAATCCAAGCAGCTTCCTGTTATTATGTAGAAAAAGTACCTGCCAATCACTTGCTAGAATATTATGTGTTTTAAGTGTTGGAACAGTAAACCATGTAATGGGTGGCAGGATGTGCTATGCTGAATATTTTTTAGTGTCCTAGACAAAAAAAATCGAGTTCCCTGAGGGCTTGATTTGTGATTACAAGGTGATTAATTTCTCTTTTCTGCATGTACAACTATTGTAATCCATATGTTGGGATAATTGTTCAAGAGAGGCCTGACCTGGGCCTTAGAAAGGACAAAAAGATAAACCAGGGGAAAGAAAATCTTAGGGCACTTCAGCTTCCTTTAATTGCTGGGTCATCAGTTGGTATAATTACTTTGTTCTATATCCAATTTAGGATAGCTGTAACATTCCATACATGTAGAAATACTAGTCTGAAAAAGGCCATAAAGGTCAAACTAAAATACTTTAGGACCTAGTTTCCAAGTGGTTGACATGATTACTTTTGTTATGTAGGTCTAAATGAGAAAACTTTTCTTGCTATGTTTCCAGAGTATTGTTTGGTATTGTTAAATAAATTACTTGAATGTAATCTTTTAGTTTTGCAGACCTCAGCAAGGTTTGTTGATTAGTCATTGGCCACCTCCTCTGGGTACATCTTCAAGTTCTGCAACACTGAGCTAATGAAGAGGGTGGGTGGTAACTGTTGTGCAAGAATGTGACGAGCCAACGAGGCATATGTTGGAGATTAAGTCTCTTCTGTGAATTGCCAGGGGAACCCACAACAGCTCAGTGGTAACTTTATATCTTGCCTGTAGTCCCAATAACATATGTAATGATGGGAAAGGCACCATGAGCCAAGCAATTTCTGTCTGTTCTCACTTTAAATGCGTTCAGACATTCCTCATCTATTTACAAATAATAACTGCTTTTGGTACAGGTTCATTTGATACCTGACAACTGACGGGATCGTTACTTTCAGGCACTGATGACAATGCATGTGGATGCACGTGTGTATGGAGACGTTCATGCGTGCTGACATTACACATGCAAACACATGCAAACACATGCACACAATCATAGATACACTCACAAGTACAAAAATTCACACTTACATATCCATTTGCTGCTTGATAAATATGAATTTGATTCTGTTAAGTAAGGGTGACAAGATAAACAAAGGTAGATCAATAAGTCTGTGGCCCGTAGTTATTAGCTGAATTTTAACCAGAAATTTTCATGTGAAATAAATGCTTTTTTTTATCATTAGGCTAAAGACCTTTTGATTTACTTTATATATATATATGTACATGTATATACATATATATATATATATATATATATATATATATATATATATATATATATATATATATATATATACACACACACATGAGGGTAGATCAATAAGTCTGTAGACTGACATATAGTTATTAGCTAAATTTTTATCTGAAGTTTTCATGTGAAATGAATGCTTTTTTTTATCATTAGGCTAAAGACCTTTTGATTTACTTTATATATATATATGTATATATATATGTATGTATATATATGTATATATGAATATATATATATATATATATATATATATATATATATATACACACACACACATGAGGGTAGATCAATAAGTCTGTAGACTGACATATAGTTATTAGCTGAATTTTTATCTGAAATTTTCATGTGAAATAAATGTGTTTTTTTTAACATTATGCTCCAGACCTTACTTGCGTATATATATATATATATATATATATATATATATATATATACATACTTGAGTGTGCACCAATAGGTCTGTAGACTAGCACATAGCTATTTGCAGAGTTTTTACCTGAAATTTTCTTGTGAAATAAAGGATTTTTTCATCATTAGGCTCCAGACCTATTGATTTACTTACATGTGTATATATATATATATACATATATATATATATATATATATGTATATATATATATATATGTGTATATATATATATATATATATATGTATATGTATATATATATATATATATATATATATATATATATATATATATATATATATATATGCACAAGGGTGGATCAGTAAGTTTGTAGACTGACACAGTTTTTAGCTGAGTTTAGATCTGAAATTTTTACTATATGATATTCATCTCTGAATTGATTAGGAAAAAGATTATGTTGAAAAATAAATACTTGTTGTGTAAAATAAATGCTCTTTTAGTCATTAGGTTACTTACTGATACTTACATATACCAATGTACATGTAAGTAAAGGTATGAATAAGATACACTTGTGATGAAAACATGAATTTACATGCCAACATACATGCACACACATTTATGTACAAACACATATATGCAAAAGCATATACTCACACACATATATATAAATATAGATATGTACATACAGACTCACACAGATACATATTCAAAGGCACACACATGCATGCACTCCTACAAACAGGTATTTACAAAGCTTAGCTTATTTATGACCCAGGGTCTCAAGTACAGAGTACCCACTGAGGGCTGAACTCACTATTCAATAGTAATAGACAGCCGAACTAACTTGCTAAATGTTACTTCCTAGAAGAGCATTTTTGTGCACATAAAATAAACATGTGTATGCACATATATTTGAATGCACAAGGTTCTGTCACATTTTTATTAAAAAGTGTAAATTCAATGTATTTCAAAGATAAATTTGACATGATCTCAGAAACAACTGTCGAGCATTATTTGAAGTAATATTGATTAAATCTGTCATTCTTAGAACTGGAGTATCCTTCAATAACCTTTGAAAATTTTCACGTGATCTGAGACACTTGAATTTTCAGGCTACTTTCTTGATTCCCATTTTAATTCCAGAAAATAATTAAAAATTCATTTTCTTTAAAAAAATCTCACATTTTGATATAATAATAGACAAAATGTAAGCCTACCCTTATTTCAGCAGGAAATATCAAGAAAAAAAGTGCACCTATTTTTTTTTCCAACTTCTGGCCATTGTTGGGCTGGACAATAAAGGCTACATTTACCTTTTAAACCATCATGTGGAGGTTGGGAGTGAAGGGGGCCTATATAAACTATCAAATATGGTAGCTTTTAATTTTTACTGCTTTATTCTAAATCATCACACTGTCAATTATCTTAGAATGCTTGCTCTTTCTTCTGGCAACTATGCTGTGACCTCCATGGCAGGTAAAATAGTTTATAGGAGAGTGGCTTGCCCAAGTGTTCACTCTTTCTTACGACAACCATTGTGGCTTGCCAGTGACAATGCACTTTGTCTAGATATCTAATGATGAGGTAATGCAAAGGGAGAAGTGAATTCTTGCCCCTCAAAAAAGCATTAGCAGAAGATGAACATAACTCGGGTTGCTGATTTTGTTTTGTGCACTTGTAACTGTCTCTCTATTTCCTTCATAACTGTAATATATGTATAAAAATGCATTAAAAATCCATAGTAAACATATTGGAAGAATCATTTAAAATACTGCATAAATTTCACAAAAATACCTGCTTCTCATGAAGGTAACATTTGAGATTTCACTAAAGTAAGCAACCTTATCACTCCCACTTTTAGTGTATGACTCACTGTCATTCTATTCATTGAAAGTAGAATGTCTAGAAAGTGAATAAAAGCTGAAAAAAAGCATTAAAATGTGCTTTTCAGTAACCAGCAAAGGAGCTTTTCACAATGCGAGCATGAAGGTGTGATACAATTGATTTACTTCAGTAGAATTGGCTAATCTTATATATATATATATATATATATATATATATATATATATATATATATATATATATATATATATATTCATGTCTGAATTCTGTTAAAAAAAACAAACTAAAAGCCCCATGAGTGATATTTTTTCCATCAAGTTGAGACAATTTATTGAATCCAAAATTTAAGTGACATCATGCAAAATGAACCAATTGCAAGGTCAACCCAAGCCTTTATTGGACCCTAAGCAGAATTCTCCACCACTTCTTGAGGCCCCCTTCTCTCTTGGAGCCCGCCAGTTTCTCCTCTGTCATAATACTGCAGGTGAATAACTTTCATATTTTAAAACAATAGAAAGTCCTGACCTATGATAATGAAATACAAAAACAATAACCATAAAACTTGCTGTTCAATTTAAAAAGAGTAAACAATTGTGATTCAACTACATTTGATCATTAGTATGACCATAACTGTACCATGTACATAGCACCAATTCCATCTTGACTGCTTATACTAAACAGTAGTCACTCAGGTCAGAATTAAATGAAAGACTATTTGAGAATACAAAGAAAGCTGCTTATTGTGATCACTTCGGGACAGGGTTTTTTAGATTACAATAACAGACTAATAACATAAGCAAGCAATATAAAAATTCATTATTATAAATTCATTGTTATCAACAACTTTACAGTATAAAATAAAATAGTATTGAGACCGCTCTGATTTTGATGAATGGTATCAGGCCATATCAACCCCCCCCTTCAAGAAGCACAGAAAGTGATGACGAGTTTGCGTCACTTTGTAAGTGCCACAAATGCCAGAGATGCTTCTTTGAAAAGAAGTAATTAAGTGTTGGGTGCCTGAAATGACTCACCACTCTCTCTCTTAGCCTTTTTTTCTTGTTTTTCATTAGACTTTCACACAGGAAAGAATACCCCAAAAGATGAGATGAAGCCATATGTATGATTACGTGACTTTAACCAGGAAAATATATTGAAAAGCAAAAAAGGTCGCACAGATAAGAAAATCGACATCAGCAGAGGTGGAAGCAGAAGCAGCTGAAACGGGGTATTGAAAAGATTACTGCTTTTACATGCGGTTGGAGGTGGACCGACGAAATAAGTTCCCTATTTGACTAAAGAAAACCTCATCCCTTGTTCAACCTCTCATTATCTCTCAATCAAACGTTTTGAAAAAAAAAAGTGAAAATTCAATAATCAAAACTAAAAATGTCTGAGTTGTATTTTGATGGTCCCACCACTAAACCAAGAAGATCACTGATCTATGAAAAATGCAGAAGTATTTCATCACATGGAATTTTGTTTTGTAATATTCACTTTATTACACATACCTCATATTACAGAGACGTTAATTCAATCTATTTATTTTATTACAGAAACTTGTTTTGTAACATTCATTTTATCATATAACCTTTTTCATTATTTTCAAAATGTTCATGAAGTTCAGTCCAAGATTCACAGCTTTCCTTCTGAGGAAAACTTCAGTGAATAAAATCATTTTATATAAAGAAATAGTTAACTAGTGTTCTTAGCTATGGGTGTCTGCTGGAGGGGGAAGCATTTGGATGGATCAGGGTTTCTAACCAAGGATGAAGGGGTTGGTACATTGGCATCCACTGGGGGGGAGGTGATTTGTCCCACACATGATCAGGTCTTTTCATCTAATGGTGCTGTATAATAGTTTTTTATAACACAAAATTAATGCACCTGTATGAAAAGATGGTATTATTCTTCACTGATAACAGGGTTGCCTCTAAAATATCCTTTAGCCTCACCCACCCCAGAAAAGTGGCATGGTTTTAGTTATTACACTCTGATCCTGCTGATGCAAGTCTCTTATGAGTGAGTGTCTCAAAATGGGATTTGCTTGGGTACTGGGATCTGTACCACATATGACATCTACCCTGCATACTGTGCGGATGATAGGGAAATTTCTTCATGTCTGTGGCTTTTACCTCTAATATAGTTTGGAAAGCCTGTATGAAAGAAACAGTCTTGTATTGTGATTTACTGCATGGGATAACAGGTTACCCCCCCCCCCGATTTATAAGAGTTAGCTGTGCGCCACTTCACTTTTATGGAAAACTTCAAGCTACCACAGCTTAGAACTGTGTCGATTAGCATTTGTATCAGGAAAGCCTAAAAATGCTCATGAGAGGTTTATGCTTAGCGTAAAATTGGTTGGCAGAGAAGAAAACTATTTTGGGGGTCTGGGAATGATCAAAGATTTTTTTTTGTTATAAATAATGATAATCACTTTTTCACTTTATGCCAGTTGAGCTTATGAATGGTCTCATAGGTCTCATAGGAATGCTCTACTAATGGATAATGAGAGACCAATATAGTTAAATACTTACAGTAAAATTTGACCATATGTCAAATTTTACATCATATGCATGTAATAAACATAATATAACTAGAATTTACTTGTCCAAAATGACGGGGTTATTTATGAATGGATCGGCACTAAGGTGCTTAAAGCTATTTCATTTGGTAATTTATTCTTAATAATTCAAGTATCCTAATTTTAAGTTTTTTTCTTGAAGTACCAACCCAATTCATGCTATTTGATGCGTGATCAATCTTTAGAGTTTCTATGATGTAATTTCTATCGTTATCTCATAATAGGCAGGTGAATTAACCAATGAGATCATTCTATTTGAATGCAAACAAATAAATGAACAGAAAAATTTGCATATAAGCTCATTGTATATTATAGTAAATAAATATCATATGATAAATAACCAGAGTTTTTTTAGAATGGTCGACACTAAGATGACTGGTGGCTCTTCTCTGTTTGTTGAGATTTTCCATCTGTCTCTTATCTGTTTTTTGTCTCCTCTAAGCTCCAGTCCTAAGGGTTTTTGTTTTGTTATCATCTCCCTATTTCACTGTTGAAATTTTGGTTTGTATTTCACTTTGTCTGGATCTTTTCCCTTGAGTTTAAGACCATGTGCATTCTTCATATCAGGTGGCATTTCCTAGATGGCATAACTTTCAGATTCTCAGCATTATTTAAGCCTAAGTCCTATGATACTTGGAAAAGTATTCTACACTCATGTATTTTTGGATATGTATAGGCATTTATACACATATATATATATAATAGGGTTGCCATATGTCTTTATTTTCCTTGAACATGTCCTTCACTTAGGTCTCAAAATCTTCACCCAGAAGGAATTTTTAAAATTCTTCAGAAGTCTGCAAAATTAATTATCACAGCTGCGACAAGGTTACGTATTGTCAAAGTGGGACGGGACATCCTTGGGAACATCCTCTTTTTGAATGTTCAGATGTGGCAACCCTAATACATAATAAGGACATAAACTAGTACTCATTCATGAAATTATAAACACACATATCTAGAATGTCATCTGCTTACTTACAGATGCAGTCTATGAAGAAGTTATCTTGGACTCCTAAACACACTCTACTTTGAAATACGTTCTGTTATGTCAGAGACACCTGACATAACAATTATTTTCATTCACCTTAGTAGCAGTCGGTTTTATATCATCAAAGTATTTCTTATTTGGTAGTCTTTTTCTTTTTTGAGTGGTGGTGTTGGGAGGAATGACATTTTATAAATTACTTTATATTTGTGCAGCTTCAGTATAAAAAGAAAATGGTAATTGACAGAAACATTAGTAAGAAAAGTTTTATGTGAAAGCCAGATTATACCTATTGCTATTCATGAGGGAAAACAATGTGATAAAGGGGAAAAAAATTATTCTCTTTTTCTTTCTAGTTATGTGTAATCTCTGTGTGTATGCAAGTCCGCTTGGATAGAGTAATGGTTAGCATGTCTGCCTCACACGCAGAAGGTTCAATCCCCTCTATGAGCAAAGAGTGTGGGACACTCTTCATTGGGAAAAATTTCCCTGTGCACTCAGCAGCTAATTGAGTACATTCTAAGCTGTGTGATTGAGGAGGAGGTTTTCCACTTGTGGATTTGCATCCTGTCAAAGAAGTATTCATGAAAACTTGTTGGAATAAAGTATGTTTCTCGACCAAGGATTACAATGCTGATGCATGCAAAAGAATCAAAACTCTTCATCACTGGCCTCCATACTCCAATGGGAGTTGTCTCTTGAGAGATGGGATGCTTCACCTTCACTTGGCTTTTATGGTGGTCTGATTGGCTGCTTGCATTCACTTTGCACTAATGCCCTTGAGAGAGACATAAATAATCTCTTCTTCCCTGACTATGAAAACAAAGTGGATTCTGTGGCCTTGGTTGGCAACCAGTCTAGCAGAAGGACAACTATGAATTCAAAACTTGAATTAGAATCCACTCCTCCTTCCAGCCATGGGTAAAAATAGCAAAAGTTTAGGAGCTGGGACTTGCAATTCACTACTTAAAACCTGAGTTTAATTGAGTGAGCCTCAACCTGAATTCACACTGGCTAACATCAAAATATCAGTTCAGTAAATCTAAAAAAGTAATGAATCTGATTCCCAAGTTAAAACTAAAAATGAATTATCATTTAAACAAAATATGATGAGAGACAAGTTTCACTTATAAAAATTAACACTATCTGTGACTGTAGCAGCAACTGTATGTATGTGACTACCCATGTTCATCAATCCAGTTTGCTTGTATTTTTAATTTTCTTGCCATATTTTGAAATTTTCTCGCTGTATTTTCTAATTTCTTTTCCTTACTTTATAATTTGTTCAGGAAAAATTATAGTATACTTATCTATATTTAGATCAGAATAAATATGAATTACCTGAGGGCATGATTTGCCCGAAGATTTATGTGATTTTTTACCCAAATTATATCAATTTGCCATAGATTTTAGGCAGTTTTGCTTAAATTGGGTTGGTGGTAGGCAGTTGCCTCTCAGGCTTACACACCTATGTGCATGAGCTACACCCATAAACTTTACAAAGTGGTACATTATTTAACCCTGGACTATCCTCAAATAGACTGATTGAGGTTGTTTTCACCAACACTCCCACTCAGGACAATTACTACCATAAGAGTAGCCTTGATAATTGGGGTAATTGAACCACATCATACCAGTTTTAGTCAATATTGTTTGGAAAGAGTTAAAGAAGACTACGCAAATATCTAGGGCATGAAGAAGCATAATAAGGACAATAACCTACAGCGATAGTGATAGGGGCTCTTCAAACTATGAAAGCATGCAAAACATATCAAAGTAGAAAAGCATACACACACTATGAACAAATTAATATTTTGGCCCCTCTCCATTCATGAGGAGTGTCTTTTTTAGGCAGTACATATAAATTGGGATGAATAACAATGCTCTGTTTAGGAAGGCAACTGGGAACAGTTATTACCATGAAAATAACTTTTCCTGCACACCAACAACCAACTAATTACATGAATTCCTAAGGCCTTGGAGACTGAGGAGAAAGGGAAAACAGCAACACACATTTTTTTTCTGATCCTTAAATGACTGATGATGCTGTTGTTATTGTTGCTGATGGTGATGAATATGATCATGATACTGATAGTGGTCGTAATTATGATTTCCATAATAAAGATGATGATTATCGTACTGTTGATGATTACGATAGTAATTGCTTCAAGTTTTACGGCAATGTTTTTAAATAGTTATTATTTTGATGAGGGTAGAATTGTTAGTAACAGAAATGGTGGAGTTAGACTGAACAGTTGATAAAAATTACTTCAGCAATAGTGCTTGTTGCAATTTGGGGCGATCTCTTAGTTTAGCGTCCCAAATTATCATGGATGCTATGAGGGCACTTGTTCAGTTACAACAAAATTCTGACTAAGCAGTTATAAGATATAACTGAAAAAAAGTATAAGAAAATCCAAAAGTAAAATAAATGTTGACATTCCATCAGATATTTTAACTATAGGTGAATTTATATTACAATGTAGTCGAGAGCTCACTAACTTTTCTTATTTTGAATGCTGGTATATTTTTTTTCTAAATTGCATGAATAAAAATACAAATAGCTGGAGAGAAAATTTTGGTACAGTCGAAAAAATGTCAAAGAATATGACCCGGCAAAGTTTTTTTTGTCAGATTTGATATCTGCTTGAGTTAATTTGGGATGCTTAACTATGATATCGCCTAATTTTGTAATGGTGGTAATGCTGACAGAGATGATGATTTTGATTAAAATAATGAAGTTGACGGTCACGTTAAGCAAAGAAAATGTCTAATTATATGCGGATCAGATGAGAGAATACCATAATGCTATCATTGTCTAGTTTTGGATAAATTTTCTCCATCAGAAAAATTTTGATGAGACAAAAATGAAATTTTTCTTTTTATCAACAGCATCAACATTATAGTTATTAATATAGTCATCAACAATATTACCATAGCTAATGTGACATTACGTCCATTATTAACTGTGTTCACTGGCGATAAACATATAATCGTTTAAGGCAGGTATTAAAAATATTAATACATAAGTGCTTTGAAAATGTTTATTGTTTTTTAATGAAAGAATGTAACACATCCAAGGGTATTGAAATAATGATGCAGGCATCTATATCTTAGGTGAATATTCTGCTTCACAGAAATAAAAAAACTGAAATAGTAATCAAGTTCAAAATAAATTATAAATCTGTTTTTGAATTAAAATACACTCTGACTTTTTTCCCCAATATGGTACTTGTAAGCTCAAAGTAAAAAACAACTCACTTAGAGATTATCATATTAAAGAAATACCTACCTGAAAACTTTTGTGGAATAAGGCTCTCTTGAGGCTAGTTGAAAATATATTTGAAAGAAAACTAAATAATTATAAAAATCGAGAAAAACTGATTAATACGTATAGATAGTACAAATCGCGCATTATAGACTAGAGATCATTCACCAACCCAAAAGCTAATCAGATTTTAATTATGTTACAGGCGCTATAGAAAGAATTCAAAGAGGAGCCACCAAGATGATCCCCAGCATCAAACACCAGTCATTTTCAGGAAAGCTAAATGATCTTGATCTGGATTCATTATCCAATATAAGAACCCATTCTGATCCATTAGAAATATACAGGATAACCTCAGATCAACATACCATTTACCAAGACTGTAAGTGCAGCATCTGTCCAGATAAAGTCATACTGCAGCCATTCCTAAGTAGTGCAACCAGAGGTCATGGCAAGAATCTACTATTTCAAACAGCCACCAGGGTTAGAAAACACTTCTTCTCAGACAGATCTTCTCCTATCTGGAACAAGCTATCAGATGCCACAGTCTCTTCTCCAAATATAAACATATTTGAATCAAATCCTAAAAAAGATCTCAGACACCAAACGTTTGAATATGAATTTTCAAAATGAATAATAAAAAGCCTAATATCATCCTGCTTAAGATATGCATAAATTTAACTTCCATTTTTTGACAAAATGTTTGACAAAACATTAATATAAATAAAGATTAAGTTATACAAATGTTCATATTGATTTTCCTCAGAAGCAAAAATTACAAAACTTAATTTGCTAAGCCAAAGATCAAATTATAGCATGACTTTGTATCACTTCAAGGAGGATACAACTTGAAACTTTGGTTTCAAGACATTTGAATTTTAAAGTAAAAAATAGCTTCATTCTAATAAAGATATTTGATAAAACTCAGAGTGAGAATTTATCAAAAAGCAACTCTTTTAAAAAAATATTTATCCAACAACCTTATACTAACACAAGTAAAGATATACAAAAATGTAAACATTTGCTCATACACACATACAAATATGGTCGAGAGATATACACACATTCCTGCACACACTTAATTACACACAAGTATACAGACACCTACATACATTTATATGTACAAACAGGATATACTTATTCAACAACTTGGTACACACACAAGTAAAGATATATAAACTTGAGGACATTTTTTTATGCTCATAGAAGTATATATACGCGCAGATACACACACATGCACACACACACATACGCATGCACACACACACATACGCATGCACACACACACACATACACACACCACTTACTTGCATATACTTATATTTATATGTACAAATATGCAAAAATACAAACATGTATACTAACTAGAAATAATTTTTGTTTGATGGAAACAAATTGAAGATTCAGATTTGTTAAGTATTTAAGAGCTAAATGCTTTATAAAACCTTAAATTTTCACAAGCTTGTTAGGCTTAGTACTGAATTGCTTACAAAGCATATGTTTGACTTGACTATGCAGCAACCTTTTGGCAAGCACAAAGTAATGTTTGGTCATGTGCAGATAAGAATGTCTTTATCATGTGACATTTTTACATCATTCCTAGCATTATATCATTTGAAGTACCAGCCAGTCTTTTTTAGATACTGTGAAATTGGGAGGGTGTAAAGGGTGTAAATTTCACAAATGCAGTGTGTAAATTATGCGTTCTTGTAAAACTGGGTTCTTGAGTTCGAAATATGATTTTGCTTTATATTAATTTTTGTTTGTAATTAAAAAAAGATCTCCATTAAACTCTTTTTAACAGAGTACTTAGAATAAATCGATTAAAGTTTTCTCTCGTTCACTCCCTTTTGAATATCTGTTCACTTCCCCATTTCCAAAGAGATTGTTGGAGGGAAGGATCAATATTCATATATTCAACAACAAGGGTTCAAAAGATGACCTGAGATAAGGATAACAGTGAGAAAAACAAAAAAAACACTTACACATAATGATAGTCTCTCATCTAGAAAATCAGACAGAAAGAATATTCAATCATTAGAGATTGAATCATGAAAATAAATCCAAGCAATGGAATACTTAGGAGGTATTCAAAGACAGAGAAATAAAAGTGTATAACAATAATTACGTCATTGCAAATTCACTGAGAAATATGTGACAATACTGATACGTTGATGAGAGACTGAATTATCGCGATGTATAAATCACTTCATTATTTTGATTAAATTTTCCATCTTCTGCTTGTAATTTTCATTGGACAGAAAAAAGTGATCTCATCACAATAAAGTTCATCCTCCGCATCATGTTCACCAAACATGTAAGCAAAAAGTTTGAGATTATTAATCTGAACAATCTAATAAATGTAAGAGAAGCATAACTACTGCAAGGTTCTGAATCTGAAGTGAAGTAAACTCAGGTTTGAGGATTTGATGAAACTAGCAAAAAAAAAAAAATCATCATAAAATTAATAAGATATCATTTAAATTGCTTGTTGGATAGGAGACTTAATTAGTTTAGTTAATGTTTAGTCACAGCCCACATATTATTGATGACAGGTCTGCTTGCTACCCTGTGTGCCAAATTTTCACATGACTCCAGACCTACTTCCGCAAAAAAAAGTATTGAGCTGTAAGTGCTTAACAGTGAGAGCTACATTTGTTAATGTGGCTCAAGTGAGATTTAAAATGTATCATTAAAATGTATAAAATCTTACATCTTGATAGAGTAACAAATTTTTGAATAAAACTTATATGATATATATTTTCTTAATTACCATGGACTATAACCAATTGCATACACACAAATATATATGTATCATTATTATCATCATTAGTCTTTTATCGTCTGTCGTTGGACACAGACCTTCTCCTGGATCCACCACAATTCTTTATCATGGGTGTTGTGCAACCAGTATTTTCTGAATTTGTCCCTTTCATCTTTCATTTTATATTCTGTCGGCCTCAGTTTTGCATGTGATCTCTGGGGGTACATTGATTAGTGTAGTTAATTTTTCCCTAAATTCTAGGTACTATTCAGAATCACACTATTCAAGGTCTTAGTATAATGTATTTTTTTTTCAGTTTATACTTAGTTGCATCAATTTGTAAAGCAATACCATTACCAAGTTACATCAAAACCGGAGCTAATCAAAATCCCGGTATTAAAGGTGTTGCCGTATGTTTTAGTGTAAGTATGATGATAACACCTGGAATAGTAGGAGGAGGGGGCTTTGCATCCCTACCCTTTGGCTAGTGGGCTTATATATATATAGAGAGAGATATTTATATATATATATATATATATATATATATCTTTATCTTATGTGTGTTGTCATTTATGATTTATTAATTAAATACATCAAAATTTTCATCTTTCTAAGGATTAAATATGTATAGTAACACACTTAACTACAATAGCAAGGGGAAATTTAATAATAATTATGGCTGTATTTTAGTTCTGACTGCATTCAAACCCAGAATGTATGAGTGAAGTTCAGTTTTTGCCTCTCACTACTCAGTGATGTAACTGCAATTCCATCGTTCCCTTGCTTAGTTTTAGTCATTCTCTGAACTAATTCAATATTTCTGGTAGTAGAAAGAAATGTTCTATGATTAACCACTAAATTTTGCAATTTTCGTAAGTTTGTTTTGGTAGGTTTCAACACTAAATATGTACATAGTGTTTTAAAAATCAGGAAGAAAGGCATAGTCAACATTCAGTAATTAACTAAACAGAACTATCGTATTAACAATATGTATGTATATGTATACATATTATATATATGCTTCCCACAAACAAGCATACATATATATGCACACAAACAATATGCAATTCACGCTTGCTAGCATATATATATATATATATATATATATATATATATATATATATATATATATATATATATATATATATATATATATATGTATGTATATATACACACATATATGTATATATATATATATAAGCATATATATAGTTAACAGTAGGAATCAAAATTACAACTTGCAATAATTTCTAGCAGCTTCTCTTGTCCTAATAAAATATGTGTCACCCAAGAGGAAGAAAAAGTCCTTTTTCATGTTTATTTTTCATATTTTTTTCCCCCCAACTATTTCCCAGCAAATGTTTACCAATTTTAACCCCAACCAGAATGGATAGGAGGAGAGTTGTAAGATGTGGGTTATTGCAAAGTTCTGAAAATATTTTCTACAGATAATCCCAATCTAGGGCTATACTCTTGTAAGTGATATAAATATCAACTCTAACAAATAAGTGTGTTAATTTTATTTAGAAGATTTTTTTCTTTGACGGCATTAAAGAAGGGATTTAGATATTTACAAACTACTGTATGTAAAAATTTGTGCATCAATACTCTGGCATTTTTTCTTTTAAATGTAAACATGCATCTTTATGAGATACTTTCCAGTCAGTTGGTTGGTTGGTTGGTTGGTTGGTTGGTTCCTAATATGCTGAATAGCAATTTTCTTGGCTGTATCATGTTGGATTGATATGAAACTTGGTCCAGACCTTCGGTTAAACCATTCTCATCTCCCTCTCCTTCCTCCTCCTCCTCTTCCTGCTACTACTACCACAACTAATAATGCAAAATATCAATTTCCCCAGCTGAATCATGTTGGATAGATGTGAAACTTGTTCCAGACCTTTAGGTGAACTATCTTCATCTCCTTCTTCCTCTCACTTCCAAGTTACTAACTGTTACAGTTGCTAATTATTGGGTATCAGTAAGAAGTTCCTTGCTAACGAGTTTGTCACTAATTGTAGGTGGCTTGTAATTGAGGCAACCACAGAAACAGATATGGATGTAAGGATGATGGATGCATCATTGAAGATATGATTCTTGCTTTTAAATCATGAATTGTTGTCCATGTCTGCAAGGCTGCCGAGTTGAAATACTAGTTGGCTTACTGTAGTATTATTTGAAGATGTACTAAGCAGCCAAAGGAAGTATTTGGTAAGAAGAAGTAATCCAACACAGATCCTACGTCAACACATATACCCTTGAAACATATTCTGTTACTTCTTTGTTATCTGTACGCCACTCATCGCCCCTCGTTCCTCCATTTCATCAATCCCCCCCACATCCATTCCACTTTTAGCGTGCTACCTCTTTCTCTCTACTATTTTTCAGCTGATATCAAAGTACGTGCATGTTCCATAGTAAAATGATTTTTCTATGGGTGCTGCTCTCCAGCTCTTCATTCATTTACTCTTCCATAATTAGAGATCAGAATAGAAACGTCATTTCTAGAATCAGATTAGTGAAATTTGTTACCAAAAACATAGAAGTAAAAAAAAAAAAAAGTTATATCACAAATCACTCAATTTCTTTTCTTTTGGAGTGCTCATCTTTATGCTTGTAGAATCTATCTCTAATATTCCAGCTTTATAAAAGAAAAGTCTATGCTGCCTCTATAACTGTCGTAAAGCACTCGATGAAAGGGGCTTGAGATTCGAGATTCAATCCTTTTTCCTAGTCCTTAGTTTCTTGACAATCAAGTGGCATGATTTACTATCTTAGAAAATAGCATCACCAACCTTTCCAGATTTCCTTAGGGTAAACAAATGGATCTGTCAAATGTAAGCAAATGCAAGCTGTTTTCAGGTCAGAAATCAGAGATAAGTATTCATTCAAAAACTGAGAAAAAAATTCTCTGGAGAAAGTTTTAAAAGATTTTTTTAAGAATTTTTTTATAGTTGCTATCAACTATGTTTTCGAAGGGAAATTCCCAATCATATAAATAAACACACTGACAGCCACCACCAAGTGTGTTAGGAATGCCTTGCCCTAGTATTTTGAGTTAGACTTACACAAAGTTCAAACGCCGCACTCTTAATCTCACCATAGTATCAAACACCTTGTCTGCAAAAGCTAGATTTCATATAACCCACTCTGTTTCTGAGGAGTTGTAAGCAATACTCCAGTATATATCCCAAGAGAATTTAACAAGTCTGATTCTATGAGAATTACAACTCAGACTGGCCTTTCAGTTTTTCATAAACCCAAATATTAAAAGAAAATTTCAATGAAATATGCAACCTATTTCAGTTTGATATTTTTGACTGGGATTGTAGTTTTCCCCAAAAATGGTTGTGTGAACAACTTATCTATCCTGGAATACTTCAAAGTGCTTTTTAAAATTCTACTATCGCCTGTCTCCTCTCCAGGTATACATAGGGTTACCGTACATCATTATTTTCTGGAATATGAACCTCATTTTAGTCTTGCAATCTTCTGATCTGGAGGGAATTTTTTAAATTCTTAAAAAGCCTGTAAAATTAATTATCACTGTTCTTTCTAGGTTACGTAGCACCAAAATTTGTGTTGGGCAGGGTGACCGGATGTATTAGGGAGGGTCCTCATTTTTCTAATGTTCAGATGTGATTAACTCTGGGTACAGGAATGGTGCAGTTTTTAATGTGGAGCAGTTGAAGTATTGCTATGTAAATTAAAGTAACTAAGTATTAACTGAAAAGAAGCACATTGAATCATAAGACTTTGTATGATGTGCTTTAGAACAGTATGGAAAATTTCAGACCAAATTAATCGTTCTAATGAAGGCATACCTATGTATATTGGAATTATTTAAAAAGTTGCTTGAGGTTATTGAGCATTTCAACAGGCAATTCATTTTAGAATATTTCCTGTATACTCATCTTTAATCTAATGAGTGAATTTTAATAAAAAAAATTGCTGTGGATAATTTGAATAAACAATTTCTTTTAAAGCCAAATTCCATTGGAAAGGCAGTTCTTGTTTAGTCTCTAAGGTCAAGCAATGTCAAATTTGTATAGGTAATCATATAATTAGTTGTTCGTAGTGGACCTGATCAAAAAACTATACAAAATTGTTTAGTTACTTGGACTAGTGACGAATACTTCAATTAGTGCAGCTTCATTTAGTGTTGAATTCAGTGTAGTGTAGTTAGTAATTAGCTTTTAGATATTCACTTTGTGTAGAATGGTTCACTCCAATATGGTAGAATGTTTATAATTGAACTCTTGATATAAGAGAATCCCCCCCCAAATTTTCAAAACCTCATCTAGAACTTTATAAATATCAATACAACTCTCTGGAAGATGGTTGCCTGCAATATTTAAGGTATTTGAATGTAAAATAGATTTTTTTTTTTCAGTTTCACTCTTACTTTATTTATTTAACTATTAGACAAAAAACGTACAATGAAGAAATTTAGATTGTAATGTAAATAGCAATGAAGTGACCAAAACAATTTTTGTGACCAGATCTCAGACAGATCTTAATACTTCAGTTTCTTAGAAACCCAAATTTTGGAAGAAAATTTCAATGAAATATGCCACCTATTTGTACACATTTTGAGTCTAATATTTTCGACTGGGTTTGTAGTTTTTCAATGGAAAGTTTTTAAATAAGGGTTCAGTAAACAACTTGTCTATTTTGAAATACTTCAAAGTACTTTTTCAAATTCTAGTATTGCCTGTCTCCTCTCCAGGTACATATAGGGTTCCTCTACATCATTATTTTCCAGGAGATTTGAGTCTTTGGTCAACTAAAACTCTCATAACAGACAAATCGGACTAGCTTATAGCAAAAGTAATCTAGGCAACTCCAGTCAGAAAGATAACAAAGGAGACTGAGAAAGAAAAGTGCTCTGACATTGAATTATTGAGCCTAGTTTAGATACTGATCAACTAACCTCACAAATATTGGAAACTGAATCAGGCCTTTCGTTCATAGATGCAGAATTCAATGGTTGATTGTAATGAAAATTTCCATCATCGATTAATAAGAACAGTCTTGTATCTGCACATTCACAAAGGTGAAAAGATGATGAGCGGTTTAGGTAATAAAATTTTCCACCTCTTATTAGGTGCAGTACAAAA
Organism: Thysanoteuthis rhombus; assembly: GCA_963457665.1. Classification (NCBI taxonomy): domain Eukaryota; kingdom Metazoa; phylum Mollusca; class Cephalopoda; order Oegopsida; family Thysanoteuthidae; genus Thysanoteuthis; species Thysanoteuthis major. The sequence goes on along the minus strand of OY735202.1, from coordinate 41,467,536 downwards.
TAAGTTCATTTTATCAATGCAGTAAAGGGAGAGGAATTTTCTCAGACTGAGTTGAGAAATGGCTGACAAAATTCTCTCTCTAGATCTCCAGTTATAAAATTTGCAACAGGCTAGACAGATATAAATTCAATCTTCTCTTCCTCAACCATGTAAGAGACCTGTCAGCCGTCACCCCCAAAAGTAGTCGGGGAACCGAAAATCCATGAGACTAATTGTAAAATCTCATTGCATCTTCACCGTCTTGCCTTAGGAGATCAGATCCCCCCCCCTTCCTCCACATAGATGATAGTAACCCTTCTCTTCCTCTGGCTATGCTATGTGCTGCTAAGGCCAACTGTTGCAGATCAAAACAAAATTTTATTTACCCCAAACAAAAGTTGTTTTTTTTTATTGTATGAATTTAACGCATAGCACAACAGAATCATGCTCATCATCACATGGTGAGACTAAAACACAGCACAATATATTAGAGGAAAAAGGAGTCGGAGATATCATTGAATCCATAAAAAAGATGCTGTGATGAAATAGACAAGTTCAGAAAATATTGGCTCTGTGACACCCATGATAGAGCAAATTTTGGAGAAGGTCAACAATGGATACTAAAGGCAGATGACAATGATGATAATGAAGTTGCCTATATGTGCAAAACCATAGTAGGAGAGAGAAGAAAGTGCATTAGATTTTCCAGTCTTATGATATAAATATCAAAAAAATACCCTTTTAATAAGACTTAAATGTTTGTACACAAAGACTAATATTATCAGTCATTCCAAGCTTAAAATTTTTTTTTTCAATGAGCTTCAAATAGAATATAAAGAAGGAATTCAAATCGTTGATGGAAAAAATTTGACAACAATCGTTCATTTCATTCAATTCAGAACTTATTTGTAAAATTATGAAATACATTAAAGCAGAAGAAACCGATAAACATAATCACGGATAATGTTATCAGACGGTTATTGTTCATAATTAGTTGGTCTAAAACACTTTATTTGAAGTGATCACAATAAACAGCCTCTGTATATCCTTCTTTTAATGTTATCAACTGTTTCTTGTTGAAAGACCCAGACCGAAGTGATCACAACAAGTGGCTTTGTCTGTATGTGAAAAATTATGATAAGCTAACTATAATAACTGCATATCTGTGCTTTTTTCTATTGTATATAAATTCTTTTGTCCCTGAAAGACTTATTTCAAGTGAAAATTTTTTTTCTTCAAAAACTGTGTACATAACACATTAGAAGCGCCAAAATGATTGTTTTGTTTTGATATTCAAATTTTTCAGCATTAAGTATTAACCCAACATTACAGGTGTCAGGAAAAAAGTGACCTTTTGGAATGAGCAGAATTTTGGTCTAAACTGAGCAATGAGTCTTGTAAACTTTTGGTTTTATGCTTTCGGTTCTTGGAAAACTGCCCCTTGGATAATTGCCCCTGGGTTAATGTCTGCTAACAATAGTTTAGTAACCATAAAGCCTAAGTGAAAGTTTGTGGAAATGGAGTAATTGGCCATGTAAATGATCACACCCATATGGAAATTATCCAGGGGGTAATCATCAGGCATTAATTATCAGGAGGAAGTTATCCAGGGGGTAGTTATCCTATGTATATTATTCCGTGTGTACTTGTCTTGATATCATGCATTCTATTTTTGGTTATTAAATTCCAATTCCTTTTATAAATGAATCCTGATTTTCTCCATTGAATATATTCTTGATCAATGCAGTGACAATCCCTTCTCTAATTTTCTTCATTGTTAACCTCACCACATGATGTATTTGTGTACCATTTTGTATAAAATTATCATTTCTAGCTTACTTATCTCACTTAAGCAATGTCAATTTGAATGTATGATACTTATGATAATTCTTGATTAACTTTTGTCTCATAGTATTTTATCTAAATTGTTATATATTACTGTTTCTTGTTTTATTCATCCATCAAGTTATAGTATATTTCCTTTAAATAAGCAATTCAAGCCTTACCACATCATAATGATAGAAACCGTCAATAAAAACTGGTGGGGGGAGGGGGGCAAGTTTCTCCTTTATTGGTCCCTTAGTTTGTGTCCAGCGACATTCATGCTTGTTTTCAAGAATTTTTTAGTGATCACTGCCCAACAAAAGGCAAGGTATGTAACTTTGATCAAGCCCTTTTCCAATCTTATTTTATTGATCAGCCCCATCATGGCATGCTGCCAGAAGATATTTGTCACATTTTTCTAGGCATAATAAGGAGTAAATGCTGGAATTTTCAGTCCTCTAGCTCCATTGGTGCAGTCTACATGTGATGCATACACACAATATCGCCAGCCAGACCAACATGAAAGCCATATTGACAGTTTTGGTGAATGGTTTTGAACTTATCAGAGTAAATAATCTTTCTTTACAGTACCAAGTAAAATACTTCTAAAATCCATGATGTGAATACCTACTGAGCTTGTTGTGATAATGTATCAATATTCCAACTAAAAGAATTGAAGAATTACACAATTCACCATTTTCCCAGACCTTTTTCCAAACTTTGCTCTCTTCATGACCTTTCTACTGCTACCTGACTCCCAAAATGATGGCCAATTCTTCACTTTGGAATATGGCTTGCATTCAAATCAAATTGTTCTGCAATAAGATACTCCAAAGCTTGGTGAGCATGCCCTACATATATGAATAATTTGCAAGCAATTTTTTGCCTTTAAAAAAAAAGTTGTACAAACTGCCCTCAACAAACAATAGAGTCACAAATTATTTGTATCTGAATTTGTTTTGTTTTTTTCCTCAGGATATTGTTTACTTCAGCTATTAATGCTTCCATTTGCTGAAATATGTCACAGGAAATAGGTTCGTAAAAGCTGTTTAATGCTTTCCGGATGATTTCAGATCACCAATACTTATATTGTCAATTCTGGCTTTGATGTAGATCATTCTAATACACCTATTCTAGTATGGATTTCAACACTATACAGGTTTTTAACCAATCATAGAAAATAATCTTTCTTTACTGTACTAAGTAGAATACCAATAAAATCCATGGTGTGAATACCCACTGAGCTTGTTATGGAAATAAAGTACCAATATTCCAACTAATAGAATTGAAGAATTACACATCTAAATCATTGTTTTCCCAGACTTATTATAATATGGATTTCAACACCATACAGTTTTCTTTGCTTAGCAAAGCAGATGTTGGGAAACTCTCCAATGTATAGTTTGTAATCAACTGGGTGCTTAATTGGCCGTATGGTTACATCTGTATATCTAACACTGCTGAAATGGATTGCTCTGGTTGGTATATAAATGACCACAATTTTTATCTCTTTGTCATATTTGTCTGAAAAAAAAAAGGTTTGTCTCTTTCCTTGAAATATACTCCTGATAAGGACTGAAGAATGTATAGGCCAAAATGTTGGATTGACAATGTCAATGAAAGATAGAAGAGATTTGATTATCCAAACAATTTTCAGCATAATCTCATTCTTTGTCAGTGTATTTAATTCAGTGATGAATAATAATCATCTAAATCAAACATTATACGGAGAAAGTTTCAGACCAAAATTCAGCTGACTACTGCATGTCAAGCAATGGACTTATTGACTCACCATTGTGTATTTAATATATATTGAACAGATCTGATTAGTCACACAATAGAAATTGTCATGTGACCAACATCTTTTGGCAGCATGTCTTGTTAGAAGGTAGATTTAGAGGGGAAATTTTGAAAAAAAAACCCAACTCTTTTCCTGACATAATAAGGAGAAAATGTTTAAATTTTCAGCTCTCTAGCTCCATTGATGCAGCCTGTACGCATGATATATATATATATATATATATATATATATATATATATATATATATACATACAGACATATATACATAGCCAGCTGGTGAGACTTACTTAAAAACTGAAGAAACCTATGTTGGCAGATTTGGCAACAGTTTTGGTTGAAGGTTTCTAATATCCAATGTGCTTAGCTTGGATTAGCACAGAGACTAACACTGACTACTGGTGCCAATGATGAATATACAACTACCTCAGCCATCATCCAAGTTCATTTTTATTGAGATCTGGATATTTTCAATTGAAAAAGTATTCATCAAAAGCTCAAGAAAATTTCTAAATTTTGAGAAGTACAGTTGTTCTCCACTTTCTGAAACTCTCCTTTATGCCAAGTTTTTGCTTTTACAAAAAAAAGGTGATAAGTGAAAATAGCGTTTATCGTTTGTTTTGAAGTGAAGTGTTGTAGAGGCAAGGTGTGCATCCCCTTGCACTGTCTCTCCAATACCCCAATCTTCTGTACCTCCCACCACCCAAACCTCCAATGACCCAGCCTAATACACTGTCATCATCATTTTTGAGATCTGGGTATACTCAAATTCTTGATTAAAAAAAAAAAGAAACACAAACAGATAAGAATTCAGATTAAAATAATGATTTTCACCAACTAACATTTGCAATCTGTAGACTTGTGAAAAAAGATGAATACCCTTTTGTAAATGGTTAAAAAAAGAAGACAGGACTGGTTTGCCACCTGATAGTAATCATTCCTTTCTCTAGATATAAAAATGAGTAAATGTTTAAATTTTCAGTCCTCTGTCTATATTGGTGGGGCCTGTATGCACAATGCATATATATATATATATATATATATATATATATATATATATATATATATATATATATATATAGCCAGCCAGACCAACTTAAAAACTCAATAAACCTATGTGAACAGTTTTGGTGACAGCTTTGGTTTCTAAAAAGAAATGTCAATGAAAGCAACAAATAATGACATATTGCAGTAAAGATTCTCACTCTAGAATGCACTCACATGTACACACCAGACACATTTATTATGATAACTCATATGGTATATTTATTTTCTATTATTGAGCATGAAGGAGCCTGATAGAAATAGCTGTATATACTGACTGTACAATTATTTGAGAATAATTGTGTTATGACTTTTAAGCAAGTTATTTTGACAATATTGTTTTTTATTTTTTTTTTATAACAACTTTTACTCTCAAATGCTGCAGAGTGAAATTCCACTCCTACTTCTATTCCGACTGACAACGATTACTGCAACTTTTGTATTGTATAAATAATTAATTAGTTTGTAAATATATAAGACTTGTTAGCTTGGCTCAGTTGGTAAGAGAGCCGTCAAGCAATTACTTGGTCATGATTTTAAATCATGATAGCAAAATGTTAATTTTATATATCGGTTTGATTTAACATAATGGGACAGACAGACAGTGAAGCGTTTACTCTCTTAAATTAGGTGAGGATTGTTCTTGTTCTAATTACGGGGCAAAAACAGAGTCAACTCAAACTTGGACTGGAGTTTGCCAAGAAAAAAAATGTCAGATTGGGATTAGAAATGAATTCACGTTGAAATCTCAGACAGCATTTCCATTAAACAAAAACAAGTGTTGGAAGATCAAACTATTCTGCTCTTGTTCCCTGACGATAAACAGTGTCAAAAATTCAATACAATTTTTTTCTTTTCCCACATTTCTGGAAATGATCATAGTTTCTTTTCCTTTTGTGTTTTGAAAACTGCTGTATTTGATTGAAAGCTTAAAGAAAAATAGAAATAAAAATAACAAAGACATTTGTTGGCAAGAAAAACCCAAAGGCATTTGTTGAATAAGCAGGTGTGCAAACACGCACACATACACACATGAATACACACACATGCATACCAAAGCACATACACAGAGATTACCACGTAATAACGTTACATATATAAATACAGAACTGGGAATAAGCAAAACACATAATATCCATCAAGCCTACATATACATACACTTACAAGAGTTAGTCAAAAAGCATTTCAACAAACTCATAGAACATTTTTATCAAACAAAAATATCAAAATGTGAATGTATTATTCCTTGACATATCCTCCGGCTCTGTCGATATACTTCTGAAGGCGGAGTTTCCATCTCTCTAACCCTCCCTGGATGAATTTTGCATTCTTTGATGATCATCATCATTATCATCAATCTTTTATTGTCTGTCATTTGGACAAAGACCTTTTCAAGGATTCGCCAGACCTCTCTATCAGGGGCACCATGGAGCCAATACTCTCTGAACTTGTCGAGTACATCTCTCCCTCTAGTTTTCTGCTGGCTTTGGTTATACATATGATCTCTGGGGATCCATGTTGTGAGTCAGGATGTCCATCAGTTGTCTACCATTCTTGCAACATGACCAGCCCATTGCCATTTGAGTCTTGGACTTGGTTTTTTTCCCTGATGTATTGTACTGTCTTGTTTTTTCTCCATGTGAGGTTTCTTAAGCATGATCTTTCATGTGCACGTTGTATGCTTCTCAGTTTGGAGGTCAGTCTCTTGGTTAGGTTCCATGTTTCAAATCTATAGATGTCTATTGAGAGGATGCATTGGTTGTATACTCTTCTTTTTAAGACAAATAGGATTTTCTTGTTCTTAAAGGTTGAGCTTGCTCTGCTGAAGGCTTGCCAAGGCAGTTTTTGCCATCATCAACTGACTCAAATCATGATCCTTTTAAATGTTCTCTGAGTTTGGGGAATAAAAAGAAGTTTAAGGAAGCAAAATCAAGGCTGTAGGATGGATAAAGCGAGGTTCTCCAACGAAATTCTCATTGGATAGCCCTTGTTATCCTTGATACCTCTTATCTGACTATTTTCTTGACAAAACTGTTTTGAATTTTTTTAAAAAAAATTTCCAAATAAGCCCCATTGATTGTTCTGTGTCCTTTGAGAAAATCCAATAAGATAGTTACTATCATCCTTCTGAGCTGATTTCTCTGCCTTTCACTGGAATGGCAGATTTCCTCAGAAGCCACTGTTTTGATTAGACTTTGCTCCTGGGATCATACTGGTAGATCTAGAACTCATCCCCAGCTGTGACTTGTTTGATACAATAGTCATCTACTTCAATTTTGCTTTAAAGACTGATAGAAAGATCAGCTCTTTGAGCCAGCTGTTTTTTATGAAATGCTTTTTGCACTTATTGAGTCAAAAATTTGTTTAGGCCAAGATGTTCAATGAAAATTGAAAATGCTGAATCATGGGAGATCCTAAATTCAGTAACTATTGCATCAGTGGTAATTTGATGGTCCTCTTCCACCAGTATCTTGACTTCAGCCACAATTTCTTCAATCATCAAGGTTGATGATCTCCCTTCACTTGATTCATCTTTCCTTAAATGCTTGAGCCATTGAAAAACTGTTGTTCTGAGTAATGTAGCATCTTTATAAGCCTGTTGCAAAGTTTCAATGATTTATAAAGATTTAAATTCAAATTTCATAAAAATGATGTTACATCTGACTTCAAAATTGTTTTTCCAGGGCATGAAAACTATCCTTTTTATGAACACACCTTATCAAGACAAAGACTAGTATAATAATGAAAACTTGTCTGCAGCCATCCGATTATCTCAAAGACATGTTTATATCCGTTTTGTCTGGAATAAACCAATCTACGTACGAACTGGAACTCTTATATATATGCTATCATGACTCAATAACCGTCAATATTTATTTTTCAACATAGGCTTCTTCCTTGTCAATGCATTCAATTCAATGGTGAACATAAATCACATAGATCTAACAGTGAAAATTTCAAAAGAGTCATCTAAAAAGTACCCGTCAGGCTATACAGAATTATCGATCCACCCTTGTATAGACAATAATCAATGTATATATTTACTTAAGTGTTTAAACGCATACATATACATTACCTACTCTTATTAATATCCACATACTTGCACGAACGTAATCACATAGACACCCACCAGCACTTGGACCTCACTCATAATGAGGCATAAAAACTCACGATCAGATTAGTTTTCATCAATAAATTCACTCAGGCACATACATATCTTATGTGGGACTCCGTAGATGTGTAGAGCTGTTAAATGAAATAGATATACATTACAGGTCTGGTTTGTCACACAACGGAAACTGCTGTGTGACTAATGACTTTTTGCAGTATGCCATGTTGGGGATGATCAATTAAAAAATTGGAAAAGGGGAGGATCAATGAATATTACTTATTTCATCTTTTATTGGGCAGTGATCACTAAAAGAGTCTGAAATTTCAGAAATCTAGCATGAATGTTGCCATACCCAAACTAAGGGACTAATTTAGCATAAACTTACATTATGAATTGAAACTAGGGGCAAATTCTATAAAACAAAACAAAAAAATGTTTTTCTCTGACATAAGGAATAAATATTAGAATCATCTGCTTTCTAGCTTGTGGTGTGACCTGTGCATGTGATACATACATACGTACATATAGAGCCAAACAGACAGACAGACTAATTGAAAAACTGAAGAAAACTACATCGATTGTTTCGGTGACAGTTTTGGTTGACAATTCCTAACAAGATGAGAATCAGAAAAAAATTTAAGTTGAGAAAAAGCAATGTAGTAATTAATGATTCAACTCAACTCTAGAAGTCTTTCCCTGAAAAATCGGGAGGAAATGAAGAAGAAAAAAATTGCTGAATTGAAAGAGAAGACAACAATTGAAAATCATCATCATCATCATCATCATCATCATTATCATCATCATCATCAGTCTTTTAACGTCGGTTGTTGGATATAAACCTCCCCCAGGATTCACCACACCTTTCTATCATGGGCATCACGGAGCCAATACAGCAGACATTCATTGTCTGCAGGTGCATCTCAAGAGGAGAGAAGGGAAGGCAGAATCGAAAGCTAGGCTTCGATTAATTTTGATTCCGAACAGGTTTGCAAGGGGTTTACACGGACGAGCATGTACGCATTTATACATATACTCTATTATTATGATAAGAATAAATCACTCACGCGCTCATTCATACACACATTCACTGAAAGCAATGCATGTATACATAGATATATGCTCACATATATACATTCCCCCCCTCTCTCTCTCTCTATCTCTCAGACTTTTAAAGTCTCATGCATTTACCACTCAATCTTAACATCAAGACTTGACAAGTTTGCTTTCTCTCTCTTTCACTCTCTCTCTCTCTCTCACATACACATACATTTAATTCTTTTTTTAAACTTCCCAAATATTACACAGTATCAAATGCACTGATATGTTAGGGTCTGTCTACCAAAGCTCAATATTGGCAATTATGGGTTTTGGATACAAATAACTTCATTCACCATTTGTCCTATATTCTGTCATACATGGTACACACATGCACATATATATATATATATATATATATATATATATATATATATATATATATATATGTACATATATACATATATATATATATATATATATATATATATATATATATATATATATATACATATATATATATATATATATATATATATATATGTATATATATATATATATGTACATATATATATGTATATAAATATGTATATATATACATATACATATATATAGAGATATATATATATGTATAATACAAATCAGGAATGCAATATGATATGATATAATACAATTTCCAATGTGTGATGGGTCTATGCCATAAAGTGCTCGGTACATTCAACATTAAACATTAAGTTGATTTAGAGTAGCGTCCAAGATACAATGGAGTAATGATTCACTACACAAACACGTTTATGTTCCTGCCCTGTTTGGGCTTCTTCCGGCAAATTCGCGTGTGTAGTGAATCCTTACTCCTTTATATATATATTTATATGCATAAAAAAATTTAGGTGTCTGTTTGTATGCTCGAGGGCATGCTTTTAATGAAAGAGAGGGCGTAAAATAAAGATAACTTGGCTGGGTGACTGGCCAATTTTTGAGAACAAATGAAATAATGTGTAAGCGGGTCATAAAATTATTGTTCTGTGACCAATGACTGAAAACAGAAAGATTTTTTTTCAAGGTTCTACAAGCGGGGTTGTATTTACATTGTAACTACAATGCTAAACTGGACTGTTACTTTTGTCTTTTTTTGTAAGGTTACTTCCATTGGCTTCTTCCAATTACTTTTTTATTTGTTGAAAAATTATCAGGTAATCCTTGGTTTTATGAACACTAAAATTTCAACCACTTTCTCGATTGACTATGAATGCACAAAAGGGAAAAAAACAATTTTGGTGATATCTAAAGCAATAACAATATGATCTATGTATTATCTTCTGTATTCCTTTCATGAATCTTTCACACACTCACTTACTAGATGTTAAAAAACAACACACCAAAGTTGTGACTTGTTTTTAACATCAAATGAGTGAGTGTGTGGAACTTTACAATTTACAATTGTTCTATTGTACAATTAGTCATTTGAACGGTTTCAGTTGAGCAATTTTGTTTTTGCCCTTTTGTGCATCCATAGTCAATTCAAGCAATGGTAAAAATGTTTGCCATCACCAAATGAAGGATTTGATAAATTTAAAATTATCGGGATCTTGATCCCAAACTTCTACTTTCAATAATAGTCACACGAAAAACTATATGGACTACATTGACCTATTGGGAGTGTGCATGAACTTGCCTGAGGGTGTGTGTATTAAGATTAATTATATAATTGGAGTTTTTCAAATATCTTTACAAATATTTACTCCTATTGGTGGTTATTGTAAAATGACTCAATATTATTAAATAAGTTATGAATACAAATTTCCGTTTCAGTTACATTTTAGTATTTTTTTCCATAATTAACAGTAAACAACGTAATTGATATTTTGCAATTATTTGGGGTGTGTGGAGTTAATTTGTTTCTATGTTCAGTCTCAGTGAGATTATGACTGAAGACCAATAACACAAACACTGAGAGAAGGGTCGCAAAAGCATTTGTCTCATCGGTTTCAAATTTTAAAAAGAGTTTGAGAAGCCCTGTAGTGAACCTTTATTATTTATTTTTGACCACTTTTTACCTTCATCTTACTATTCTAGTTGATTTTTAGGTTTTAATTTTTCTTAACAGTAAAAACAAAATAGGCATTAAAAAATTATTTTTTGGAAGAATTTTTCTGTGCTTTCAATCAATAACACCTTTCTTATCTTTGAGATAAGTTTCATTTGTTAGGAAAAATAATTTTGGTCTAGGGCTGCAATTTACGATGTAACTATTATGCTGAACTGGAAACTTCCTTTCCGTCTATTGTATGACCGTCTAAATTCACTTTATCATAAATATGAGAATATGATATCTGACAAATATATAAATTAAATAACAATCGGAAAAAATTTTTCGAATAATTTATTCTGTCAAAATAAAATTTTGGAAATAATTATATAAAAGATGAATACGTTCTCTAATATGTTTCTTCTTACACAACCTAAACCACAGAGCTAAAAACTGGTTTAATTGAGTGGGCACGTGGGAATTTTAGATGATATTTCAGTACTCTTGCATATTTTTTTCTCATATCGGGTGTCAAGCACCCCGGGCAGACCCATTCACATGCCCGGACAGAACCATCTATTTTAGCTGAATATTTGAAAAGATTTGAAATAAAATAATTTTTGCAAGAAATTTTATGTGTTTTATCCCTATGACCTTTGTATCCTCCAGTAATTTGTCACTTCTGAGAAAACATAATTATTTTAGGAGGGGACTTTTATTCACAATGTGACTAAAAGACTTCACGTGAGAGTGTGTGCAAATAATTGACTAAAATAAACATTTAATTTTATGAAAACTTTATAAAATATGATTTGTGTTTTCCTGAATACTTATATTTTAAGTTAACTTTCAAAAACAAGACAATCTCAATAATCCTAAAAAGAAGAGTATACAACCTATGGATTCTCCCGATAAGCACTTATGGAGCTGAAACATGGAACTTAACCAAGAGACAGACCTGCAAACTGAGAAACATGCAATGCACACATGAGAGAATCACATGGAGAGATTACAAGACAGCGCAGTATATTAGGGAGAAAACGGGAGTCCAAGACATCATAGAATCTATTAAAAAACTTATATGGCAATGGGCAGGCCATGTTGCGAGAATGGTAGACAACTGACGGACATCATGACTCACAACATGGATCCCCAGAGACGACATGTGAAACCAAAGCCGAATGAATACAAGATGGAGAGATGAACTAGATAAATTCGGAAAATACTGGCTTCGTGATGCCCGTGATAGAGAATGGTAGCAAATCCTTGGGAAGGTCTATGTCTAACAACGGACGATCAAAGACTGATGATGATGACCCCCAGGTAATGCTGGGTATCTCTGCTTGTATACATACATATATATATATATATATATATATATATATATATATATATATATATATATATATATATAGTTTTTAAAGCTTTATAGCTTTGAACACTAAACATTTAAAAAACTTTTTCAAAAGATTTTTTTTGCTTCACTTCAGTCATCTATTTTCCAATATCTGTTGATGCAATTAATGTAATTTTTTTCAGTGTTTCTTCCTGTTTCATACATACTTTGTTCACATGGTACTATGCATAAATCATCTCTTGTTGGGAACATCAGTTACCATGTAACCGTTTCGGGGATTTTAAAAACAAAATACTTATATTATGATGGCACCCCGGCAGTGTTCATCAAACACCACCTCCCTTTCTTATCATATAGTTAATGTTGTGCATGTAGTTTGTTATTTTATATAAGGTTTTATGTTTTTTCTATTGATATTCGGACCATCCTCATCTTTGTTGTTTTTCATACAACGTTTCGGCCTCCGTCAGGTATCATCTGGGAGATTTTTGGGAAGTAACAAACCGAACCCTTTATTTATCCGACGTTATTTATACTGTTAAGTAATCTGATGGTTCTAGGTTCGATCCTAGTGTGAGACAGTGTAACAATAGTACTTACGCTATAAGAGGGGAGTACGGTCAATATACCCCCGTCGGATAAATAAAGGGTTCGGTTCGTTACTTCCCAAAAATCTCATAGATGATACCTGACGAAGGCCGTAGAGTGCAACGGCCGAAACGTTGTATGAAAAACAACAAAGATGAGGATGGTCCAAATATCATTAGAAATAATAATAATACCTCATCTCAAAAATTCCGAGATATACTAAGGTTTTATGTGTATTGTATCTTGATATTATTTTATACAACATATTCATTTTTTAAAACAGGGTTTATTTACGTAGGTTACCCAAAAAATGTTTTTAACGACGAGGGATCAGTGAGTATAACAACATATATATTAGAGTGAAATGACAATTCTGAAGACCTTGTTGTGTACAAATGAGATTTCTCAGTTTATTTGACGTTTTGCCAGTTTATCATGGCTTCTTCAAAAAAAAGATGAGAGAGAGATATGAGAAACTGTCTGTTACATAGAGTCTGTGTCTGGTTATGGGAAGCTTTAGTGATTACAAATTACATTTTAAAATGATTATATATTAATTTATGGAAGTATGAAAGTTCTCAATAATACAGGATTGAGTTTAGAATCGAAATTACTAGAAGATGGCTCCATGGTATTGGTCATATGGATGAAAGATCATAATGATAAAATAATACAGTCTTTAGGAAAATGAATTCCGTTTATTTCATTCAATCAAGGAAAATATATATATAACATAATCTTTATAAGTGAGATGTCCTATCAACAGCTTTGTGTATAATGCAAAGAATGTGTAAAATGAAGTGTATGATTCTAATGTAGTATGCATATCAAAATATCATGATGTTTTCATGTAGGACTTTGTACACAAGGTATTATGAGTTGGTGTGTGAATTTGAAATGTTCAAACATGTGTTCCTGGAAGGATAGAATTATGAATTTGCTTAAGAGATTTTTTTTTGGTACTCAAAGTCATCATCTATGAATCCCAGGGGCCACTCTAGATGTAGTGTTAAAATAATTTCAGGTTGACAAGATATTTATTGACACTGAATTTGAAAAGACAGATAATATATCCAGCAGGAGAGCACTCTTGAGGAAGTTTGTTCCGCCAGACTGCTGTTCAGGGAAGAAACTATTTGAGTAGAAATTGCAACGGGTATGTGGCTTGATCAGAAAGTGTAGATGTGATTCACTAAAGATAGCAAATCTTATTCTGGCTGGAAATTCTCTTACTGGTGGAACCAGGTGATGGAGATCCTCCGAACACTTTCCATGAGAATAGAGATAGAGAAGCACCAGGCTCACTACATTTAGTCAATGGGAGAGTAGTTGGAGAGATGAGAATAGCTCATCACTAACTAATCAATGCACTTGAATCTGTACCCTACCAAGGCTAGATAACACCTGCTGGGTGGAGCCTTCCCAGATGTGTGAGTAGTATTCTATTTTGGGTCATATCTGATTTTTGTAGAGATGTAAGATGGCAGGTTGGGTCAGATCCTTTCTGAAGCTATATAATGAACCTATCATTTTCGCCACGTCCAAGGCAACAATTGAGACATTGGAGTTCCACTTTAAATCTGGTGTCAAGGCCAAGGAGTTTATCGAAGGAAGCATGGGGCTTCTTTGAGAGTGGTTCCATGACGATGATAGAAAGATAGAAGCTTGGTTTTAGTTTTGTTGAATGACGCAAGCCACTTTTTCGCCAATTAAGAGATGGCCAAACAAAACAAAATGTAAAATATGTAGTTCAATATTGTTTATGTCTAAAATGAAAATCTTTTTTTTTTTATATTTACTTGATAAACCAAACAAACTTTTTGGGCCACCCAATAACCGTAAAATTTTGTCTGACTTACTGCCTGTAAATTAAAAGGTTAATTAAATCTATGTTGGTTACAGTTATCTATCAAGTTGTTGTATTATGTTATGGCTCCCAAAGCAATTTTGAGCCGGCTGTTTACATTTTCAGTAAATAGCCAAATTTCCAATGGTGATTTAATGCAATTATCCAGTCAAATGTTTGCAGAAACATCATGTCTTCAGCAGATACAGAGTAGTGTAAGGATCATGTTTTCTCAAGTTTTTGTTTTAAAGTCAATGTAAATTATTAGCCAATAGTTGGTTTCTTATCTGAAACCAAAGAAAAAGTAGGCAAAACAGGTCTGGTTGATCACTCAATAGAAACTGTCCTATGATCAATGTCTTTTGGCAGCATGCTATGTTTGGGGTGATCGATCATAAAATTGGAAGAAGAGGTGATCAATGAATAAGTTACTTCTCTTGCCTCTTAATGGGTAGTAATCACTAGAAAAAAAAGTCCAAATTTTCAAAAAACAAGTGGGAATACTGCCAGACTCAAGCTAAAGAACTAGCTGAGCAACAATGAAAATTGTATCCCCTCCAAAAACCTATCGGGGGTGGGTGATTTCAAAAAAGAGAAAGAAACATTTTTTTCTAAACATGATAGTAAATGTTCAAATTTTATGCCCCCGTAGCTCCGTTGGTGGAGCCTATGTGTGTGATACATACATACATATATAACTACCAAGCCAACTAGCCAGCCAGCAAAACCAGCTCAGAACTGAAGTAATCTATGTTGACAGTTTTGGTTGATGGTTTCTAATAAGCAAATGAATCCTTAATATCAAAACAACTTATTATGGATCTTGTTAACTTTGAACAGCTGCAATTAACAATCCCTAAATGATAACATCTACAGCACTGAGCATTTATCTAATATGGGTGATATAATTGTTGTCTTGGCTATTCCTCGAGGTCAAGGATAATGGTGTACATTAGACAGAACAAAGATGTCGGTACGTACATATTCTACTTGTTGTTGCACTGTAAGAAGCACACTATACTTCACAAATCAACCAACTGATACCAATAGTAAGGTAACCAAGGCAATTGGAGCAGATGGATCGGTTATACTGAATTTAAAAAGCCACTAGTTTTCATTTTTATTCTTATTACATCTGTTCAAAAACTGACATCCATTTTCTTTGATTGTCAGAATGGGTAATACAATATACATGGAATAATAGAACAAAGACAAGTCTGTCACAGGGCAATGTTTTGGAAGTACACAGTGAGGGAGGAAGTTAATGTTACTTGATTACTTCTGATACCATCTCCTTCTGTCGTTACTCCAAAATACTTCAACAAAACTAAGTTTGATATAAAAACATTTTTTGGGAGCAGTTGCCATTGTACAATTAGCAATTACTCATATCTTATACAATATAGTCTAAGAAGTGTGGGAAGTTGAAAAGTCATATGACATTTATTTTTTTATGCTACTCTAGCTGAGAAATAGTTTAGTAGCGATCCTCAGATATAAGACAAACAAAAACTTGAGAAATAAGCCTATAGTGGTAGTAAAGGATGATATACCACCAAGTCATAAATTCTACCCACGAACCTTACCACCCTGGATGGAATTTTCATATCGGAGAAAAACACCCTGGTTTTAAACACGGATAGGATTTTTTTTTTTTTCCGTAGCAGACACTCATGCTGATATAAATCTATGTCTTCAATATATCTCAATTTGATTCAAGCTGAAGAAGTACTGGTGGACACCAATGAGATGGAGTTAAAGTTGGGATTACCAGTGTGAAAGTAAATACATCATTGTTGAGGTGAGGATTAAAAATGTAATGTGTAGCGTATTTTAGAGTTATTTTTCTTAGATTAGGACTTTTGTATGTAGGGTAGTTAAAGTCCTTGCTCAAAACTCATTTGAAAACTGTTGTTAGGTATTCACTTCCAGACATTTGCAACATGAGATTTCTTAGTATGAATAAAACTCTTGTCTTGTTAAATGACTTTCATCACTTATTGGCATGGTGGCAGCAATTTGTACTTACACCTCTACATCTCCTATGTGAAGGAAGAATGTTGGCATACAGCGCATAACAGGGATAGCTTCTACAATAGCTGTTAAACGTTGAATTTCTCACATACCAACAAAACATGGTTGCAAATTGTGCTCCCAAGCGATAGTCTGACCAAGATTTAAAGTTTCAAAACATTCGAAGCCTTGAGACAAAATTTACAATACACCTTATCTGTTCACTTAATTTAGCCATTTTTCTCTTTTGACGGTGCTACAATGACTAAGAAAGAATCCTAACAATCCAACCCTAGGCCTGGTCAATGATGAACAGGATATACCTGAGGCATCAAAGCACACATCCACACAAAATGAGGCCCATTTGGGACTCATTGTTGGACAAATTGCAATTATTGTCTAATCATCTTGTGTAACATCATTGTAAAGCAGTCTACTTCCAGCCAGTCCATACATTTCAGGCATACATTTCAGGTTTTTAGTCAATGAAGGCACGCTTTATAGATTTTGATAATATTTATATAGATTCTGGCAAATGACCAGAAGGTTTATTTCAACATTTTACTAGTTTCATAGAAGAGTATTTGTTACAACATGGCAGAGGAATCAGCTTGTATGGGGAACCCCAAGAAACTAATGTGAAGGTATTGCCATCATTAGAAAACATAATAACCTTAACAGGGTTGCGTCTATATGAAAGCTTGCTATCTTTTGTAAAGTGGCGCTATGGACAGGATCTTCATGCCAATACCTTAGCAAGCCTTAAGCTGAAGATCTCACAGGCCCTAGATAGCCCGTTAGATTAAATTTGTGCCAACCATGATGCAAAAGTTTCACCTTAAGGAGTTGGAATTCGTAATTTGGTATCAAGCTTCGATCACATGAAACATCAGTAGAAAACAACTAAAGCTTGTCTATCATGCAAAAAGGTAAACAGAACCTGATTTGATCAATATTTGAGTACCTGTAAGTTCCTCCTCTGAGATGATCGGCAGTTTATGAGTGGTGCAATTTGTGGTTAATGAATCACTTGATGACTTGTTGGAAGATTCATATTATACTGATTACCCTCAGGATATGCAAGGTATTCCAGCCTCCCGCTGTGTTAGTACTAAGCAATCCCCACATATGAAGCTATAACCAGCATGTTTTCCATATGACTCTGGATAGTGGAGCTGAAATCATGAAGCATGATAAGGGCCTCCATTGCGAAATTTTTCGGTGTCAAAATTCAAGTCAACAATCAAAATGCACCACCAGTGGATGATAGTATCCCTCTGGCACATGAAATCATGATTGGCGACTCCTATATTATTCACTACAGTATCTCACAAAGACAAAGTGGATAGAATCACATTCAATGAACCCAAGCATTCATTTTGAAAGTTCCTTCCGCTACTGTTTGGCTCACATCATTCATTGATAAAGCATTATCTGAGTGTCTACCTCCAGAGGCCACAGTAGCTGTTCAACCATGCATTGAACACTGTAACGCACATGACATATGCCTGAAACCTATGATTGTTGAGGCAGTAGCTGGAAAAATACTACTCGTGACCTGACCCCAAACAACTAAAGAAAAATAATCATTTCTATCAATTTCTACCTACTACCATGCCTATGGGAGGTTAATTCCAGTGCAGCAACTGCCATAGTTTTGTCTGCTCCTACAGAAAAGTTGACTGGACATCACAATGACCAATACTTCTTTGACTCTGTAAAAGTGAACTTTGGCCTAATTCTTGACCCATTCATGCGACAATGGTTTCATGCCTTGTTTCAGGAGCTTTCAACCAAAATTTCAGTAGCTATAATGGTGCTGTTGGGAAATTTGAATCAACAATCAACATGGACCCTACACAGCCACCTGCAAAGGAAAGGCCATTTCCCTCAATTTTCTTCAGAAGTTATTTATACTACAGCAAAAATGTGATGACTTGGAATCTCTAGGAGTTTTCAAGAAGCCAGAGGATCTCACTGTGGAGTATCTAAATCCTTCCATTCTTCTTACTAATCCCAATAGAATGCCCAGATTATTTACTACATTCAAAGATGTTGGCTGATACTTGAAACCGCCATCATCTCTTATGCTAGATGTTAACTCTACATAGAGTAGGCCAATGGCTATACCTAATAGTGACTGGCCTTACCAGTGTATTCTATCCAGATCCCTCTCTTGAAACCATCATTGAAATACTGTGGTATTGTTACATGTTTATGCACATTATACAATGGGCATGCCCAGGTCAGACACCGTTCTTGAAGAGCTCATGTGCCCAGGGGAGTGCAAATAGGGCATTTGCCTTCTCTTGGATCAGGCCTTCTCACCTTGTCACAGCTTAAGCACTCTGTAGTCTTAACTATCGATATCCAGATACATCTTTTTGCCCTCATCCCCAATATATCCTTCTGCACCACGGAATATATTCTTTTATCCTTCCCTAAAAAAACGTTAGCGGATATCCATGCATGTGCCACATTTAAGGTGATCAACTAAGCCAATGTTGTCACTAAGTTAGCAGATCAGTAGCCCACAGTCTATAGACAAAATTGATGAACTGATTGACCATTTCAGATTTGCGTAAACAAAACTGCTACTCTCCAAGTTAGTACTGCCAAGAAGTGACAGCCACCTTTGGATCATAACAGATGCGTCAGTAAGCAGACATGGTATCAATGCTACATTATTTGTTATTCATAGCAATAATGTTAATCTCAAGGGTTTTGTCAGTGTCAAACGACACAAACATCAAGTAACATGGTGTGTGAGATCAAAGCATTGTGCATAGCCGCTGTTGTGGAACACTTTTGTCCATTTATAATTCAGTCAAATCACAAGTCATGTTTTGACTGATAGTAAAAATGGGGAGTCCTCCACAAAACCTAGGATGACCTTGTTCCAATCCACTGCCAGTCGATATCAGGTTGACCTACAACGTGCAAACTGAGGACTCTATATTACCTCACAGGATATGTCTTCCACCACACAACCATTGACGTTCACAACACGTTTTGCTGGGTCAGCATCCAAGCAGAGTGTCCTGACCAAAGGCGAACCCATGCTCAATTGAAGCGGTATACCAGACTCTCAAGAAAACTCACCAGCATCCACAACGTCAAGCAATACCTTCATGTAGCTACTATTCCAAGCTAATCATGGTACCAAGCATACGTTAGATGGCCTTGTCACTGCTTTTCATATATGGCTTGATCATCCAACTAAGCGTCAGATACGCAATGGATATTTGTCAGTCTATTGACCCTGTGTGTTATTCATACTACAACTGTGCATCACCTCAGAAGTTTATGAATGCATACATGGAGCAATCGTTCAAATTGTCACCTGACACCATTGGAATCAACTTTGCTGTTGTCATCAAATGAAGCTGCCTGCTGATATTACTGCAAGGAGAATCAGTCACTGTGTACATGTCTACGTGCATTATAACAGATGAAAAAATCTGATACCGTACGTGATGTACTGCTATGAATTTGTATGGAACAACACCCACTTGATGATCTGCATACTATTGTGCGTATATATCCTGCTCCAGGGTTTATGGCAAGGCATAATGACAAATCCTAGAATGCTTCCGCATCAACATAGAGATCGACAGTTAAAAATCCTATCACATAGAAGGTGATTGCTGAGCTATGTCAAGAGCCAGGCGGCAGTCATGTTACAGCACATGGACTGGTCACTGCTGTGGCTCGTGCAATCAGGGATTTAGCCCTAACCGCCCGTGAACAGTATACACAACGCAACCAATTCACACATGAACAACTAAACATAATGGATAGAAACATTATCCCACAAAAGCATGACCATAGAAGCTCTAATCACATCAGTAACACAATGTTTAAATTGAACATGAGAAAACCCCATCCCGTCTAGCATTATCTATGGGTGATCTCGTATACCTAGATTGTGATAGAGATAATTGATACATTGTCGTATTGATAATCGATGACCGGTGTGACATCGAAAACTTAATTGGAAACTAGCTTAGGTCAAGTCTCCTACAAAATTAAATTCAATGAATGTTACCATATTCTTACTGATTTCACTGTGCTGCCACGGTCAGTGCACGATTTTGACCATGTAAAGGCCAAAATAACTTGTTTCCACCCAAATTCTCAACAAATTTATTCTCAGTCTATTTGCTTCTTTCAACAAAACAGTTATGTATTGAGAAATGAATATATGTGATCTGACAGAATAATTATGAATTGCGTTATGTTGTTCAGAAACTTATTTGAAATGATTTCCCATCATTACAAGATTAACTGTTGAATCACATATATTCATTTCTCAGCTTATAACTGTCGTGTTGAAAGAAGCAAATAGACTGAGAATAAATTTGTTGAGAATCTGGATTAAAAGCAGTTATTTGGGCCCTTGCATTACTGGCAACTGTTTAGCCCAATGGTAAGAGCGTCGCTACGTTGAAGTAGCAATACATTTACTGTGTAATGTTGGGAGATCATCTCAAATAAGTGTCTATATGATACAATGCATTTTATATTTATCATGAAATTATTTAACATATAATAAGCTTAATTTGTGCAGGTCTAATTGATTAAGATCTGACTCATCCAAAAAAACATGAACCGTTGTAAATTTGTTTCCTTTTAAATATGGAGAGGTAATTGTTGTAGTAATTTTGCAGTGGTCCAGTCACAATATTATGCTATGAATGATGATGAAAAATCTTTCTGATCACTCTCTCAACTCGAATCTCATCCAATTTTATCCAATATTCGGCTTAATAAGGTCCGTTTTAATGAGGGTCATTGTAGTTTTAACGTTAGATTTGTTTTTTAATGACAGATGATAGGGAAAAGAATAATGAGTTTGTATATCAAAATGCTGACAGAAAAGTTTTGTCCATTGAATACTGAATTGGTTTCACTTTATTCATTTCATTTTTACACTCAAGGTTCCAAATAAGTCAAGTATATTTCCTAGTATGCAGTCATACAATAAAGTTTAAAAGCCACAGCAGTTGACTGATAACCTGATTGACCTCTCTAGTTTCAATACTACTGACAGGACCAAATTTAAAATTGATGAGCCCAAAGCATATAATGTTTCTTGGGGACCTTCCTATTTTTGTATGTAGCTATTATTCTCAAGTAAAAAAAGATTACAGAGCCTTAAGTACAGCCAAGGTTGCTAAGCAAAATACTACACTTTACATTCGTTGTTGGTGACTGTATATATAATTTTATGTCGTATTGGAAGTTATCAACTGTAAAATCTATTCAATGGTGACTATTTTGTAATTCATATATCAGTGTTGTCATACTCATGTTGCTCAAAGATTTTTGGAGTTTACTTCAAGTTTTATGAAAAGGATTTTGAGATTTTTCATGTTGCAAAACCTCATCAAGTATCAAAAATCTGATCTCCTAAAATGTAATAAATATTTATTGTCATGCTATCTTTGCATCTCCCTGGTTTTCACTTGAAATTTCATTTGTTGCATAATCAGGGATTTTCCCATTTTGATAAACTGCTATTCAAAAAGAGAAAAAAGCATGGTATTCTAAAAGAGTAATTTTAAGATATGAAGATGTTTACTCTGTGTAAACAATTTAGTTGAAATAGACCTTGATTTCGAAATTATGCAAAAAATCAACTGATTATCAGATTTGGATTGAATTTTCACCGCTTACTATTTCATGAATGTATCTTTTTTAATGAAAAGTGTATTTTATTGGAAAATTTTGTGAAATTTGTTTCAAGTCAATCAACCATTTAATTTTATGAAATCTGTATAATATGAGGTTACTAAAATTATCAATAACTTTTATATAAAGATAAATCCATGCAAAAATTAAATCAGTTAAAATTATATTTGAAACTTCAGCCTGTTCTTTTCAGTATTTATTCTTTTATGAATGTATCTTTTTTATGAAAAGTGAATTTTATAACAAAAATTTGCGAAAGTCAATCAAACCCCTTTATCTATGAAAGCTGGATAATACGTGGTTACTGAAAATGATTTTATATAAAGATAAGTACCTGCAAAAATTAAATCAGTTAAATTGATATTCAAAACTTCTGTCAGAAATGTAGAAAATATGCTATGAATCAAAAAATTGAAAAAACTGCTATAAAACTGAAATATTATTTTGTTTGAAAAGGTTTGTTGTCGCTCTTTTTCATTTATGGATAAAGATTCATTTAATATTTCAAAATTCTTTACTCTCTATCATTACTTCTGAAATGTTGTTATTAAATAAAACTGTGTTTTAATAACCGAGAAATGTAAAGCTTAGCAAAATCTAATATTCTTTCATTGAATTATTTAAATTTTTCAATTAGATACAAATGTATGGATGTCTGAGATGAAAAAACTGGATAAATTCCATTTAATTTTTGGTATTATCAAAGTCACTCATTGCAAGAATATTTTTTTCTCACAGATTCATGGCACTCTTTAGTAATATAGTTTAGAACCTGCTCCTGCAAAATATCTAAAGCATAGTACATTTTCTTGGAATAAAACGCGATTATCTGGGAGAAAAATTACTTGGGCTACTTGATATATTTTTTTATTATAATAAAATGTTGGTAGTGTCTCAATTTTACTTTCTTTTCAAGTTGGTAATTAAAATAAGGCTCTGATTGAATGTGATTGAATCAGATGCAAATGGAATGATATACTGAATATTTACCTTAGAATATATATTGATACCCATTTCATATGGCCTAAAAATGTCTCTATAACTAGTGAAATTTCAGAATTTTTTTAGCCACTCCCAGCACCCTCAACCTGTGCTGCATAATTTTGCTGCATTCAGCAAAATTATAGCCTACACAAGTGGTTATCAATCTTTTTATTGTCAAGAACATTTTTTATTTAAACAAATTTTTCCATGGACCTCAGACTTTTGAAAGGTCTGCCATCTCAACAAGCTTATGGACCCTGGGCTTTTGGAAAGTTTGCCTTCTTCAAGAGCTCATGGACACTATAATACATGAGTGGACCAACCCAGGGTCCACGGACGCCAGGATGGGAATGACTGGACATTATTGGGCCAATTTTAGGTATTTGCAGGATCATTTTGGGATACCAATCCACTCCTGATAATACCCATCAATTCATAGATTATTATCATTAGAGTTGCTCAAAAAGTCTTAATTTAAACCCATTCAATTACAAAGCTAATTGATAAACTATCCAGTCGGTGGTATTCAAAAAGAAAAAAGGAAATGTAGTCAACAGAAACAGTTAGTTGAGAGATTATTTCTGATAGATATGATTATAATATAACATAATTATTCTTACTATCATAATCTTATGATTAATAATCACTTCATTATTTTAGGTAACTTATGCATTTGTGGCAAAATGTGTGTGCGTATGAACACATACACATTTTAGAGGGGACTATATCCAAGATCACAACAAGCTAAACCAGAATATCACACACACACACACACACACACACACACACTCACACATGTGTGCACAAATGTTGTGTTGCGTTGTTTATCTATTGAAAAGACGAAGACCATTTAGTCATCTTGGGCTTGGGGCCTGGGATTGGTTTTCGTGTGTGTGCAGATGACTTAGTTTTGGGTCTGCTGGTGCTGGTTTTCCAAGCCTATCTGCATTTCTCAGCTGTAGCAATCCTGCTCGTTCTGCAGGCTTTCACACCCCTGCAAACAGTCATTTGCCATCTACCTCTGACCTAAGCTGTCTGCTCCCATGTGTCAAGGTTAATGTTAAAGGCTTTTAATGAAGCTTTTAGCATATCTAAACTGCTTCTTCTGACCTCCTTGGTAACATTTGCCTTGTTATAACTTGTCATTTAGTAATATCTTTAGGAATTAGTGGTCTGGAATGCAAACCACATGCCCTGTCCATTGAAGCTGTGACTACATCAAGATTGTGTAGATGCTAGGTAAAGTGCCCCAAGTGAGAATTTCAGTGTCAGGAATCCTCTCTGGCCACTTTCTCCTAAGAAGCTTCCACATGTTCTTTTGGAGTCTTCTAACGACAGCACTGGCTTAGGCGAGTCTGGCATTCTTATCATCATGACAACATTTCTGGAAAGTGTGTTGCTAAGGTAAGTGAGTCTGTCCACCGCATCATCCAGTCTCTTCACATTGACGATGATGTTGGGTTCAACATATGGCTCTCTCTCAGAACCAGCTGGTGCATAACTACAGTCTTTTTTTGCACTGATTGTGTGGCCAAATTCCCCCGACAACCTATCAGCACTAAGCTCCATGTCAGCCCCGGAAGCAGCTTCGAGGGCACACTCATTGGCAAACAGGAAATCACTAATTGTGTCTGTCACAACCTTACTTTTTGCTTGAGGCCTCCTGAGGTTAAAAAGTGAGCCAACAGTGCTGTTTCTGATGCAGACTTCTATGTTTGCTTTCCCAAATGCATCTGTCAGTATGACTGAAAACATGAGACTGAACAGGGTGTGAGCAAGGACACAGCCCTACTGCACACTGTTTAATACAGGAAATGGCTCAGATGTCTCTCCATTGTCTTGGATCCTGGCTAGCATACCATTCTGTAGCTTGTTGTACAACAGCTACACAATGGTATGCTGACGGCATTGAATTTTTCTGGTACATCTGTACTTTTCCATGATTCTCCAAAGGACATCTCCGCCAACAGTATCAAAAACCTTGGTCAGATTGATGGTGGAGTACAGGTTGGTATTCTGTTCCAGAAACTTCCCTTGGAGCTATCTAGTAGCAAACACCATATTGATAGTTCCTGGTGCTCTCAGGAAGTCACACTAGCTCTGTGGTAGGAGATCTTGCTAAAGGTGTACGGCGAGGCGATCAAGTAGAATCTTGTCTGCGATAGATTGCAAGGAAATTCCACAATGGTTATCACAGACCTAACAATTCCTTTTGTGCTTGTAGAGGTATCTGGTAGTAGCATCCTTTGCATTTCATGCTGCCATACAAGTTAGAACGTTTGATGAAGTTTCTCTTCCAGAGCAGTACCACCTTCTTTGTAGACTTTAACTGGGATGGAGTCTCAGCCAGGTGCTCTGCCACGAGATACCAGACTAATTGCTTTCAATATTCCCTCCAAAGTTGGCATGTTACCCAGCATCTCATCAATCGGAATTTTTTGTAGCCGATCAATGGCTCCGTCATTGATAGCAGAAAGATGATTCAACACACTGTCAAAGTGCTCAGCCCATCTTCTGAGAATTTTCATCAGTGATCAATGTTGACCTGAATCCTGGGGAAGGTCTATGTCCAACGACGGACGTTAAAAGACTGATAATGATGATGAATGTTGACCCATCTGCAATGTGAAGTGGGAATTAGCCTGAAGTGGTAGAACTATAAACTTCTTTCAGGCCATCGTAAAAGTTCTTTAGTTGGGTCTTGCTGCATATGTTCCTTGGTGTATTTTTCTTTGTTGTTGAGTTTAGCTTTATAGGCACTATGTTTGTCTTCAAGCAGCTGCTTTATCTCTGTGCAGTTCCTATCAAACCAGTCCTTGCGCTTTCTTGTAGAGGGCCCCAGGCACTCCATGGCTGTGTTATACACTGTCTCATGAAGTGTAACCCACACCTCTTCCAAATCAAGTGTTTTTCCAAGATGTCAGCAAAGGACTGCCTAATGTTGCTGAATGCCTGTGCAGGTTTACAGTCATGATTGCCTGTGTTCCCACACCAGTCAGTTTGCCACATGTCTGTCACCACAGGAATTGAACTGGGATGAAGCGTGACTAATGACTTGCACAATGACTTTGATTATAGTAAAGAAGAGTTGCGTAGTGTCAACTAATTCTCCCATACCAAACTACCTACATTCAGTGGGATGACCAGGTGAAGACAACTTGAGATGGAGACAGATGCAGTGGATTGCCAAGATGTCTTTAGTGCCTCATCTTGCTCTCTGCACTCTATGGTGCTTTGCTGCCATTATCTTCCTTTCTGTTGATCCATGGAGATTTCTTCAGGAGAGTCTATTTGTATGTGTAGGTAGCCAAGCCCTGACTCACCCAAGGGTGACCTAGGACTGTGCAAAGCAAAATCATTCAGCTTACCAAAGCATTTTTTTTACATGTCTTCATACCCATCATACATAAATATGCACACAAGGTATGTATGGAAGGTAAATGAAGATGAAGAAAGAGGATAATGACTTTTACATTATCTATACAGACTACATAGAATTCATTTTGATATAATCAATATGTATTAAGACATAATTAGACAGGTCTGGTTGGTCACTCAATAGAAACTGTCATAGAACTAACGACTTTTGGCAGCATGCAGTGTTCAGGATGATCTATAAAAAAATTGGAAAAAGGGGTGACCAATAAATGAGTTACTTCTCTCACCATTTGTTTTGCAGACATCACAAAAAAAGTCCAAATTTTTAAAAAACAAGTGTGAATTCTGCTGGACACAAACTAAGAGACCAATTTAGGATTGAATGTTGGAAACTTCAGTCTTCTAACTCTATTGATATGGCCCGATTGCATGATAGATACATAGTCAGCTAGCCAGACCAACTTAAGAATTGAAAAATCTATGTAGACAGTTTCTAATTAAGATGAAGGTAAGAAATTGTCAAAATTATTGAAACTGAGCAATTTTTGTACTCTTCAAGGCAATTTTAGATTATTCTGTAAAATGAAAAAAAAAACAAAAAACAAATTTCAAAGTTGAGAGAAAAAAATTCACTCAACACAAGAAGATTTGATGGTTAGTTGAAGAAACACGGTCAAACATTCGTTAACATACTCTGACTGGTCTGCAGCTACGCAGCCTCATATTCAACAAGGATTGATATTTTGCATTGTGACATATTCCTTCCTTTATATTGATAGAAGCTGTCCGCAACTTATGCCATATAGCCCTTCAATTGGCTTGAAAATAAGTTCACTTATTGCATGGATAAGTCTCTGCTGTCCAAAGCCTTGTCCGTGGTCGGTGATTTTTCCCTTCTTGAAGTACTTGCAATAAGTACTCACTACAACTAGGTAGCTATGGCATTTTGTAAATGCTCTGACCTAGTCTGAGCATAACAATTTATCCTATATTAAAGTCACTCAAATCATTATTCTTGCCCATAATTTCTGCTTTCAACCCATCAAAATGAAGTACTTAAGGTCAGCTTAACCTGCTTATATAAATTGATGGGCAAAGTGGTTATGAGACAGGAACTATCATTCTTGTTACATATTGCTGGTCATAGCACCCCTTCTTGGCAACAGTTTTCTCTGATGGCAGTGGTATCTCCTGCAGGACAATGTACCCTGCCAGACTGCACGAGTTGAATGGTAATGATTTCAGGAACAACCGTGTTACCCTGGCAACCAAACTCCTCAGATCATAATGCCATCGAGTACTAATAAGATGTGTTTCACAAATAGATTCGCTCTGCAGAACTGCCAGTTAATTCACCTGCTGTTAAGATCCTGGCCCTAGATCCCACAGAAAATCTTCAGAGGTCTTTTAGGGTCCATGCCTACTTGGGTAAGAGCTGATTTGTGGGCACATGGAGTACTAACACCTAATTAAGCAAGTGGTTATACTATTTTGGCTCATCAGTGTATATATATATATATATATATATATATATATATATATATATATATATATATATATATATACATATATATATATATATATATATATATATATACATATATATATATATATATATATATATATATATATATATATACATATATATATATAATGCTCTTCTATAGGAATTGAGCACTCTGGTGGATGAGGGATTTTAGAGTAATTTAAGATATATCGCTTAAATTCAGCCTTACTGCCTGTCCAGTTCCATAGTCCAGAGGTAGGATATCGGCCTATCAGTCTGAAGTGAAGGTTTCAATTCTGCCTCTGGAAATTCTGACTGTGGAAAGTCTATAGCCACACTGAAGAGATGTAATACATCGAAATGGATGACATGGATGACATAATAATATATATATATATATATATATATATATATACACACACTCCCTTGCAGATGTACATACACACACATGTACACACACACACACACACATATATATATATATATATATATATACTCACTCCCTTGCAGTCTTTAAACTCCATCAGTGCATACTTTAATGTGCATACCTGTCTTTGTATCTACATTTTTGTTCACATCTACACTTTCTTATCTGACGAAGGATATATTTGGTGTTGAAGATTAAAGGAAAACACCGAAAGACCAAGAAATAACCAGGGAAATAAACTTTGAAAAAAGATAAGTCAGGCAGGTAAATTGGAAGTGAACTTGTATAACAGAAAAATAGATTGGTTGAATGATAGATCAAATACTCTATACAGGTTTAAACTGGCAGAAAAACAGGGTGTTTGCTAATGAAATTTTGATAGATAGCTAGATAGATGAAAATAGAAACCATCAAGAGAGAAGTTACTTCTCTCGCTTTTGTTAAGTAGTAATAATTAGAAAATTTTTTTTGAAAAACAAGCTTGCATGCTGCAAAACTCAAACACAATGAACCACTTTAGCAGCAATTTACATTGCAAATCGAACCCTTCCTTGAAAACCTACTTAGAAGATTAAAAAAAAAACGAAAAAAATTTTTTTTTCTGGACATGAGTGAACATCTAAATTTTCAGTCCTCTCTTGTAAGCATGATTCATACATACATACACAGCAAGCCAGACCAGCTTGAAAACTGAACAAACCTATCATTTCGGTGACAGTTCTGGTTGTTGGTTACTAATAGTTTGAAAAATACGCTAAAAAGCAGGGTGCTACCCAGAAGTTCAAGTAATTTGAACAGTATGAGCATTCTGTATTCATTTCAGCCTTTCGCCACTATGTGCAGCAAGCAGCACTCTTTATAGGTCACTGTGCCAACGGCCATGTGTATGAGCGGATGTGTTGCTGAGTTATGCTTCTTTTTTTTTTTAAATGTCTTGTTTAGTTGTATTGGCAGTAGTGGAACTCATGGAGCAAAGAACCTGCAACGAGTTCTGCTTCAAGATCAATAAGACAGCTGTAGAAACTCACCAGTCGCTTCAGGAAGCTGTTGTCGACAATGACCTGTAAGAAGCAGAACGTTCTTCAGGTACAAGCATTTCAAGGAAGTACAAACGTTCGTTGAAGATGATAACCATTCAGAATGACCATCGACGAGCATTATACCAGAAAACAACAAAAAATGTACCTGACTATCCTAACAGATCAAAGAACTATTCAAAATGTTTGTGATGTCATTGGACTGTCATACAGGAACATTCAATGCCTTTTGACGGACGTGTTAGACATGAGATATGTTGTTGAAAAATTAATGCCGAGGCCAGTTACTTGTTGTCCAGCAGTTCTTGGCTTCCAATAACACAGCAGTCATTTCCTACCCACCCTATTTGCTTGATCTCTCCCACTGTGACTTCTTCCTGCTTCCCTAGCAGGAATTCCAACTGCAAGGCCTTCCAGGGATCCATGGAATTGTGGAAAAATTGACAGAACTTTTGTATACATGCACAAAGACACTACTTTGAAGGCAAGAGTGGGAACTAGGAGTTAGGGTGGGTTATTTTTTTGCAATGTTCAAATTACTTGACTTTTGGGTAGCACCTAGTATCAAAGCGCTATTGTCAATCGTGGCATGTACAGTTAGTAAATTTAAAAAATTCACTTACGACTATACATACCATTTCCATTTAAAAAAAGAATTTAATACTTGAAAGTAAAGTTAAAGTTAAAAAAAATTCCCATCAGTGTTATTTAAAAAAAACAGATTTTTTAGCTATTAAATTCATTTTAGAAATGAGATCACTCTCAATAGCTGAGAGCTAATTTGAACAAATGGTCACCATGGAGTGAAGAAAAAATTTAGAGAATTGTAAAATATCTCTGGTTACTCACTCAATGGAAACTGTCACATGACCAATGTGTTTTGGCAGCATGCTGTGTTGGGGTAATCAATCAAAATTTGAAAAAGGGAGATCAATGAATAACTTACTTCTATTGCCTTTAGTTGGACACTAAAAGTTTGAATTTTCAAAAAACAAGCATGAACATATTCAGATACAAACTATGGACCAATTAAGCATAAACTTACATTGTGAATTGAACCCCCCCCCCACCAAAATTCTATTTTGAGGTGGAGTTTTTAAAAAAACAAAATTTATTTCCTACAAAATCATCATCATCATCAGTCTTTTAATGTCCATCATTGGACATAGACCTTCCTCAGGATTCGCCTCATTTCTCTATCATGGACGTCATGGAGCCAATATTTGCTGAACCTCTCCAGTTTGTTGATTTCGGGGATCCATGTTGTGAGTTGTGATGTCTATTGGTTGTCTGCCATTCTTGCAACATAACCAGCCCATTGCCATTTGAGTTTTCGAATGGTTTCTTTTACGTCATGGACTCCTGTTATTCCCCTTATATACTGTGCTGTTTTGTGGTCACTCCATATGATATTGAGCCTGATTCCCTCATGTGCATGTTGCTTGGTTCTCGGTTTGCAGGTCAGTCTCTTAGGTTCTATGTTCCAGCTCCATAGGTGACTATCAGGAGGATACATTGGTTGTATACTCTTCTTTTTAGAACTAATTGGATTTTCTTGTTCTTGAAGGTTAAATTTGCTCTACCAAAGGCT
The DNA here is from genome assembly GCA_963457665.1 of Thysanoteuthis rhombus. Classification (NCBI taxonomy): domain Eukaryota; kingdom Metazoa; phylum Mollusca; class Cephalopoda; order Oegopsida; family Thysanoteuthidae; genus Thysanoteuthis; species Thysanoteuthis major. Next base: position 41,436,293 of record OY735202.1, on the reverse strand, counting down.
TGCCACCCTAAAGTGATTTTTCTTTTGATTTCTTCTTTTGAGGATGTCACGGAGACTATTTGTCTTAGAAATAATAAGGAGTAAATGCTGAAATAGAGCTCCATTGGTGTTATATATATATATATATATATATATATATATATATATATATAGATAGATAGATAGATAGATAGATAGATAGATATAGCTAGCCAGATCAGCTTAAAAACTAAAGAGACCTATACTGATAGTTTGGTGATAGTTTTGGTTGATAGTCTCTAAGTATCAATTTGCTGACATTACTTTACTAACCTCTTCAAGTGAATAACTGAACGGAAGTACAAACTTACTTGAATATACATATCCAGGAAAATTTATGCATGACTGTATAGATAGTAGACGTGTGGGATGGCCTAACAGTTAACATTATGGAGGATAGGATCGTCAGGCTGAGTTCTCAATATGACTAATTGCATTCACTCAACACTAATGCCCTTGGGAAAGACAGGAATCCTGTTCTTCATCCCAGGTATGGATGAATGTCAGGGCTGTTTGAGATCTTTAGTCCCATTAGGCATTCTATCTTCGGCAATGGGATAGCACCTTGGCCTTGTAAAAACCCACAATTGTTTCAAAAATAATAGTGTCTTCATGGATTGTTTGAGAAATGGACACACAGCCATTGCTTCCTGTGTTGTGCAACACAGGAAGCCATTTTGCTTTGCTTGAATACATAAGAGGTGGTATCAGAAAGTTCCCTGACTCTATGTGCAGTGATTTATTGTTCAATGGAAAATGATGTGCTGCTGCTGCTCTTTGTTACCCAGCCTACTCAACCAGTGCAAGTCTAAGCCACTGCTTGGCACAATTCAGTATGTTTATTTGATCGCATTCAGATACTAAATAGCAATGTATAGATCTAAGTCTCCCATCAGGTCATTGACCACAACCGATCAAGTGAATTAGAACACCTGTCTCTTAAGGGATAAACTGAATGATTCTGTTGGAAATCTTTGAAAAAGTCATTGTCAGCCATTTAGTGTCCATTGTTGGATGTAGACCTCCCCCAAGAAGGAGTGGTCTTGTGGATGTGAAATACAAAAAATTAAAAAATTCATGGTTCTCAAAGGAAAGTACTATCATACTACAAAACTCATGTCCTACACTTTTGAACTAGTTCATTCATCTTTGTAGATGGCATCTTCAGATTCTGGACCTACCAAGATAATGTATAGATTAATCATGTAAACTTCATCAGATCTCTAATACAAACCACTATTGAGAAGGAGACAAATAATGAACTGGCCTTCCTGAATGTACTAATAACTTGTACAGAGCATGGGTTCAATGCACCCTCATATCAAAAACCAATGTCTAAAAAAAATGCTAAAACAAACATGAGGAAGTTGATCTGAAAAGATCATTGTATAATTCTAAAATACCTCATCTAAAAAACTTGAGCAGAAATTGTGTCCATCATTAGCAATCATATTTTTGGTATATTCTTTGTCTGTGAAATTTGGGTATTACTAAGTTGATGCTGTTGCTGATTAAAAAGTTCCATTGCTATGATATTGGCATCAGAGGTTCTATTTTTGGTGGATCATATTTAAAACTGCCAATTATGGTCAAACTTTAGCTGTAAACTTATTCAGCAATTCTATAGGTAAAAATTATTATAGTGATATCAAAATCCATGGAAGGAAATTGGCAACTCTTGTTTCATTGAACAAAAATCAAGTGATAAACTTCCTTTGCTACAAAGCTAAGGAATTGGATCCTGTTCTCCTATAAAAAAAAAACATAACTAACAGGTCTCTTTCTCTTCCTTTATCATAAGTATTCATTCTTTATTGCCTCTTTACCCTCTATGTTGAAACTTTTTTGCAAAAATTTGAACATCCAATAAATAAGTTGTTTATCAGTGGAATTTCTTGAGGGTTCAGAAATTTATTTTTATTTTTCGGCAGTGCCACTTGACTTGCTAGTTGTACAAGTGCTGCAAGTTGAAAACATCCTCAACTATTTATTTACTAAAATCAAGATAATCAGAAATTTGGGAGGAAATCCTGCAAGACAGATTAATAAATAATCAGACTAATCATATTTTTTATGAAGCATAAGCATTCATTGATGTATGTAGATATTTCGGAAATTTCTTCACCAATTTTATATTTTGAAATGTTCCGATTTCCATCTGAAGATTTTTAAATGCAGTGTTATTGTTACCTAATGTTACTTATTATTAAAAAAAGATTTTGTAACTGGTATATGTTCACTTTAGTAAAGACCATTATGGCACATTTACAGCAGAATGCAGTTGAGAATAACCACACTGATAATAATTGAAGCAGCTAGTTGATTGTCTTGGTCCTAAAAAAGAAAACCGCCTTGTAGCCAGCTGCTTTTTTAAAAATTATAGTTACTTGTTAATACCTGTGAAAATAAATTTACGGATATAATTGGATTTCTATGAAACAATTTTTTCAAAGAAAAATAGATAGTGAATTTGTTTCAGTTTAAAAAAAAAAAATTCCTAATTTGTTCACTAGGAAGGATGCATAGTTGGAAATGTTGGGTAGTAGGTATTTTCATCTGCAAAATTTTTACTCCTGAATGGATGAGTCTATTGTTATGAAGAGCAAACTTAGAAAATTACATAGTTCATAATTAAATTAGATTTTCATATTAATTACAAAATATAAAATAAAAATAAAAGCTAGGATGATAATGATAGTGGTGGTGGTGATTTTGCTGCTGATGATTGCAATAACTGTACAATAACAGCATATATCATAAACTTGGATAATGTTATCAAACAATTATAAATGTCAAGATCAGTGGCTCCCAAAGACTTTGTTTGGAATGGATTAAAAAATTCATATTAATTTTTTCAAATGTCAAGTTGTTTATGACTATTTATTTGATAGGATAACAATGATGTAAATTGTTCCAATTTTTATATCCTTTTCTCAATGTCAGCCGGTTATTGTTATATAAAACACCCTGTCCCAAAGTGATCACAGCAAGAAGCTATCACTGCACTATGGATCTAACATGTAAATGCAAAAATCAAGGATTTTTTTTCTCTTTCCCGGTTTGAAGGATTGTCTCCCTTGTTCTTGGCTGGTCGCTTGGTGTAAATGCTGCGCCTAGTTGCTGTCGACTCCAGCCTGAGTTGGAACAAGATGGCGACCATGTAATGGCACTGGGTAGTTGGAATATAAAGTCTTGGAGGTAGTTGTCATGTCTCGCCTGGCTGACTACTTCGTTGTTGTTGGATATGATCATGAAAAAGGACGTAAGTAGTCGATGGATTAATCATTAGGGATTTTTATCCCCGTTTTCTTTCCGTACGCCCTGCATGTTTCGTCTCGTCTCTCTTCTATCTTGAAGCCGCCTCTCTGAATATGATGTGTCAAGAATAGTAGTCCAAAAACATACGTAGAGAAAAATAATTACTACTACTTATTGCATTGCAGTAGTAGGGCCAGAAACCGGGGTGTGGATTTTCTCGTCTAAATAAGATTTCTTCTCGTATTTTTTAATAATTTTTTAAAAGGATTTATGGAGCTTCTTCTACGTTTTGAGAGCGATCGTAGTGACCAACTAGCCGGAGTAAGATCGCTTCTTGTTTTGTGCAGTTTTGTTAGAAAAACTGATTCATTTCATTCGAGAGTGCAAGTTGGTTACAAAGTGGGGGATCACTACACTAAATTTACGACGGCATTTAAAAAAAAAAAAAAAACGGAATGGGAAGCAAGTGTCGACTTTAAATGTGACATTCCACATCTTTGCAATTGTTAAATAAATAAATAAAACTAGTTTGCATTTTTTACCCTACTTTGTCTTTTTTTTGTTCATTTTTGAAAATACCTTGGCTCAAATGCTCAAACCCACAAACCGAAAAATAAATCTTGGATTTATCTATCTATCTGTCTATCTATCTATATTTATTTCAAGTTAATCATGAAATAAAAAGGTCTTCATTTACTTTTTTTTTCTACTTCTTTGTGATTAACATTTTTATTGCCGTACTTCATATTCCGAATACACCTCATTTTGTCAGTAAATCGATGCTTTGAAAATGAAATCAAGACATTGAACGGGCAAATTATTAGCGGAAAATGCAGAAAATTGGTTAACCTTGGAAGTAGCAGAGATACTCTGCAATAATGACAATGGGACAAGTTGTGTGCTTGGTCATATTCCACCTTATCGTAAACTGTACTAAAGACATGTTGGATAAACATCACCACAATCTCTCTGGACGATTATTATCACATTAAATTTGGAAATTTACTTTGTTTCTTCGCCCCCAAAAACTCGTCACAATTTGAAAATACGCAATTTCACAATATGAAATTTGGTAAAAATGTTCATTTTACCCGACTGTCTTCGCTGTTTCTTTTCAAGATGAAAAAAAAAACGAAAGTATAAAATGCACTACATATCTCGTTATATATTATAAAATTATTTTGGCTATGGAGCTCTTGTACATTTCGTTTGCTTCGTTGGTTGTTTATTTTCATAAGATATTTTAACTGTATTATTAATTTACACATAATTAAAAACAAAACACGTAGTTGGAATTTCATAATGATCCTGATTTATGTGGTATGCATAGACTCGTGGAAGTTAAAAATAATCAAAGTTTTCCTTCAATTTTATGTCATAATATCGATAGATGATATGGTATTAAATTATTGACGTAAAAAAAAATTACCTAGGCCTATCCAACCTGGCAAAAGTGGACATCGATGACAGGGTAAATGAGAGCAGTACATAAAGGATGATGGGTTGGATGGTCAGTTGAGGGTGATAAAAAGCGGTTTAAATGGGTATATTATTATTATCAATTATAAATATCTGCCAGGAGGGTCATATGCTATGCTATATATTGTGACCTTCATCCTCTCTTATGTATATTTATTTATGTTTAAACTAAGTAATGAAAACATATATTCGGAATAGTATGGTTCTGTATAGACAGAAGATGATGGCATTCCGCTTACGGTATATTTTAGTGTTTGTATTGTTTTCCTTATATTTGTTTATATATTTTCCAGATTCTAGATTACATATTTTCCACAATGTTGTCAAACGTTGAAATAACTGATATGACCTAAATATTGCTGGAGAGAAACTTTTCCAACATTTTGAAATATTTCAATAATTTATCATCATCATTATCATCATCCTCCTAAGCCACGACTACCATTTGATCTCTAGTTCTCCATTCGTTCATCCTTCCTTGTGTCGTTTAAGGCGTGCCGTCTATCTGAAGTATTATTTTCACGAGTGTGAAATGAAATGTATATTTATTTATTTATCCTTCTCATTTTGTATTCAGTGCAACTTTTCTTCTAACTTTATAATTATTGCCCGTTTTAAGTCAAAATTGAAATTATTCTATTTTTACTTCAGTGTGTTCAACGCCAACCACTACCACCAGCAAATTAAAACCGTTATGTTATGCACTATTATTTTTTTATTTAGTGAATTGTTGTGAAGTCAAACCTTGAGAAGGGTAAACTTTTTTCACGACCCTCAATTTTACCGGGTAGTTTTCGGATTTTAAAACCTATAGTGTAAAACTTAAATATATTTGTTGGAAAAAAGAGATGATTACCATTCTATTCATTAAAAAAACACCTATTTTTGCTGAAAATGACAGTCGGAAAAAAATGAAATCTAGCAAGTTGACTTTATTTATTTTTATTTTTTCAAGCAATCAATATTCCAATATTAAAGTAGTGAATTTTAAAGATAATCATATAGCCATTTTGTTTATACACACATGCATACAACATACCCTGGTTATTATTAATTTTGTAGTTATTAATGTCCCAGCTGTAGAACGCTAGTATGTCTCTTACTACTACTGTAGTTGAAGACTGGAAAATATGTCCTTTCACTTGTAGTGTTTTCATAAAATGTAAAGATCTGTTGTGGTTGTTGTTGGTATTATTCACTATTGTACATAAAAGAGCACAACCTTAAAATCATAACCGGTTTAAACTGATAGATTAAATTCTTCTGAGTCAACACTATAAATGTGGTATTGTACCACAACACCTATTCGCCATGTGTTTTGTGTGGGTGTGCAGTTGAAACATTTCCATTATTCTAAGTTTGAAAATTTAATTCAAGCATTTAATGGTTCGACATTTTTAAAGCGATTTATCGTATCAAATGTGAATGTAGGTTGTTCGTCAATTATGATCTATATCTATCGAATAAGTATTGTCTGCAGTATTTATTTTTATTCAGCATCAGTTTTATTTTTGTTTATTTGAGGAATTCTGTATTTAATGTTATTACTATATTTTTGTTAGTGATACCTTTGAAAGACATTTTGTTAATTTCTTCAAATATTTGTCAAATTCAAAACCAAAAATATTACAGTCAAGGCAACGACAACCATGTTTTATGATAAGTTTGTTTTTGTTCATTTCAGTTTAATAAAAATGTTTCTTCTTCCCGGAATCATCTTCTCTCGTTCAATAAATAACCCCCGCCCTAATTATTTTTTTATGCTGTCGTTGGAAATTTAGCCATTTAAACACCCTTATAGTGGTTAGATTATCACTTTTTTCCCCATCCCAATTTGAATTTTCTTCGCAAGATATTGTGTAATAATTGGCTCCTGCCTATTTCTCCTCAATCCAACAAAACAATAGTCTTCCTGGCTCCCAGCCAGCTTCAGTGGTAGAGGCCAACCCACTGTAAACCTTCAAGAACGAACTTGACCAGCATTGGACCATCAGAAGATTCACCCGTGCCCGCGAAGTATATCGAAATATAGACATATAGGCAAAAGATCAGATCAAAGGCCATCGGCCTAATCTAATCTGACTTCGTACTGTTTTGTAAAATATTTTTTGGTAATCCCTGGTTTGATGTGTTCCAAAACACGGTAGTCTAAGACTGGCTTTAAAAATAGCCAAGTTTGGCTAGATTTTTCGATGACTTGCTTTAAAAATGGTTAGATAAAATTTCCAGATAACTGTATACGCACGTATTAATTATTGTGCTAATTCTTTATCAATGCGTTGCGTAATTATACTTTTTGGAGCCTTTGTATGAGTATTTTGGGCAGTAGTTGTCTGAATATACAATTTAGCCAATTTTAAAGCCTGTCATTTGAATATTTAGCTATTTCTAACGCCATTATTTATAACCCGGCGGACAAATTATTTCATAGACTCAGAACCCTCTTTTATTTGCTGTAAATTTGTTTACTGTGACACTGACAGTGTCACCTGCTCCACTCACTGGCAAGGGGGAATGCCGCATGTTATTGTACTCAAGTTCAGAACACTGACGGATTATTTTTGGTAACGACAATATTTTAAACGAGTCATCATTTCTTGACTGTCCTTACGTCTGCTTAAAACTTCCGTTCATGAAAGAGAGTCTAAGCTTAGCCTTTTCCAGTGATATTAGACTGATTACTTCGTCGTTATCCTGTTTTGAAAAAAGAGAAGGAAATGAAAACGTTGTTACTGTTTTCTTTCCCTCTTATTTTTCCCCCCACTGATATTGGATTAAATCGCCTGTAGTGTACCCTATAATTCCTTTTCTATCCTTTCTTTTCATTCTCTAAAAAGACGCTTTGTCTCTTTCAGTAGAATTAAAAATCCATTTTTTGTCTTTGACTTAAATCTGATATAAACACATAATACCTTTCCATTGTTTTATATCACCTGTTTATTTCGTGTAGAAATTAATGTTTCCCTCTTTTTCTTGAACCTATCTATCACCTGCTTGTTGGTATGTAATCTCTCAAAAGATTATCTTTATTTTATGACATAACCAACCAATGAATCGGATGCAAAAATTGTTTCATGATAAATAGAATCTTCTCTACACAATTCATTACTACTTCTTCAGGCCTTGGAATACATTTTCATCCTCAGAGGATTATCAACGTTCAAAATAGCTATCATCTATTTCTCTATCAGTACTTGATTTAATTTGCAATGACATTTTACAATCACTTGAATGTTCTGATTGATGTAAGAAAGCTCAATCAATGACTATTGTGCTTATCCTGAACCAACGTGGCTGGTTAAAAACAAAACTCTCGAGATAAGGATCTGTATCCGATTTTGGACTTAGTTGGCACTTATGAAATCTAGGAAGTTCAGGTTCTTGATGATGCATGAAAAATTTGTTGCAAATGCAATAAAAAAAAAACAAAATTTAAAAACTCATTTTTTTGTACTTGTGCTCTTTACTCTAATTTTGAGTTTTTCTCTTGATTTTCAATTTATATTCTAAATGTAGGTAAATTTTCTGTCATTAAGGAAATTGAAGAAAATGATGCCCCGAATAATCCAATTCCAACTAATCATGCTTTGTAGATTTTACTAGTTTAAACAATGCAGTTTTTTTTTTTTTTTTTTTTTTTTTTTTTTTAAATTTTTATTTTGTTCCTCTACCAAATACTCTGGATCTGATATTTGTTAAATATTTGAACTCTTCAAATTTAATCATGCTGGGAAAACGAGTTTAAGAGGCTCTTTAATGTTTATTCCATTTCATTTTGCATTTGTCTGCATATTTCTGCAGTCTCTGACATGTATATCATACCCTTCCTTCAAATTCCCCCAGTCTGAAGTTTTTAGTGTCTTCAATGGATATTTATATCACAGTTAGTAGATTAATTTGTGATAGATCCTCCAATTTTAGGCTTCTGTTACTGCCTCTTTTTTTTTTTGCCTGAGCTAACGTGCTTGTATAGTGTGGCATCAATAATTCTGGATCTCAAATCATTTCCTGTCTTTCTCAGCTGCTCTGACCTACTAGTTTTAAAGTTTCTTCTCTATTAACTCTTTGTTTTTACATCTGTGCAGGTTATTGACAAAGATGATCCATCTGTTCCATGGTCCAAGAACTTTGACTTGAATTCAATGGTCAACTTTCAAAATTAGATCTTACAAGCTGATCAATAATAGGTAGTGATATACAGGATAACATACTAAAAATACTCTAGAATCCCTGTAGAGCATCCAGAGATATATACTAAACAAATTGAACTTTGATGACCACAGTGTATGCATTTAGTCCAAACATTAAAATTGATATCAACAAGCTCATTTTTGTAGGGTAGTTGCAATATAACACAGAAAAACTAAGAATTCCTCTGAATTGCAATAGAGCTTCTCAAATACAACATGACATCCAAGATGGCTGCTGTATTTAGACAAAATATTGAAGTATGCAATTGCAACGAGACCTTAATATGGATTTGGAGTCTGTGTTTTAGAGGTTGAGAAATTGATAAAACCCACTCTGATTCAATATTTTTGTAGGATAGGTTCATAAATTCAAGATGGCTGCAATTTTCTGAGCAATATAGTGAAGAAAGCAATAACTTTGCTTTCAGAACAGGGAGTTAAGTTTTGAGTAAAATCCTATGTTTCAATAGTTGGGCAATAGATTTCAATCCATTATAACTGGGCCATATTTGTGATTACTCCGAAACCAAACAGAAAAATGGTCGTTGGGAATAAGCATATTTTTTGAAATTTTACTCCAGAAAAGATGACATGATTTTGATGCACTGTGGTACATCGGAACTGTGGGGGTCACTGTGTGCCCTCTATGAAAAAAGGAAAGTGTAAGACATACTGGATCAGATATGCATTTCTAATCATCAACTGAATAAAATCTTTCTCATAACTGCTAAAACATTTTCTATATACTTTGTAGGTAGAAAAATTAAAAAACAAACCATTTATTATTTGAATCTGTTGGATAGCAAACATGTTTGGTCGAATATATCTCCTCCTGTTATGGAACAAGCTGTAATCAATATATTCTTTCGATTTTCAAATGAAAACCACTAACTTGAGGGGTTTGTGAGCCGAAGAATATGACAAAATATTCTTGCATGAACCCGATCAATAAGTTGTTCCATTATGGACCTCTAGTGTTGCCTAATTAACCATTTTTGAGTTAAATATGGCTGATTTCCCCCCCCCCTTTCCCAGTTAATCCCATGAAAATGTATGATAGCTGAAAACCTGGCTTATTTGAAAAAGTTATTTGTAAGTTTAATAAAAGTAAACATTTTATTCTCATTGATAACTTATCCTGGAGTCTTAGGTATTTAATATGCTCATGTGAACTTCTGAATGAGTATATAAAAACTTTATTGCAAAAAAGGTAGCTAGAAATGAAAACTTGAACTGATTGATAGCCATTTCCAACTATAAGTAAAATGCCCTTTATTAGAAGTATTTGACCCCCCTTACCCCAAATTGCTTCCGGCACCCTTGCATGTACAGTTGAGAAAATAAGCAATTTAATAAAATGCATTAGATTAGGGCTTAAAAAGCATTCCATGGTTAAAACTTGAGAAAAGCCATTAAGTCTCATCATCTTCAGTAACAATTAGATGAATATTCTGAAATATTTATCTGACCATTACAATGATTTTTTGGTAACCACAAGATCAGTTTCAATAGGTATAGGTATGTTACCATTGTAAATCTAGTCCCATTTAAAGGGGTACAGGTCTTTTCCCAACCACTGCTGGACTGAGGTAACTTGGTAAGAGTGGTATTTTGCTATAGCTTTTGTTAGGGTCAATGATTTCAGCTTAAATCGGAAGAAATGGATGTATTCTAGGTTCGCCTGTTGTACATGAGGAAATGGTATATGTTCTAACATTCTGAATGTTCAGCTCTATAGTCCTGTCTCTCTGGCCATTTTAACATTGGGATGATAACTTCTTGAATCGGTATTTAGTGATTCAGTCATTGGACAGCAGCAACAGATCAAATGCTTGCTTGCTTTCCTTCTCTCACAAGAGCAGAGACTGTATCACAGCCACTCATTGTGTGTATAGTCATAAGGTGTTTCTTGTTATGGCCTATGGCTGGATTTCTCAATACTGTACAATTTATTTTGGTTTGCATCTGCATTGCCATGCATTGCATAGCCTGTGCAACAAATATGCTTAACGAGACAGCGCCTACCACTACAACTGGTCTTGATTTCTTTGAGGCTTCAGCCATTGCCGTGGATACTATCAAATGATCTCCATCTGCATGATGTTGTTTACAAAGAACACAATTTCCTTGGAATTGAGAAATCAAAAGCTCAATGAAATGTGATTTGTTGTTTCTTATTCCCAAGGAAGCTGTTTCAGTGGTGGTTACTTTCATGTTGGTTTCAAACAATATGTCTGTTGGCACATAGGATTGGGTATGACATTGCTGCTTTGTTACTTTAGTAGAGTTGCTGGAATTTGTAGCCATCAAACACCACGATGCAACTTGTATATGATACATATCCCCCAGAACATTACTGTGTGTTGGATCAGTTGTCCATGTTACCATGTGAAGTTGTTAACTACCATCATATATATATTCCCTTGCTCTTCCAGAAGTGTTCCTAGGACAGATTTGTGTATTCTACAGCTGCCTTTTGTCAAAAATAGAAGTTGACTGTTAATCTATAATGGAGATAATGTTGCATTCCTGAGCGATCTTTAATTATGTAAGTTATCCTCATGAAAAGTACTAAAGGATTCACTTCTACATTTTTGCCATAGACTTGTATTATTTGCCCCACTTTGATAGCACGATCTTTTCTGTGGAGCTTGATGTCACTGACACTCTTTTCTGTAACAGCATTAGCTGCAGCAATTCCTTTGCTATAAGCATTATTGCAATTTACAGACTTGTCGGCCACTTGACCAGTTGCAATGCTCACCAACATATCCTGGCTGAGATACATAAATAGGGGTTAAGTATGTACCCACTGCACTATAGTGTCAGAATGCTTCTTGTCTTGGACTTTACTACTTGGTCTTGGGTCCAAGTACTGTTCATATAGAACTTTGAGGACCCCAGCAAACTTCTCAAGGGCATCACACACTGGGATACTCTGAGGTAGAGCATGACTGTACTTGTTCAATGTGCTGTCTGTGATTCCAAAGCCATGTATCATACCCACCAGATGTTTTGAGTAGCTTCATAAGCTCTTATTCAATAACCCAATCACTGAAGTTTCCTCTCTAGAAATGGTCTGAGCAGCCAAATGTCAAATTTAATTGTTGAATGTTTCTTAAACCCTAATCTAATGCATTTTATCAAATTGCTCATTTTCTGAACTGAATGTGTGTATTGAAATTCAAGTTCGAGTTTTGACTGGTTCTGATATGTATCCTAAGTTATGTGCGAAGGGGGGTGTGTGTAGAAAAGTGTAGTTGGTCATAAAGATAGTATTGATAATTCAAGGTATTAGCCACCACACATGCTTGAATATATACCTGCCTGTGAAAGATTTGAAAGAAATGTAAAACTTGGTGATTTAAGTTATTTGAAATGTTTTATTGGAAAGTCTGAAAATGTGCTTGTCTGAGTTTTCTTAGACTTGTGAATACAAAAATGTAGCTGCTCTGTATTGTTTGATAACCTCTGTAAGATTAAATCCTCCTTTTTATATTTAAAAGGATTTGAAAAGATGTTTTTTTTTTGTTTATTTATTTATTTTTTTTTAAAGATTTTTTTTTGTTTTCAGACCATCACATGAAATATCTATAATGTAAGAGTATTTGCTTGTTAACTCTTTCTAGGGATGAAAGACACATTTGTAATATACATTCAGATGCCATGTTTGCAATATCATTTGATCATTCTATCATTTGCTTTGCTGTATACTTGGCAAATACAATATTGATCAACTTTGGTTCTAAGTTCTGTCATTAGCAAACAATGTGTAAAATGTAGTTTATGATAATCTTTGGTTAGTATAAAAATACTTTCTTACAATCTGACACTTTTGATTTGAGGTTGGAGTTGCTGCATGTTGATGATTGTGAAGGTGTTTAAGGGATTGGAGTTTTGATGCTGAACTTAGTTGCTATATTGACAATAAATACAAAAAATGCCTTTAGCATTGATTTATATTTCACTAGAGTTTTAGTCGCTTGCTTGTAATTGTGTAGAGACAGTTTACCTGTTTTGATGTGAAAGAGAAATCCATATCCACTTGTTTGAAAAATTTTTTTTAGTACATTTCATTAATGAAAAATATTGATTCGATGCATGGAATTGTACCAAAGCAGTCAACTTTGCAATAAAAGAGGAAAAAAGAAAATGTAGATTCTGTCAACAGTTGACCAGAATTGCCAATAAAGAACAAGAAACAGGCAAAGAAAACCAAGTTTTCCGACGCTGATACGGATGGGGATTTTAATTTCTGGTCTATCAATAGTTCCTAAAACCAATTTACTTGGTTTAACCCCGACACATGCTCAATAGAAATTGTATAATTGCATAACCTTTGAGAAAGTGATTGCTTATAATGCTGTCTAGAGGCTGCCCTCTGCTAGATTTGGCAATCTATTTCAATGACTAAACTAAGTTTATCTTTTCCATTTACATTTTTAACTAATTACAATCATCTAACCATATTGCCCAGTGAAAGAAAATGTAATTGATTGATAGTGAGGCTTCCATATTGATAACTTGTATCATATTGCTCTTGTATTATGGTTTCTTTTTATTGAAAGTGAGTAATGCAAGTGTGGGAAAAGAAAGTATCCAATTTTTCCGTATCTAGGAATTTGATTCCTCAGCTATTTTTGATTGAACAAAGCAAGTTTCTATCTAGCCAATTTGATTAAATGTTAATGTAGTGAGGGATTCCATTACACTTAATTATGTCTAATTTGTTCAATTTGCCAGTTTCAGTCTAACATTTGCATTTCTATTGTTATTTCTGCAATTAACTAGTTTTCCTTTATATTATCCAGTGCTACCCAACATAGAAAACTCACTTTAGAGAGATGTACTCTTGAATAACACCTAATTTCTATGTATCTTGAGTCATTCATTTTCATCTTTTCAATATTATTTCAATATTAATGCTGAAAAATTCGATTTCAGTAAAATTTTATTTGCTGAGTGCAAATATAATGATTTAATTACTCAATTTTGATTATTCAATAATTATCTGAGTACGTGTGTATGCATACATGAACAAATTCGTGCTTGGCTTGTGAATTAAAATTTAAACACTGCCTGATTTTACACTTATCTTCATATTTGATAAGCATATATGCCAGAGAATCTCCAATTTGTCATAAAATATGCAGATTTAGCTTATATGTAAACATTAAATATTTGATATAATGCTAGTCTCAAGTAATAAAAGAATAAATCACTTGTTCCCAGACTTCTTAATTGGAAATATTAGAATGGTTTAACCAGTAAAATCTTAGCTGAATGGCATTATTTATAGTTTGGCATAGTTCTCTTGACTTGAAAGAGATGAATGTTGCTGTTTTATTTTGAATTTCTGCAGATTGACTGTGACAAGAAAATCTGATTCTGTTTGCTGATTGCACCTATTTACATTCCAAAGAAAGGAATTAATTGCCTGAATTTATGGGGTTAGAAGTTAATTATTAAGGGCTGTAATAAAGTAACTGGTTGAGAATTTAAGGGGAAAAAACACAATAATAAGGTATATTGTCATTAGTATTTTGATGATTGCTATTATAAAAAATGAATGACACTAATCTTTGCATAATCATTCTAAAAAATACTAAGTTTAATTGGTACTACTCTATCCTACTCTATTTTTGTTATTGATTAATACTGCCATAACTGATACCATAAATATTGGTTCTTGCAGAAGTTCTCTGGTTATAATCATTGTTATAATTCTATATCTTTAGCTTTCTTGTCTGGGCAGGGTTCCCCACCATCTGCTACTTGAGATCTGCCGTCCCACTATGTCGGCTGGCTATTGATTTATTTTTAATTTTTCTTTCCTTTCCCCGTTCTTGTCTGTTACTGCCTGAATTCTTTACTTGTGCCCTATTTCTGTACTTATCCCTTTTTACCTGATGATGCATCAGTCCTGGCTGAGAACTGAAGGGATCCCAGAGAGGCATATTAAGTCCCTAATACCAGACGTTGGTTGGTAGCTAAATATAGGGAAGTTGCTGAAATAGTAGACATATTACTGTGGAATAGTTATACTGCTACTAGCAAGAAATTACTACTTCTACTGATCCTAGCATGTTTCTACAGATACTATCCAAATTTAGTTTTTTTTTTTTTTTTTTTTTTTCCCCTCCTTCCCCGCCACCACCTTCTCTGTAATAGTGGTACTGTAGGGATGGTGTGCAGATATTCATGTAGTTACTAACAGTCAGTCACAGAAGCAGATTTAGAACTCTGAAAAAATTTGCTTACATCAGTGGGGATGCCATCTATTTTAGTGCTTCTTAACCTTTTTTTCATTTCTTATTTTTTTGATAAAGTTCTGAACGCTTTTGAGAATCAGCAGAAAGTCATAAACTCTCCAGAGAAAAGCACAACATTTGGTACATGTTATCCTGCAAAATCACTGATTCACTCGGCAAGCAAATATGGGTGCCTAATTGTATGTTACTGGTAAAATTATATCTCTGTAAATAGTTATACACGTGCATGAGCACACAAGAGAAATGAAATGATTGGGATTTGGAAGTGAGCAACATTTGATTGGTTAGTTTACCACTTTCATCAAATGAAGATACCATATGATTTGAGATATGCCATAGAAGTTTCTACCCTGATTTAAAAAAAAAAAATATCTACTGAGATTACATTTTGGTGCTTCATTAATGCAATTGGTGAACTTATTATTGTATCTTTGTAAATGTTCAAATCATAATGCATAATTGTTTAAGTTGACTTACCTATACAAATGCAATTAGATACTTATAGTACCTGATTTCATTCACAACATTATTTATGTTTACCTGTGTGATGGATAAAACTACCTTCCGTGATTAACCATCTTCAGGATAGAATCCAGTCATTTATCTTTATTGGTTGGCTTTGAGACTTCTTCCAGATATAAATTATCAGTTGTGGTCACAGTTTTTAGTAGTGGGATTTTTTGGTCAAGAGGTTCAACTGCCATGAGATTGATATTCTCTATTCGGTGGCTAGATCAGGACTGTCCTCCTTATTTACTATGGTGGGCCAGATAACATAACTTAGAGCAAATTGCGATCTCATATCAGGTAAGTTATAATCAATGTAGAATTATTCTGCTCACAGGCCACATATTTGACTCCCCTACTCTAGACAATGGTGGTAAATAGATATAGAGCAACATGTGGAGATTAGCTGAAGAAAATAATTTTTTTTTTTCTTTTTTTTTTTTTTTAAAATTGTAGTGACCTCAGATGTAAGATATGAAATCAAAATTAAAATATCTGATCTATTTGTTTGATTTGTATGTTGACTCCTTGTATTCATACTGCTACTTCATTTGTTAAGTATATAGAAGATGGAAAAGCTATCAGGTAAGGAGTGATATCCACAGTTATGGCTTGACTTCTTACAATATTGCTATTTCAATTAATATTAATGCTCACATATAATTATTGGAACTTTTATAGACCAGATTGTATACACATCAAATGCAATTTAATCAGCAAATTTAGTTACCTTTGTGAATGAATGTTTTTCCGTCAGTCAACAGAATACCTCCAAAAGGTTTCAATGATATTTTGTCAATAGCTTGGCCATGGGCTAAAGAACTATTTGAAATTCCGAGGCAGATCAAGGAATTTTTTTTTTCTTCCTCCTTGATTGAGAGATATCTTTTTATATATTAAGACAAAAGTCCGAAATATAGAAAATAGAAACTCTCACTGTTACTACTTCTTCATCGTAACTATAGATGAACTTTAGTTATTTTATGGTGTTGGCTGAGGTAAGCACCTGGAATGCTTTCTAGTTTTACTCGTGTCTTCACCAGAAAATATTTCTTTTGCATGCTCTGTTTAAAATACAGGTTGAAAATGAATTGCTCAAAGTTTCCTTTCAATTTTTTGCAATTTGCTATTATAGATACAATATGTTAATGTGAATAGATTTTCTTATTATTTGTAACGAGTTGGAGTATCCATCTATACTGGGTTAAATATTTAAGGATTAAAAAAAAAAGAAATGACTAGAGCTTGTAAAAATAGAAAAAGGGTCCCTTCACTTTCGACCCATTGAAGGGGGGGGATTTCTCCCTTCACTTCTGACCTCTTAAAGAATTATATATAAACATAAAATATGAAGATATGTATATTGAGCAGAAAAGAGTTCCAGTTTAACATTATAGTACATTGTAGATAGAACCTTACTCTAAAGTTTTTTTTATCTCAAACTTTTTTCTTCCCTGGGTCTATTGAGTATGCATGCCAAATTTGGTTGGACTGCATTAACGTTTAGATGGTTCTATAGCGTGACAGACATACAGATGATGTGACACCTCTCACTTATACACAAGATAGAATCTATCTTCTTTATGGCTTTGTAATTACAGAATCCTCTTCAGTAAATTCTCTTATCCATAGTATTACATCTTTGACTAAAAGTAGCCTTATCATCAGACATTGCAATCCGACTCAGATTTAGAACGCACTTATTATATTTGTCTGTGAGATGATAAAGCAAATTTGGATGTCTGACAAACCTGCTTGATCAGCTTGAAGAGGAAGAAAAATTTTAATATGGATAGTATCAATTGCTGTTTGCTTTCTGCTTTATTAAGTAATTATATGGTCATGAGATCAATGGGTTGGTCCTTAATGCCAAGTTGACAAGTTTCATTACTCACTGATATAAAAAATCTAAATTCAGAATTTAGGTTGTTACAACTGTTTTGCTTTTGTGGAATGGGGTAAATGCAAATTTTTATTGTATCATGTCCAAACTCTTATTTGGTTTATCATTCTGTTTTTATTAGCTTTCACCCTAGGTCTTCAGTTCAGTGCATTGTAGAATCTAATACTTCTGGTAAAGATAGAATTTTGGGAACTTACACACTCAAAGATATGTTACATAATTTGAGAAAGTTTGATGGTATGTATTGTATCAAGAAAGCATAATTCATACTGTGATGTCTTCATTGCCAGAAGGCAGGAAATGTTCTGATTGAACTGCTTGCATTAATATGAAATTAACTGCGTTTTTTTTATCTAATGATTCTGCCTTCTTCAAAAACCATAATAGTGCTGTCTCTCTCACAGTGTTTTTACCATGAAATTGTCAAATATCCATTTTTAGGAAAGACAAAATCTAAAATCCACTCCAAAAACTTAGATCATTTTATCTCTTGGTTTACCAGCAATACCACCTGAGGTAAATTATTTCTGCTGCTGTTGTTGTAAACTTATCATAAAAAGTTGTTCATGTTTACGTGTTCATCATATACGGTATTGATTTACTATGATATTTGGAGGAATATCGCCCGCAAGTCTTTCAAGCCCCATAGATGTCCATTCTGAATTTGGATAGATAGCTTCCTTGTAATAGTACCAGTGTGTTAGATGCATTGTAATATTTGCATGAGTTTTCTGTTCATGTAAATGTGCCTCTGACTTTTTAAAATTTAAAAAAAAAAATTTAGTTTAATTTTTAAATAGTATATTTGTTGATTATTCAGGAACAATTTAATTAATATTGTACTGGGAAGCTTTTCAACTCTTTATTTATGCTATTCAAAAAAAGAATACTTATCCCAACAAGATAGGCCATTATGAAACGGATATTGTGTGGAATATAAATTCCAAATTAGGTGCACAATACTGTGAGAGGGGGCCTTAAGGTTCTTCGTTTTGGAGAAAAAAAAAAAAAAAATTGGCAAGTGAACATTTCAGTTTACAAAAGCAAGAGAGAGTTAGGCTGACAATTCGGCTGAAGACAAGTTGGCTTGGATAGCTCGGCTGCAAATTTTATACTCTGGACCACTTGGCTGGCTGGCTGCCTTTTGTTTTTAAAGGTGAAACATTATTGACTAGATAGGATTTGAAATAATCTAATACAATTTACAACAAGTTAATTCATGTTTGTTTTGGTTTTATAAATCTTTTTCAACTTTTATAACTAATTTTGGTTCATTTTCTCAATTATTGTAAGACTTTCATTTTGCTTCCAAAAATTTAACCCTGCTCAAAGCATCTCCTTCACCTATGATAGGTTAGGGCTTTTCCTGAAAAATTTGAAATGGTTGAATTTTTTCTTGAAATATAATTTACCATTTCAAAGATGGAAAATGGTTTGGGGGGGGGGGGAAATGATACAATATTTAAGGCCTCTGTTTATTTTTGTATTTTATAGAATCATGGGACAAAGTTTGTTTTTGATGATAAATATTCAAAAGATAATAAATAAGAAAAAAAAAAATGAGTAAATAATATTTGTTGAATTAGATCAATAATTTGTCTCTGTTCTCTACCGGCATTTGTTTCTGCCTAATTTTGTGTATCTCTAGTCAATATCATGCATGGTTAGGTGAGAATTAGCAGTTACACACATGGTTATTGTTGTCAAAGTCAGTAGTGCACCCTACTTGAAACGTTTTACTATTTTTTATCAAATGTTTGACTCTGTAAGATCCTAAACGCAAAAGCATTTTAATTAAATCAAAAAGCTTAAATAACAGCCATACAAAAATTCACAAATTTCAGCAAGTGAAGTAAAGGTCCTACAATACTTCAGAAAATAAAACAAAATTAGCTATAAAAATTCCAAACAAAGATTTAAAAAACTAGGCAACTAACATGAATTAATTCATTATTGTTGTAAATTGCATTAAATCATTTTAAATCCTATCTAGTTGTTAATTTTCACCTTTAAAAATAAAATGTGGCCAAGTTGTCTGGGGTAGAAAATTTGTGGCTAAGTTGTCCAGGATGACTTGTCTGCAGTCAAATTGTCCTAGGCTCAATAAATGTATAGAGGCTGAAGGGTGTCTATTTTGATTGGCAATTTCATGCTGAACTATCTGACGGTCGTCATTTCTTATAGAAACTTTTATAAATTTGCTAGGTTATCAATTTTTATATATTACCACCGCAATAAAGCATTCAGTGAACTAATTCATAAAGAGCTTTCTTGGTACCTAGCACATCTTCATATATCACCATGATCATACCCATGCATTCTACCTATGAATCATTAGTAAATATCCTGAACTTTGGTGTAGGATTTTATAGCACATTAACAAAATTGATATGCTGCTGCCAACAACCTCAAAATTCAACATGATCTTTAAACTTACTTACATACATGAAGAACTAATATAAAGGAGATGAGGCATGGAGTAATGATTAATCAAGATGTTCTATTGAATAAAATTTCTCTCAAAGAATGTATTTCAACTTTTTTAGACATTTAATTGAATCAAACTCCCAAATCTACTTCACTCTATTAAACTTCAAGAGTTCAAAAAATGTGGAAACTTTATACTTATGTAACACTACTCCAGATTGATATTTCTTGGGATTATTGATGTCTAAATTTTCTTTTGAGATGCAATAAAAAAGTAAACAAATAAAATAAAATGCTTGTTAGTTTAACTCCACTCCATAAAACGCAAGAAATACAAGAAATTCATCAGAAACCTTTTTAAGCATTTAGAAAATCAAGACCCATATTAGACTAGCTTAGGAGATAGATATGAAAACTAACATCTCTCTATCTAAAAGCCTATATCTGTTGCTGTTTATCACACACAACCTGTCAAGCTATGTTTTTATATGTAACCATGATCAGATACACCTTTTATTTTGCTTGCATAACCCCAAAATGTCCTCTTAGAATGGTATGATTTATGTTGCCCATCTTAGGTACCAAAAACATCACAAATTGTGGAAATGATCGCAGAATTTTTTTATGAATTTAAAACATTAGCATAATTCAAATACTATCTTTGAAGTTATAATCTTGGTTTTAATACCTGAAAATAGCATGAAGTAAGTCAAAAAAATAATAACTTTAGCTTACTTAATGTTGGTATTAGACTTTTTTTTTTTTTTTTTTTTTAATCCAAAATTATCAATTATGCCATGATTGATGTCTATTAACAGAAAAATCTGAATTTTGAAGTATATAACTTGTAGAAATATTGAATTCAAGAAAAATTGAAAAACGAAAAATACATATGTTTACCATGTATCTATTACCTGTTAACTCAGTTTATAGGCCAATTTTTGAGTTGGCTTTCCTTACCTATACGTGATGAAAGCCCAAATAAATTTGCGGATGCTTCATGGGATTGCTCAAGTATGAATGACTGAAGATGACAACCTGATATTACTCATAATGGCAGAAGTATATTCTAAATATGAAGAACCCCATGACGGGCATCATTCTAGTTACATTATAAATAAGGTCACAAAAAGGTTCCTCGATAAGGCTAAATAGCTTTGCAAGCTGAAAGGAAGCCTGCCTGTTACTTTTCCAGAAGGAAAAAAGGCGGGTGGGGAAGAGATAGGGATGGCACATACAGTCAGCACTGAATATAAGCAACTTGTACTCTACACTTGACTGGTTCTACCTTTTTTTCTCTTAGTCATCCAGGATAATCTTTTTACTAGTTCAGTTTAACTCTGTGAAAAGATTATACTTATAAAAAACAAACTGGGTTTGTGAATTTCGGGAAAGACTTGTTTCTGAGTACGGAATTCTCTGATCTGGCTCGAAAGTTATTTTCTGCAAAGATCATTCCTTATAAACAATATCAGGAATGATAGAAGTAGCTTCTCAGCTCTATATCTTTTTCTGGGTAAATTCAAGACAAAAATATCGTAAGTTATCATTCAAACAAAATATATTCAGTGGCAAGTTTTGTTTAGTTTCACTTGAAAAATTATCATTTGCAGAGACTGTTGCCGTAAATGTTTAATTACTCATGGTCGTCAATTCAGTTTGCATTTCTTTTTAATTTGCTTGCATTTCATCTCGTCTTTCCCAGGAAAGGGTATAGTTCATGGAATTGCTGCTGAAGAAATATGCCATTCTTCACCCAATGTTAAGTTTGTAACTTGCTATCAAATGATCACCAAGGACAAGAAAATTTGTAAAATGCACATTAACCAAAGAGTGTATAGAACATTATTTTTTTTGTTTCTATTTACCTTCATCTCAATTATTGTTGCTTTTAATTGCAACCAAACTGAGGTTGGGTGCTTTTCAGCAGTGAGTAAGTAAATTACCAGTGTGGATCAGAATAAAGACTAAGTTCCATATGAGATTAGAACTCCCCATCTTCTACCCTGGAGGATGGCTTACTTTAATGCGCAACCATTTTTACCACTAAATTGCAGGAACTTGGTAACAAGCAATACTTATACTCACTTCCTATCCACAATCTCCAACCTGAGTTTTGTTGCAATTAAGAGCAACAACAATTGAGATGAAGGAGATAATTGTAAATAATAATTTATAATACTTCATCTACTGAAATGAAAAAAAAATTGGATTAAGCTGAACTAGCAGTTAATTACTAACTTGGTGCAGAGAAGATCGTGAATAAGGAGTGAGTTTAAGGGTTCAATTTGGCTTGATGGTAATCACTAAATTCCAGTAGTTTAGTGGTAAGAACGGTTGCATGTTAAGCTAACCACCCTCTATTCTGATCTGTGCTTTTAATTTATTTACTCATTACTAAAGAGTACCCAGCCTCAGTTTTGTTGCAATTAAAAGCAACAACAATGAAGTTGAAGGTAAGAAGTAGCAAAATGATTTATAATACTTCATTTACTAAAATAAATTAAGTGCATAAAACAATTTTTTTCCTTCTATAATCCTATGCAACTCAGAGCAATATTGAAGGATTTGTCTTGATTGTATGATCTAGTATGATCATTTTGAAGTGGAATATGACGCCCAGCCTATGTCATAAGTATGTGCACTGTGAGATGAGAGAATTGCCTATGGTAAAAAAAGACGTAATGCAATTTAATAGATCTGTGCACACAGATTGTGCTCTATGAAATAATTCACATGAAATTCTTTAGTGCCTCTATCAAAAACTCTGAAAAGTTTGGAAAAAGATAAACAAGTTTTAACTCAGACATATTTTTCATTAATTGTTGAATAAAAGTGATTTTGAAATCTCTTCAACAAAGACAACAAATAATCTTTCAAGTGTTTCTGAAAACAAATTAAATTTGTGCTAAGAGTACTTCACAATGACTGCTACTCATACTTGACTGAAAGTTTTGTAGCAGTTATGTTTCACTCATTATTTTTAATACTCACACTCAGGAAGTACAGCTGGCAGTTTCTCAAGAATTGAGAGGTTCCTCAGGGAGAAAAATGTAACTTCTTCCTTCCTAGAGGTTGGAGTCAGATTTCAAGGATAAGATTTAAATATCTCTATGGAATAGCATCCATACTGAATCAATTTTTATTCTGTTTTGAAGTAATGGCTATTATCTTATTTTAAATTATTGAAATTAATACACATATAAAAAAAATGTTTGAAGGCTGTTGGAGTGACATCTAAATATCATTAAATACTACACAAATACCAGTTAGTTCTCAAAAGATCATTGGAAGTATTTGGTAATGAATTGTGTAAAATTGGATCAGCTTAACAATTTGTTACAATGAGTAATGCATAGAGGGTGGACATACTTTATTATGTTCGTTTGCTTTATAAAACACACACTTATGATTACTGTTTAAATTAAAATTTTCCCAGCTCATCAAGCTTACTTTTGGATTGAAGTAAGTCATTCTGATTTTTTTTAACATGTATCTCAATAACTAGATTCCGTCCTAACTGCTCTCTTTTCATATGTATATCCATACTAAAAATATATACAGATATGTGTACTAGAGTGGATCAATAAGCCTGATACCTAGTTAATTGCTGAATTTTCATCAGAATCTTTCCACTGTGTAAAGTTTGATCTATGCAATAGATATTCACCTCTGAATTAAGTGCATTGCCAAGGAAGGAGATTATGTTGAAAAGTATTTGAGTAAAATGAATCCTTTTTTGATCATTAGACTTTGTACTTGCTGTACACATTCAGGTGTCATATTGGACAAGATGCAACTGTAAATTTATTCTAACAAAATTAACTTCAAATTTGTGATATGATCTTGATTAAAGAAGTTTTCGCATGTAAGAAAGTTGTCATGATGCCTTGAGATATAGTACTGCCAAATAGAGAGGTCAGGCAAATAAGCTTGATGCAGTAAAGTTTCTGTATATAGATGATTCAGCTTGAGTAATGTCATTTTTGTATCGCCAGAGCAGGTGTTGTCATACTGCGAAATAATACTAGTTTCTTTTCACTGAACTATGATGTATCAAACCACTCCTCCTCCATCAACCCTCACAATAACCTTTCAAGTAATTGTAGTGCTGTTTTGGATGATGTTTCAGCTTCTCATTTGTATCCTGTCATCGGGAAGATTGTCTCTTGTCATTCTACAAAATCCATTTTTCAGGTGAAGATACGATACAATTGATGGAACCATTTCATACACTGGAACATGATTAATGAAGACATAACTATGTGTCAAATTTTTAAAAAACCAAAACAAACTTCAAACCCTTCAAGCTTTTTTCCATTGCCAATAATTTGAAATAGATCTTACTAATATTTTGACATTTGTCGCAAGTTCTCTGACTGGACATTTTGGATGATTTAAAAAATTTTTTTTATTAATGTCTTTGACCTATCTTTCTCCTGATTTCAGAAATCTGTTTACATTTTTATATCTAAAATTTGGCGGTTCCTTCACTAGCAGTTGGTAATATTTCATTAAAAATGTGTGCGTGTGTACATTTATTGAGTATATGTAATCTCCTTTAAATAAATTGTAAATACTGATAAATATGGAGGGATTGATGTGAGAAAAAACAATGTTAAGTATTTTTGTCTAATTTAAGCAAAGACCTGATATTTTGGAATTTGTACCATCATATCTTGTGCATAATTTCAAAATCTCTTGTCAAGAATGTGATATAATTGCTTCACAATAATTGGGTCAGTGTGTTGTTGCTTCTATATTTATTATAGCTTTAACTGGAATTCAAGTTGTACTATTTTTATTTTTTTTGAATACCCAAGTTTTTTTTTCTTTTTCTTTTTTAATGGAAGTATAGGGTGGAGCAAGGAGTGTTCATTTCATTTCTGGCATTAACCTTATTAAATTCATTTGTGTGTGTGCGTGCGTGTGTTTAATAAGAAAATGACATTTCTCAATGTGTAATTTCATATGATACTGCCGTCCTCCTGTATGGTATTTCTATGAGCAATGTGAATTAATATTGGCTCCGTGAAAATATAGAATTTGTTAAAACATCTTTATCTGCAAAATTCTGATTTAAAAAAAAATTCTATCTATAATTTTTATTTATTCTTTTTATGGGTGGGAGTTTTTTTGTTGGATAAAACATAAGTTTTTCCTCATTTCATTTCGATTTGCTGTATTAAAAGATGAAGAAGCTAATGAAGACAAGTAATGTTCCTAAAAGCTTCCAGAACATACTCAATGTGAAGTTATTAACTTATCTATTTACTAGCTGTGTCTGTCAAAAATGATGGGATTATTTATATATGGATTGGCACTTCTGCCTAGGATCAATTTCACTCCTCAGGCATCTGTCTAGAATCAGTGGAGTATCTGTGCGTAGCTGAAAAGTGCAATATAACCAACAAATGGATTCATAAAACCCTTCAAATTTCCTGTTAGTAAATAAGACAGGAAAGTACAAAATCTGAATATATTTTTGTCTTAGTAATGTTTAGTACTTTTAATGTTATTCCAATGTTGGAAATGGCAGATGATGGAATTTCAATGTATTGTGAAGTGAATGGCATAATTTGCCAAGTGCCGTTGGCTGTGACTTGGTCATTATACAAATGGACCAAGTACCATTAGCAATGGTAAGAAATGGTTTCTGATTCTCATAGTGCCCTTGATCAAAATAACATAAGAGTAGAAGTCTTTCTATAAATTTTGTCCAGTAAGAATTCCACAGTTGACCAAAATCATGTCTTTTAGAAACTGTATTGTAGAAGAAGGAATTCAAATGATACATGCTTGGCTGTGCTATGGGGCAAATTTCCTTACTTGATTAAAATCTGAAAGTTAAATGAAACAGAATTTATTTCTCCATACAGTATTATTCTAAAACTATGTGTCCCATTTCAACTTTAGTAGTAGTTCTTGTAAATGGCATTTGGAAACTTTAGCAAAATAAGTCTACCTGAGTTGGGCTTTACAAGTGGGAATGAATTTATTAGTAGTGTACATTTTCATCCGTCATTATTGTTACAAATAAAAATAAAGTCAAAAGGAAAAATGGATCCGACCTTTGCCTTGAAAGAAAGGGTAGGCTTACTCAACATAATGGTTAATCTGCCACTTACTTCGAAAGCAAGCTAAGTAGGAGGAAAAAAAATACCAGTTGCTCCTTGTTGGATTTGATCCCAAGACCTACTTGTGTCTTGCAAAATGTTCTACACCACTGAGCCACGAACACAATAAGGAAAATTTGGAATTTATTTGTGATCATAAATATATCTTGGTCTGACGAATAGCTTGAAATCACATATAAATATATAGCCTCTTTGAAATTCTTATGTTTTTATATTGTTTAATGGTTCTATTATCATATTAACATTTCAAATGACGTCCTTAGTGGCACTTTTTTTTTTTTTTTTTCACTGAAAAGAAAAAACAATTATATAAATATATTCTATAAAAATATTTTTCATTACAGAAATTCAAGTTTTACAAAAAAATACTGAGAACTTGCAAATGCGACTTGACTTGACATCATTCTTTCTGTTTCCGTATCTCTTATGTCATTCTCAAACATCTGATAAATTAATGATGTTAAAGTCAACTCTTGGAGTTTGATAAATTTTTGTCAATTCTAAAGATGGCATAATTGACTATTTGTAAAAATAGCATTGAAATTGAATGACATCTGACTTGGTTTAGGAATTGTTTTTTAGTGTCTAATGTATTAGATTGATAAGAATCCTCCCAATCATAAAAGTTTCAGAAATTTGTGTCATGGAAATTCTTGCAAACATTTTTGGTTTAGGCTATGTATAGAGTAACTCTCAGCCGTTGGTTTCACTTGTTTCAAAGCATTCAGAATGTCAAAAAATGCAAGCAGTTGAGAATGTGCCTGCAGTAGGATTTTAATGTAAGCTTCAGTTTAGCTGAATTGATGTGTTGCATCAAGTAGGCATGCATAGAATTCAACAATTTCTAGCTTGATTAATTTGAGACACTTCATTGAGTTTTGAAATGGATGACCATCAGAACTGAATCAAGAAGAATTGTCCAAGGTTGTGGAAGCTAGGCTATATTTTTTCAACCGAGAAATGATACAGCTGTCTAACTGTCCCAATCCTACCATATTGAGCCATCTGGTTGCAATTGGTAAAAGTTTGAAATTGGGTGATGCATTCATTGACAGATGACAACCGAAATCACTGGACATGTATATAGAATTGATTTCTCTGAAGTGTATGTGTGCATGACAGGACACCATCACAAGTGATGAAATTTAGTGCATATACATCAGCTTAGGTTATGCTTTGGTGGTGATAGGATGTGTAAGTTTTTTTCTTTTTATTCTAGGAACAGCTCAATCTGAACAAGACTATCACTGCTAAAGTGTACTGCATGCAGTGGCAGTGTGGCTGATGCAATCTTTGAAAAATTCTTGCTGCTGTACAGAAAACTGTCGGTTGCATGACAATGCCAAAAACTGCTGCAATCGGGATGGGAAATTCTGCCACACCCATTTTACTCGCCTGACTTGACACTCTCTAGTTACCACGTTTTTCACTCCTTGCAAAACTTTCTTGAAGGATCAGGGTTTCTGGAATGACAAAGGGACACTGAAAACCTTTTAGATTTTAAAACCAGTATCCTATCATAAAGGAACTAGGTTTGCATGTGCAAAATGATAACAATGGTGATTATACTGTCAATATGTATGTTTCTTCATTGAAAAATAATGAAAGTGTTGAATGTACAAAATATTTAGTGGACTGACTTATGCATTTAAACATTCTAGATTTTGAACACTGATGGAGGTTATTTTGATTTCTTTGTTAATTGTAAAATTGTATCAAGTAATTCAATACCAGTGAAAGAAAGACTTTATATCTTGTTTCCATTTCTTAGTTGATATGCCAATCCCTTAACATAATATGCTTCATACTTTGAGTCTACTCAGGAATGTAATTAATTTCAGCATATTATTAGGTTGTCCAACATGAAATGGCTGTTTATGATAGGAAAAATATAAGTAACTTTAAATGTAAACAAGCCTGGTTTATTAATCAAAATAAGTTCAATATGCATCAATAACTTTTTCCCATCAGGCTCAGTGTACAAATTCCTCCTTAATAGGAATTAGCATCTTTTGAAGTTAAGATTTGTTCAAATGCTGTCATTACTGCTTCTCTGGCAAAATTTTTAGGGTGAAGAAGTTTGAGTTACCAGAATAGGTGATAATCTATTGGATATAAGATAATCTAAGATTTCACAATTGCTGCAGCTTTGATTCTGTCCAGATTGTTAATATTGAATCTGGCATTGTTGTACAATGACTACAGGGGCCCGTGTCTGTTTACCAATGCTAGATGTTTTCTGGTTAATTTTGAATCAATTTGTTGGCATTATGATTAAGCTGTGGTTGTCTCTCCAGGTTGTCAAAATGAATAGTGTATGATTACTTCACAATACCACCAAACAGTCACCATAACTGGTACAATGGAGTTTTAAATTGTGTTTTGGGGTTTCCCTCACATCTAACCATTGTGAAGCTCTCTTGTGATTGTCATAAAGAACCAATTTTTTAACAAATGACAATTCTTTTGAAAAATGGTTCCTTTTATTCTGTGTCATAAGTGAGGAACAGATTGTTGAATATGCATTTTGTCACTGTTGATTTTTTGAGGAACAAAATTCTTTATTTTCCTGAAAGATGCTAGGTGATGCCCTGTACTTGGTTTTGAAATCTGAAAATGTTGAGCAAGTACAGCTGTCTTTGGATCAGTTTCCACAGCCTCCCTTAAATTCTCAACAATTCATTTCTACTGAAGGAAATTTGTAGAACCAATGTTGAGCTGTTCTTTCTGAGCGAGTTCCTATTCCAATTGCGATATTGATTTTTGAGAACTTGAACAGTATTATTACTGAATTTGACCTCTTCAAAAACAATATTCATTAAACTGATATGATGAATCATAGGTTGAAAATTTAAAGAAAGCTAATGTCATTTAATCAGTTGAATATGTATGACATTTTCAGCTTCAGAAATCATCAAAATTGTAATTATGAAGATGAATGCCAAAAACAGTAATTTCATGTTGAACAACCTAATACAGTTATACTTTGAAATCTGTAGGTGTTCTGTTCGTAGTTTCAATAATTCACTGTTGAGTCTTGAATAATTTGAGAACTTTTTTTAGTTTTGACACATACCACAAAAATCTGCATCATAGAAAATATACTGTGCAGTATAAACAAAATGTGAAAAGTTTAGGAAATCGTAAATGCATCATAATGATATCTAAGTTATTAATTTATTAATGTAGCCGATATAAATCCAGTTGAAATTTGAACTTGTTCCATGTTTACATTTGCGAATGGTATTCTGGACATTAATTTACTGGCTACAAACATATTTTGATATGTTGTGACCATACCTCTTGAGAGCATTCAATGTAAATTCAGGAATTTCATGTCTTCTAGTTTTATTATCATTAATATTTTTGCTAGTTGGGCTATATGGCACTTGTTAATTATTTTAATAATATGCCTCTACTCTGCTTCTATTTAATTTTGGGGGGGCATCTATTCATAATTATTTTACTTCTACAGTCTAAGCTATGGATGGGAGGCATCCAAAAGCTTTATGAATACTATTTCATCTACTACACTTCTACTTTTGTTTATACAATGCCTGCAAATCCCAAATTGAGAGCCATTGCACTAAATGGGGGGAGGGTTCTCAAGGAACATACCCCCTCCCTCAACTTAATATTCTAAATCGCTTGGGCCTCTTAAAAGATTTATGAATATTAGTTCACCTTCCAAGAAATCTCACTAGGTGTGGGGGAAGGGACCAAATGGGCCAAGCCCTGTACCTGGGCCTCTTAAATCTCTAGCTATGTCATTATTTTTGAAAGAGCTACCTGCCTTATCAACAAGCTTATGGACTTTAGACTTTTGAAAGGTCTGCCTACAAACCCTCAGTAATACATTTTTGGACCCTCAAGGGTTTGTGCCCCTCTGGGTAAGAACACTGGTATAATTTAACAGGATTTTTCTTCTAAGTAGAGTGCCAAATATCCTCCAAGTCAGGGCTATTGAGAATTGGTTTTTGTTGGCCCCTTTTTATATGCAAAGTTTCTTCAAATCATTTTTTTCATAAAATTTTCATAACACCATTTGTGCACCTTGGATGGTGATATAATTTCATTTATAAGTGATGGCATTTAGTCATAACTTTGAATTATTGCACACACCCCTCTTGAAGTGCCAAATAGCTCCAGAGTACTGTATGGGTTTTAAGGATTTTATGTTCGCACTCGCCTGGTGCCCCCCTCCAAATATCAATGGATAATTGTACATCCAAGGAAATTTGAAAAAAAATTCTAATTATTTTTCTTGGTTAAATTTCACTATCTCTTTTTCTCTCTAGTCTTCTTTGTTTCCCGAAATATTTGCACTTGACTTTTTGTTCAATGTAAAACCATCCTAACAATGTTTTGAAATGGAATATTGCCATTTTTTTTTTTTTTTTTTTTTTTTTTTTCCCGTTGCTTATTCCTCATATTATTTGCTTCTGATTATTCATTAGCTGTGTATTAGTTTCTATTTATGATGTTCCCATGATAACATTCTGTGCACAAATGTCATCCTGATTAGGCCCTAAAATGATGTATGATTTGTTCACTTTAGGAAAATTGAAGGCCACCGAGTTGACTAGACACTTTTTCTTATTAACTGAAATACTTATCATTTATGAAGAAATGCCTCAAAATCATTGGTTAGGATGCTTCGTTTTTATCTAGTTAAGATCTCTATGAAGTCTCTTGAACATTTCTAAACATCTATAAATTGTTGTGAAATACTTATGACAAATTGATATCATGTGCGTTTTTGAGTTTGGTATTTTAGCTCCTGAATATATCTGTTAAAGAGAGGCTTATTCATTGAATGCATTTGGTTGAAATGATTTATTCTCATGTTTTGCAAAAATGAAACTGCAATATTCGCTCACATGTCAAGAATATGATGATACTTGGCTCCAAAGAATATTCAAATTCATAAATTTGATATGTATTTCATATTGACTCTCATCTGGAAAATGAGGTACTTTAATGTTAAAGTGAACAGCATACATTAGCTAATATGTAATTGGAACATGGAATGATGCAACAGTATTTTTCTTATGCCTTTTTTCTGACAAATTTCGCTCTTGAGTGTATGTATATTTTTGTAATTAGCCAAAAATGATGGCTGGAAAGTGACATCCTAAGCAAAATGATTCCATCTGCCAGTTCTAAGATGAAACTTATCTAGATGAATCATGGTTAAGAAATTCTTCTGATCCAGTATTAGGTCCTAAAGCATAAAAATCAATGTATATAACTTAATATGGAGAAACCCTTTTCTTTTAAAAACATATTTGGAATCAAGGAAACATCAACTAATTATTGAGGATACCGAACTGAAAAATTGCAAGCTCCAAACAAGATATATATGTAATCTGAACAGAAAATATTGTCATTTGTTTGGCGTCTAATCCACTGAAGGCCAAGAGGTATTTTCTATTTTAGTCAGTTTACATATGCATTCATATGCTTACACCCTGTATCTGCTTGTAGCATAGATGAGAGAAGATGAGGGAGGTGAATTTGAGGACCTAATCTGCTAATATTCATCTAACTGTAGAGGATGAGGAAGAAAACAGGAAATGAGAATGTTGCAATTTGATAGTCAAACTGCCACTGGGCATTCCACAAACAACTTCCCCTGGAAGGATTCCCACACTGAAAAATGCTGTTTCCAACAAATGTTTGCAACATGCGTAGAACAGCATCTTCTTTACACTTAACATACAATATTCAAATGTGATGAGTACAGGCTAATAAAAGTTCAAAAAGGAAATGCTCATTAAGAGGTTCTCTCCTAATATCCAAAACTAAGCCCCTACCATGTATGCTGGACTACAAGAGAAATGGTTTACTAGGATGATCGTAACACTACCACTCACTGCAATTAATCCAAGCCTCATGTTCACAAAGGGCTTTGGTAGACAGTCCTGTAGTCATAATACCTGTACATTAGGGGCAGTGTAATATTTCCACTGCCCTTCCCCCATCAAATGTCTATCTGATATACCATCATATGTTGTAATTCTCTGGGTATCATGATTCTTTATGTACGTACAATACTATCGTTTTTTTTTTTAAATTTTTATTTTCAATATTTTAAACCCTTTCCCAACTATCTTTATCACATAATGACATCAACTTCCAAACAATATAGTGGCATTCACAACTATGCTTTCTGGTGCTTTTTCCCCTGATAAACTATAGAAATATTGGTAAGAATATACTCGGATTTGTTAGACTTCAATGAATTGCTAAATATTTTTCTCTGTAGAAGTAAATGGAGTATTGTAGGTACCATTACATATTAAGTGTTCTGTGAATACTCAAGCCTTTTATTTCTGAGCATCAAATGAAACCAGTAATTTTTTAATCTTTTTATAGCAATCCAAAGGACATTATCAAAGAAAAGTCTTGTTGGTTATTACAGCAGTATCAAAATTGTGTATTTAAAAAAACAAAAAACAAAAAAAAATGAAATTATGTATTTTTGATTTTTCTAGTATTGTGTACAAGGGGAATTGCAATCATTGTTAACCTCAGGCAAACTTGATTTCATCCTACCACAGGATGTAAGCTGAGCTCAGGTGAACAAGCATGTCCTTTTAAGACTTCCTGTTTCCTACCATGTGTCCATTTAACCTTATTTACAGTCACAGGTCTCAAATCCTACCTGTTTCTCTTATAGTTGTGACTATCATAAGTGCTTGTCCAATGTCATGGAATCTAGTAAAGAATTGAGCCCAAGGGATAGGTGTCAATTGGAAGTTTATCTGAAAGATACCCTCTTAAGTTGCTATGAAATTGCAAAAAAGGGGGGAATATCGAGGTGAAGTGTATTCAACATTTGGCAGAAACTAAAAAGGGTGAAAATTTATCTCAGTATGTCAGAAAGTATGGACAAAAGCTTCTAAGACACTTTGCCAAAAAGCAATGAATTGCCACATCCAAGGATTTGGCAAATCTATAGAAGGCCACAGTCTCAAATCTTTACCAAATCCCATGATAATATTTGACCAGAATTCATGGTAGTTACAACTACAAGAGAAATGTTTGATTTGAGATGTTTCTATGAATGAAGTTAAATGAACATACGTCTGGAAACATCTTTGTAGTTATATAGGGCTTGAAAGTACACAATTTTAACAGTGCTGTATACATTTGATGTAAAAAAAATCTATTGTAACTCATAGATGATGTACTGAGAAATCATTTAGATTTAATGGACAGTTATAATGGGGAATCAACTCAATAAAAATGTCTTGGTTTAACCTAAAGAAGTTTTTTTTTCAAGTGTGTCATCTTTTCCATTAAATATTGAGGGTTTATGTTAAGATATGATCAGTGTGTTTTCTTATTTATATACAAAGATCTTCTGGCATGCAGAAATGAATTCATCCCACTTTAGTTTGTGTATCATAACAGACAATGAATATATAATCTTGATTATAAATGTTCCTAAATTCTAATATTATCCACCATTCTATCTTCTCTAAATCCAGGATTTTTTCCCCTCTTACAAGATGAGTTTTAGAAAAATTTTCTTTTTTTTCGTTTGTTTTTTTTTTTTTTTTTTTCTTCCTCCTCCCCAAATATAAGAATTCTCCATAAAGGACTTACCAGAGAGGTAGATCCATCCAACATCGCCATTGTGGTTACAAAAAGTCATCTCCTGCATAATTAATCGGAGGAAATAATTAGATACCACTCTGTGTCTGAAGAAATAGTTGCTATGCCGTGGGAAGCCAGAAACAACATCTCATTGGTTGTCTGTGATGTCATATTTGGGAGTGAGATGTATAAAAGAGCAGCATCTAGAGTTTTTACCATTTAAAAAAAAAAAATAAAATGGAAGTACTGGGTGAGTATTGCTGCTGGGATGCAAGTTGGGATTTGAACATTGGTTGGGTCGCTTGGGCAAGAGGGCTTGATGTTGGGAGACATGAAACCCCCAATGATCCCAGGATCATAACATCACTGATGACATATCTCAGTGCATCCATGAGATGTATTTTACAAAACTATGTGAAAGAAAATGTTTCAGATTTGCATAACCCATTTTAGGGATTGATCTTTGAATTGTCCTCATTTTTTCTGTAGAGTTTGGAACTTAAAAAGTAAACATTGGATAGGATATGCTGGAACATATGGAAAATTGACCTGAACTTTGTGTTTGAATCTTTTAATAGCAATCACTTAATCATTATCATTATCAGATGCAATATAATGCAAACTTATAACTTTATCAATATATGAAATGCAGAAAGAACTGGTATATTTATATCAAATTTCAGAGATAGATGGGAAAGCTGAAAATTGATGAATTAATAGCTGGAAGATCCCCAAGATTTGCCAGACCTCTTTATCATGGGCATTGCTGAGACAGTACTCTCTGAATTTATCTAGCTTGTCAAGCCATCTTACTTTCTATCAGCCACAATTTTGCATGATCTTTAGGGATCCATGTTGTGATATCCTGCGGTTGTCTGATATTCTTGCAGCATGTCCAGCTTATTGCTGTTTGTGTTTTGTAATGGTTTCTAAGATATCTTGGACTCCCGTCCTATCTCTAATATACTGTGCTGTCAGTGGTGCTCATTAACATATTGATACACCCAAGTAAAAAGTTTTCCCTGCTTTCAATAAGTTATGCACTAATAATTTCTCCAGTACATTTGTACTATACTCTCATGCTGCATGTGAGTTTATTATTTAGTCATTACTCACTATTCTTCAATACGTTGATGAAAATGATTTGAATTCTGGCTTTATAGAAAATTAGAAAGTCAATCTCTATCCATTTTCCAAATTTGTTTTGGTACTTATTGGTAAATATCTCATCTATTTCTGTGCAACACCATCTAATAACTGGTAGAATCACTCTTTTTATACTAAGGTTAAATGTTCTCCAGAAACAGATTATCCTTTTCTGTTTTTTTTTTCTCTTTCTTGAAATAACTAAAATTTTTTAAATGTAAACACCAGCATCTATTATTTATGGCCCGTTTTTAGCTCTCTGTTAAAATAAGTGAATATTTATTGCTATTTTTGATGGTAGCAAATCCTAATATTGACAGATTTACTGGTTTACTACTGGTCAGCTCTTCATTCAGAGTTGCTTTCGAAGATTTCTCTTGCACAGTACATGGATTTAATCTTCAATATGGCATTAGCATATGAATGTTGAAGCAAAAGTTGGCAAAATGGTAAGGTTATTTAGAAAATAGAAAAACTTAAGGGTAGCCCATGTTTTCCTTTTCTTTGTTGAAGAATGTGTAAATATACCAATAGTCTTGTTGCTGTAATAGAGCTCAGTAGAAATTTTTGAGTTGACTATTGAAATCTATTGGACATGTGAGAGGGACCTTCAGTGAATAATTCCAGATCACTTGGAAAAATCTTCTAGCTACATTTTTCATAATGGTGGATTTTTGGTGTGGTGCCCTAGTCAGAATTTTTTTTCCCATCAAATATGGGTATACTGTTTATCATCAGAAAGCAAATTTCATGTGTACAGTAGAACCACTTACCCTGGCAAGTCATTTTGAGTAATTTATGACCAAATGTTATAAACCTTTGTTTGAATTGAAATGTCTTGAAATGACACCATTAGTTATCATTATACCCTTAAAAAAATAATTATAATTTATATTCATTTAAACATCAAAAAACCAGAATTCAAATGTTGCTTGCAAAATGGACATCCTTTCACATTGCATCAGTATGTATAACAAATCAACAATATTCTGAGCTAGTCTGCCACATGGCATAGTTCTGAATTGACTGATTTTGTTTCCTGGGGCTCTCCCCCCCCATGTTTGCAAGCACATTTGGCATTTTCAGTTATAAAGATGAAAAAGGAATGAAGAATATGCATTAATTTTTTTTTTTTTTTCTTTTTGGGTGGGTGGATTTGGTGGGACTTATGCTGTAATGCTTCCAGAAGCTTTTAAGGAAAAAAATTTAGTGGTATTTGCGTTTCGAATGTAAGGAAATGTCTCTTGAAGATGAACCATGATCTGGCCAGCCTTCAACATTTGAAAATAAAACTCTTGTCCGCAAAACATTTGCTTTGTTTGCTCACAGGGGATTAAATAGTCGTTTGAATGTATCGTATATGATTTTTAGAGAATAAGTTTGAAATGACCTATAGTTTTTTTTTTTTCCCCTCAAAGTTGTGATATTTTGAATAATTCTGGTTATTTTTGGGTCCTCCCTCGTGTTTATCAACTAGATGGTGAGTATCGATAAATGGATATGTAGGCTTGCCTTATTCTTGGAAACTGTTTTTTCTCTCTCTTCTTAGTCTTTTTCTTTTACTTCGGTATTACTCCATTTCAAATTTGCTACACCAAAAGTTATTTCTATTGATATTCGGACTATCCTCATCTTGGTTGTTTTTCATACGTTTTGGCCGTTGTACTCTATGGCCTTCATCAGGTATCATCTGGTAAGTGTGGGGAAGTAATGAACCGAACCCTTTATTTAACCGATGGGGGTATATTGACCGCACTCCCCTCTTAGCATTAGTAGTAACATTATTGTCTCACACTGGGATTGAACCTAGAATCATCAGATTACTTGCAGTAATTTTGTCTGATTCTGTAACCACTACACTATGTGTCCATGTGGTCGGTTAAATAAAGGGTTCAGTTCGTTACTTCCCCACACCTACCAGATGATACCTGATGAAGGCCGTAGAGTACAATAGTCGAAACGTTGTATGAAAAACAACCAAGATGAAGATGGTCCGAATAATAATAATACCTCATCGAAAAAATTCAGAGATATAGTGATTTCGTGTTTATATTTTGTGACTTCTGTAAGATTTGTTACTGTAAATAGGTTTTGTTTGAATATTTCCATCTCCAATGGTATTACAGATTATATCTGGTTTTTCAGACGGTGCTTTTTCTCTCTGATTCATCCCATTATTTAATTTTGTCTGTCTATAATTGATCAGAATAGGAGTGGACTCATTAGTGTAGAACAGAAATTAGTGTTTTGAATAATGTATTGAGAAACCCACCCCACTTTCTTGAAAAATTATTTTGAATTGAATTTTTTTTTTAATTGTTGGTATTGGATTCTCTTGGAATGAACCTGTGAATTATTAATGTATGCATGATTCTAGAGTGATCAAAGTGATATCTGGTTGAAAGAAAGTAATGAAAATGCTAGTCTAGTATGCAATTTTTACTGCTAACTGTGTTTGGTCAGTGTACTTGAAAACCTTGCTATAATCATTCTCGGCTGTACACAATTTATTTTTTTTCTTTCTAATTGTTTAATCTGAGTTTTATTTTGTTGTATTTGCTATGATTATGTAAAACTGCATCCTGTCGACCTGGTTCCTTTGGGAAATCAGATATCAAGTGCTTTAAAATTACAATCAAGGAAGCTTTTACCAACTTCTTTTCTAATTCATTTCAGCAAACCTTTCTTCACTATAGCAATATCCTTTGTGTTCATTTTCATCCAGCTGGAGTTTATTTTAAAGGATGATATTTTTTCCCATTCAATTTGGCTTAGAGTTATACTTTATTTTATTTATTCCTTTTTTTTTTTTTTTTTTTTTTTTTTTTTTTTAATGCATTATCCTTAGCTTTTAACTTGGCTACTTAACTGCTAAGCAGAATTTTAATCGCATTATAAATATCCTTGTATTCTGTATAAAAAAAAAAACTTGGGTAATTTTAATGTTAATGTTTGTCCAGTTAAACAATTTTTATACCAAGTATATTGCAAATTTCATAGGTATATTATTTGATTTTCTGAAAGATCTTTCAGTGCTATTTGAAACCAGCTTTCATTTTCCTAAAAGTGTGGCAATTAACCTCCTCACTATGGTGTATGGATCTGTTATTCAGATTTCACTGCCGTTCTCTCTTTTTTTTTCTCTGGTGTATAAAGTAACCGATACCCAGTTTTTTTGAAAAATGATTGTTTTTTTTCACAATGTAAGGGAGGTGGTTCTGATTGTGAAGTTTAACACCTTTGCACATTGTTAAAAACAGTACACAAATGAAAACAACTTGATCTATTCAGAACAGTAACAATTTCTTTCATGAATTCTGTTACTTCTTACATGTGAGCTGTTTACAGCATAAAGTGTGAATATAAAACTCCCCAATCTGGACCACCTGTCTTACATAGTGCTTTCTTCTCTTCAAGTTTAGTTTACTAATCTCACAAAACCATCATGGTATAAAACTTGTCTTTTAATACACTGTATGATGATTTAGATCATATGCCTGTCCAAAACTGAAGTTGGCAAAATTAATTCAGAATACGTTAAAATCCCATGTAAATTTGTAAAATCCATGATAGATGATATCTTCATGTTCTGAAATTGACTCTTAGTGAAGATCCAAGGTAAAAATGTTATTAGAGTGAAATATTCAAGCATTTTTATTTGAATTATATGCATGGTTGTTAAATAAGCAAATTAGTTGTATTGAATCAAGTAAACATCTTTTCCATCACTCAAATACTTATCATTTTTCTTTTTATTTAGTTATTTTTGAATCTTTAATCCAGTGGTTCTTGACTTTTTTTTTTGCTCTTGGCCCCTTTTGACATAAGCTGTTATTAGAAAATTTATATGTATGTATATATTCATTTACTTCAAAATATGTATGAATTTTAACCTATTTTATAGAACTAGAAGTAGATACAAACAGAACAAAATAATAATGAGCAATGGTAGCAGTATGACCATTTTTAACTATAAAACTTCTGATATCTCCTTTTAGTTACAAAAAATATTATGGCTAGCTTTCTGTTCAGTGCAATCCTTGTGGTTGGAGTAAAGTCACCAGTTTTTAATATCTGGCTCCAATGTTGTCGATGACAAATGGAAGATCACCCCCCCCTTTTTTTTTTTGATAGCAAGGTAGTGCGCAGCTTTTGATTATGTGTGTGATATGGCCTCCCAGAAATGTGACTTGGGCCCCTTCTAGAACCACTGCTTTAATCAAAATGAATTTACCACACCTTTTAGGTTAGATTCCTCTTGGCTCATGTCTACCTGCATGAGACAGTCTGTATACCCAAGTGGAAAAATGTAAGTGAGAGAAGAGTTTAAAGTAGATGGTGGGGAAGGATGGGAACAGGTCAGAAGGTCAGGGGCATAATTACACATTGTGCTAACCCCTCACTATTATCATGTATGGGCTATGACAGTTACTACTGTATGATAACACTGTGACTATGACTAGGCTTACCCAGGTAACATCCTCGGGGGGGGGGGGGGATATAAAAGTTCATTCTGCTATTTTTTCTTCAATTCTCCCTTGTCTTTATCACTTTTTGTCTCTTTTTGGAATATTGTTTTTATAGTGTTCTTTATTTTGTACAATGCCCATAGCAAATCTTATTAAAAAGAGTAAAGATTCCTTTTTTTCTTAATCATTATTTTAGAAAAAAAATTACTGGATACCCCCTTTGCTAAATGATGATTTCAATGATAGATATTGTAACTTTTTTGAAAAAGTGCAAACATCTCAAATAATTACAACTAGCTAATGAATCTCAGGGAGACACCTTAGAATCTTAGCTTCTACAGAAAAATGATTCATTTTTGTTGTATAGTACAGTCTTAATTAAAATTACAATTGACTAAATTGATTTTTCCGTAAACATGTATTTTCATGCATTTGAAATCGGAAGCTAAACTATTACGTGATAAGAATTGAACCCGCAGACTAAGATATTGTTTCAATTTAGAATTTCTCTGGTATATTTTATTATTTCTTGTAAACTTAAAATTACCCTCTAGATATGAAATTAATTCTTAATTCAGTAAATCTGTCGTGTGTTTTCTTAACAAACATTCATTTATTTGTAAGTATAGAACTGCTGGAATGTGTATGGGCAACCAAACTTCCACTTAATTCAAATCATAATTCACTTGTATTAACTGTACTGATTGAAAAAAAAAAAAAAGTTGAAGAAAAATTTGAATTTCAAACTCAGATTTGTTAATTTATCAGTTTTATTTGTAAAAGCTACAATGGAGTGCTACATTCAATACCCTCGTCTTACTATATTTTGTTGGCATATTATGAAATGTTCTATCCTTGATTCTTGACACACATATAATTAAAATAATTTTTTTGTTAGGTTTTATTTTTTTGGGAGAGAATTTATCACTATTATGCAACAGAACTTAGGAAATATAAAGAAAGGAGTGTCTGTTATCTATTAGTCAAAACGTATCAAATGAAACTAATCAGTGACCCATCTTTAAACTATAACATCTGACCATTGGCACATTGCCTTGTAATATTCAATCAACTTTTCTACCTTTGCCATGATTTTTTAACTTGAAGAATTTTCCATTTTGGTAGGTACCTCCTCTTGTTCCTCTTTGTTCTTCAATAGAAGTAAGATTCTAGATTTCAGTTACTTATGTCTGCTGCTGTTTTTTTTTTTTTTTTTTTTTTTTTTTTTTTTTTCATCTACTGGAATTGAAACTTTTTGACAGCAATCTTCTATTAAATCTATTGAATCTACATTAAACTAGTTGCTTTTGTGTTTCATCAATAGAGAATTTACTATAGGAAAAATGAACTTGAAGGAAATATAATTTATTTCTAATTTTACATTTTCACTCGTTTAATCCATGGTCATTGGGCAATATGGTGCCAGTTATTCATTCTACCATTTTAATCTGTATTATTTTGGGAAAGCTTTTTTTTTTTTTTTTGTAATACATACAAGGACATAGCAATTATATATCATCTGTAATATGTTGCATACTCTAATTGAGCAATATCATGCAAATTATTTTTGAAGTAACAAATATAATTTGAAGTATTTTTCTTGTACTTATTCAAACATTAAATATGAAAGCAAATGCCCAATAAGCCACTCAAGAGTTTGGCCATAAGTTTAAACTCGGTTTTATCAATAGAAACTTAATTCGCTTTAAGATGGTAACTATGATTATTCACATGGTAATTCTGAGTGAAAAAAAAAATGCCAGAACTCAAGATGTAACTGTAGCTGTTAAATTTGTATTGATAGATATTTTTGTGTATTTTTACGCATTCCTTTCATTTACCTTTTTTTTTTTCTCCCATCTATTGCTTTTTTTTTTTTTTTTTTTTTTTTTTTGACATGTCATTCTGCCTACTTGAGTATTCATTTAGTCATTACCTTGTCACTGTGGTTCAGCATTTTTATGCTGCCCCATTCTTTTGTTTCCTGTGTTGGAGTGGCTGGCTCTGAGTCTTTTCACACATTTTAAGAGATGTAAGTACTTAGCTTTCGTTTTTAATTAGAAAGAAATGCATATAGAGTTGCGGAATAGTTATAGACTGTAGTATTATAGAATTGATCTGAAATATTGAGAAAGATGGAAGTACTAGAAGATTTTAATGCATTATCTGAATTAAAAGCTGGTAACAGTTTTTTAATTGCAGAAGAATTATCACCTAAATTTAATTAATTACCTTTAATAGTTGAGACTCTGTGACATAATTCTTCCCTTAGACCTAAAAAGTTCTTTTAAATGTCTAGAAAAAGTTATTGGTGCTAACCTAACTTTTGGCAAGATAAGTTTTATGATTATAGTTTAATTGATACTCTGTGTGTATATGTAATGATTATTATTCTGGAATAGAAATCGCAAATCTATTTTGCAAAAGTTCATATCTCATTTTAGAGTTCAAATATTGCCATTTGATAATCTCATTGTGCGTTTCCTGCATTAATAGATTATAAACATCTTATGAGCACTGATTTCATCTAGTATCTGCCAGACTTGAAATATCTATGGAAAACAACACTCTCCAGATCCAAGGCCAACTTGTCACCTGCAAGTTATTTTAACTCTGGAATACACTTTTTTCCCCCTTCCTCTATAACTAGCTGTACAAGAGTGGAATCTTGTCAAATGAAGATGATTGCAATATTTAGCTGCACTCACACACTGTTGTTTATGTCTGTATATTGATTAGCTCAGTTATATGAATCTTAGTTTCTTAGTGCACATATCTTGTAGGTTGTATGTATTTTTTCTTTTCTCCGCTAAATATATATATATATATATATATATAATTTTTTTTTTTTTTTTGTGGTAGATTTAATAATTCCATAGGAAACTCTAAATTCTTTGCATTTCATCCCGTCTGGTTTACTGTTGTGAAATTCATACCTAGTTTTTTAGTATCTTGTTCATATATAGTTTGAAAGCTTCTAAGTTACTAAAATGGCTGAAGGTATCTCAATGGAAGAGAGCTTGACTTTACATTCTTGAATATGCTATGTGATAACCTTTTACTCTCATGACTTGAAATCTCGTCTAATTTGTACTGGGTGTCATTTTTATAACTGTCACCATCTATTCAAGTAAATAGCTTTGTGAAAAATATAGTTGTTTGCAGATCATTACTACTGAGTGGGGAGTTTGATCTATATTAGGTGCCCCGTACCTGTTTTGTGCCAAAACTAAGCCAAGCTTAGTATATAGCCATGGTCTACTTCTATAATTTAACTTCCTCCTCATTTTGAAGTAATCAACACCTTCGATCCCAAAGCATGGC
The DNA here is from genome assembly GCA_963457665.1 of Thysanoteuthis rhombus. Classification (NCBI taxonomy): domain Eukaryota; kingdom Metazoa; phylum Mollusca; class Cephalopoda; order Oegopsida; family Thysanoteuthidae; genus Thysanoteuthis; species Thysanoteuthis major. The sequence continues at coordinate 41,393,558 of OY735202.1, read as the reverse complement.
AATCCTCATTGTGGTGTCTCGCTTCTATATTTCATTTATATTGCTATTTTCCTATTGATCTTTAGTTACTAAGGTTCAAACATATCAGCATTGTTTAAATGTTTACAAACTGCTTGTAGCTGCCATCTGTTCTAGCAACTCAATCCTAATAGATTTGTGCTTCTAGATTTAAAGTCTGTGGGTATTAAGCTAGAAAAGTCAAATTAATCAGATGAAAGTCTATTTATTTTAGCTTTGAGTCTTTTCAATCTCCAAATATTGAACACAAGCTAGGTCAAATGAAAGTTGCTGACCTTATCTTGCTCTACCAACTGTTGCATTCATATAGAATGATGTAAGTTAATAAATAATTTAGGATTAATGTTCATCATGGTCATTTTGAAATAAATGTAATCAGTGAAGTTTTATTTCAATGTTACATAGTTACTGCACACAGAACCTGCTTATTCGTAATTATTAACAATGAAATAGTTGCTTCATATGTTAACAAGCATTATCTGTGAATTGAATATATGAAATTTGATGCATGCATTAATTGAATATTTTTGTAGGAAGTGGTAGCAAATTCAAATTACAGCATTTTGAGGATTTTTTGGTTTAGTTTGCATCATGGAATGTTTGAGAAGGATTGGTAAAGTTCTGTAATTTAGCAAACCAAATTGCATTTTGTACTTCAAAATGATTTTGTTTACTTTAATCTTTTTGTAAAAAGTAAACTTTATGCTTACACATATGATTATTAAATATTCACAATGTGTAGAGTAAATGAACTTTCATCTTGTTCATGCATATATACATAAGAGAAAAATAATGTATTTTTTTTTGTTTTTCTTTCTTCCTGTGCACGTTTAAGTAATCAGTGGTACTATGCAAAAAAGTGTTTACTTGAAAATGTCTTTGTCTGGTCTCAAGCACATTCACTACCCACACTTGAACATTTAGGTCAAGTCCTACCAATTATATTATTTTATTAATAATAATGAGGTATGTACTTATCGATAACATTCTTATCTTAGAATGCTTAGAATGTTGGAAACTTCAGTGGTTAAAACAGGAAGTAAACAGTTGCTTTGTGTGTAAAATGCATTTTTGCCAGCTATATATTTTGGTGTTCTGGCGTGATGCACTTCTTGCTTCTCTTCAACATTAAATTTGGTAAATGCTAAATTTTTTTTCCCCCTCCATTGTTTCCCCTGTTTATCATCTTCCCCTTTGACACTGTTTTCAGCAAATGTACACACAATGGGGATAGGAACATTGTGACAGATTTATCTCCATCGAGGTATAAGATGCTAATGCAATTTAAAAAAAAAATTGGCTTAGCAGTAACATATTTTTAAAAATGTGTTTCATAAATGATTTCAAAATCAATATTTTTTTTCTCTTCCTCACAAGTTTTCCTGGTAATTTATCTTCAAATGACAATTAGAACAGAAAATTTGGACTAGGAGATTGAAGTTGTAGAATATAGAACAAAACTTGATTTTGGTAGATAACTGTTGTTAGAAGATAGTAAATAATATGGATAACAGGATGAACAAACACAATTCTAAATTTCATTTCTCTATAAACTACGCCATAGAAAACGACTATAGGATATGTGGTTGTGGTCTTTGAGTTGGCATGATCTCATTACTAGAAGTGGTTGGCCTTACAGAAAGTCATTAGTGTATTGTGGCTGCCACTTGACAGGATGACACTGAGTAGGGACTAGGCTTTGTAGTGAGAAGCAAGGGAAAACATTTCCTGTAGCCTGCTTGGCTGGCTTGTTGGCAAGTTATTGTTAGAATTACTTCTTCTAACATTGATATTTCCCTGTTGTTTCCAATCAAACAATTCAGCGCAACCTGAAAAGGTGCTATGTACTGGTCAAAAGAACATTTCTCTGCGCATGATACATCAAGTCTTTGAAAATGAGATATAATTCATTGTTTATAAACATACCTGTAAGGTATTCTAATGACTGATGTTAGTTTGCAATTCATTGGAATGAAAGTACTTATTTGTTCCATTGTTTTCCACTTATTGATAAAATACTGTCATTCATATGTTGAGACATAGAGCCCTAATAGCCATTCTGTTTTCTGTATTTGTGATAAAAGCAAATATACCTATTCAAACCTTTATTGACCATAAATTGTTAATTTTGCTTCTAACATCTGAAATGCTTGTATAATTGCCAGGTCTAATGTTACTGAACTTGATATTTTAATGTACTATGGCTAGAAAGAAAAATGAAAGGGTGTCATCAGCTTGTGAAATGTTTCCTGAAACAATTATTAGTTACTCTAGCAATTCCAGAGATCTATGTCAAGCCATTCCTATTACAATTGTCCTTTCATCTAAAGCTACAAATTCAGAATTTCAAAAGCAATTCTTCATGGTAATAATTCCCATTGTTTCATGAAAGATTGGTTTGTATATTTTCATCATATATCATAAAATAATGAGTTGAAGCCATATATGCTTGAACATTTCAAGGAAACTTGTGAACAATCAAATCTATTTCTCTTGAATTTGTAATATTATTTTCCAAGTAGGAAGTAGATAATGGCCCACAGCTTTGGGAACCAAATTTTTATTGCTCTTACTTATGTAGACAGCTAAGCTTGTAAAATCACTCATCTTTGTTTTTGTGCCCATGATGATTGCCTCCAAAATCAGTAAATTTGAGCATTTTTTTCCATTTCTTGCAGCCAACTCAAATCAGTGGCTTGTCAGTAAATGAAAATTCATTTTAAGATAATGAATAAAATCAAAACAATTTTTGAAATTCCGTACTTGATTTGCATATCAAAACTGCATGATTTAGGATATTGCTATATTTGTTACCTTTTCTTATGATCCAGAATTATTTATTCTTATTACCATGAAGATGTTAATTATCCACACTTTTTGTTATATTTCTCTTTAGGGTGAACGTGTTGGGTTCTGTGCGTGCATGTGAAATTGTGGTGTGTCTGTTGTTGCTATTGTAAAAACTTGTTGAAGAGTCAGTTGCCTCTATACTATCATAGAGTATGCATGACTTCTCTGTTTAAGTGAAGGAAGAACAATGAGCAGTGATCTGGGTTTTTTTTTTTTGTGTGCTAAAGGTGTATTGGGGTTGAAATCCATGGAATGCTTTCAGCACAAGAAACTGGGATTCAAGGTATTGGAGCATCCTCCTTCTAGTACTGACCATGCTCCTTTGGATTACTGTCTATTTGGTCCTCTTCAAAGTTGCCTTGAGAGGTCATCAGGTTGCTTCGATCCAAAAACTTCTGAGGGCATATTCAATCTCGTAGAATGCTAGACTGAATGCATTGCAAAGCAAGGGGACTAAATGAAAAATAATATATTCATAAATTCTGCATTGTTATTCTGATAAACTGATATATCAGAAGGGTGGATGATTATTGACCCACCATTGTATTTATATTTGTGCTTTTGTTTGACTACTAATTTTGACTGTGTATATTTACTTTTACGTATCACCAATGGAAGAAAGATTTATCCTTTCATATTCTACATTTTATGCCATACAGATTTACTCTTATGATATTCTGTGATAAAAGCAGGTCATTAAAGATGATCATGCTCTATGTATTTATGTATTCAAATGTTATATTGATATATTTATTCCTTTCTTGGAATGCAGATTTCATGACACTACAGATTGCACTAAGCATAAAGTATGAAAATGATTGCTGGACTTGTGCTTAGAACTGCAATGTTTCTTATAGACTTATTTGAAGCAATCATTTATCTTGGGAAATTTACTGTATCCACTCAAGCAAATTATTGATGCATATGAAAATATAAGCATTTCCTTTTTTCTCTTTATATTTAATGAATTGAAAGTACTCTGACATTGTTTAGTATTTATGAATTGTAGCATAAACCATTTCTATTCATGAAATAGTTATCATTTTACTTGGCACATCTTTTTGCTTGGTCCTCTATACCTTTTTCATTTTGATGTAGAATCGACAGCAATTATTTCTCTATCAAAAGTGTATGTACTCTAGTGATTACAATGAGTGAACATGTACATAAAACTGAGTACATTAGTTGTTAAAAAAAAAAAAATTGTCAATTGATGTTATTTTTACATTTTAGTGAGTACCTGTTTACAAATTACAAAACAGCTTGCTGACATGACCACCTGAGGTTAGGTTCTACTTAGTGGCTCTGATTGATAAAACATCCCTATGTAAGGAAAATTCATCCTAATTCGTTATTGAATTAGAAATTTTAGTCAAATATCAGTCACTAATCCCTTTTTCCATTCACTAACTGTAATAATATTATCAAATGGAAATTAATAATCAGTAGCAAAATAAAGATATTTCTTATCAATGATGTGGAATTAATGATTGAAAGTTCCAATCAACTTGTGTAGACTTGGAATTTTCTAGTACCTATTCCTGCTTATGTAAAATAAGCTATATTGTACATAGTACTACATTGTATTTAGTGTTGTAATTTGAAAAATATTTCAGGCCATATTTGCCTGGGAGCATCCCTAGCAATTGACAAGTTTATTTAGCTGTTTAGTGCAGTTTTGTGAGGAATATTATCCTTAGCCTTCCTGAATTAGTATAATTTTGAACTGCAGATAACCAATTAGGTTATACTTGTCTTTTATCATCTTTTTCATATCTCAATAGTTGTTGAATTATCATTTTGGATTGACCTTGGTTGATAACATCTTGGAAATCATACTTGGAATTAATGAAGTATGAATAGAAGTGACCTTATCCTGTCAGTAATTTTTTTTGACTTTCATGCTAATTGTATGAGATTTCTTGTTTTTGTATTTTCTCTTGTTAAAAATAAAACTGAATCTATTCTAAGAAAATGAAACCTGCTCAGTTTTATCTTTTCAGTGTATACATATACAGGTTTGGCTTAGCCGCAAATGTTGCATAAACTACAATACTTTGCTGAGGGCAGCAGGGACCCTTTTAGGTGGAGGGGCTGCTTGCAAATGTATGCCATAGCTATGTTTACCATCTAAGGAGCTTTGCTGGTCTGTTGATACTGCAATTACTACTACTACAACTTGGTTCTTAATTTGGCTCTATGATAAAGAAAGGTTTGCCAATTTTGCTCTTTTGTTATACCTATACATTAGGCTTTGAAAATTGAATTTGGATTAACATTTGCTCATGTATCTTTTTAAGAATAACTGAGAATTTGTTAGAAATGTTGGCATTTTCAATTTTGAATTGCTGTTGGAAAGCATATGGAATTTTTCTTATCTATTCATAATAAATGCTCATTTTATGTGCATATTCTTGTTCGTTATTTTTTTCTACCATTAACTAGCTTTGTATTTGGCAAACAGGTAAAAAGAATATGGTTAGCATATTAGGTGTGCGCTAAATTTCCCAGTTAAAAACTAGTCCTCAACTTTGAATCAGTCTCTTGTTTACAAAAAATAGCGCTGGGAACTTTTGCATACACCTAATATTTGGGATTGCTACTATTAGAAGACTATTTTACATGAGGGTAATAAGACTATTTTTTTTTTTTTTTTTTTTTTTTGTGAAGGTTTGTTATATTCTAGACTGTTTTATAGAGTAATAAAATTTCATTGGTTTTGTTTTTAGCTTTAGATTCTCACTGTTAATTCCAGATTAATTGCCAAAATGAATATTCTTGAAGATTATATTAGAAATTATTGTATAGGTCTCTCCAGTTTTTTTAGCTGGGCTAGTTATGTATTTATTTATTTATTCCTAGAAAAGTGGTTTTTTTTTTTTTTTTTTTTTTTTTAATCTTTTGACCCCTCCATAGGTTTTTAGTGGGAGGTTGAATTTGCAATGTAAGTTAATGCTAAATTAATCCTTTAGTTTTTTTCAAGTGTTTGCTTTTTTTCAAATTCTGACTCTTTTCTGATCTCCACCTAACAGAAGGTTAGTGAAGTAAATTACTTATTGATCATCCCTTTTTCCTATTTTTTAATTCCTCACTCCCAACATGGCATGTTGTCAAGACACTGGTCACGTGACCTTTTCTATCCAGTGACTTACCAGACCTGTTTTCAAATTTGCTTGACTCAGGCTATATATCTCTTTCTAAATATTCCAATCTTAACTTCTCTCTCTTTTTTAAATTTTTTTTATTGATTGATTTTGCCAACATTACCATTTTATCTATTTATAAAATTCTTTTCTGTCAGTTTAGTCTGTAGAAGACTTTTTGTGACATAAAATTCCATTATAATCAGTAGTTTTCTTTTATAGAAATTCTATAATGCGATAGAATCAGTATTTTAAGATTTAGCAAAGTTTTCAAGTTTAATTAAGGGATTTACTCAAGTATTTAGTCTCTGGTGACACTCCATTTTTTTGCTTTTAGAATTGCATACCTATCTACATGTTAGAGGTTATTCTGGTCTTGAATTAGACTAATTGCTGGTTGTTGTATATGATACTTGTTAAAACCCATTCTATCAGGCAGTTTCCAGCTAGTGTTTATATGTATTGAATGGTAAGTTATTGTTTGGTTTAGCATTATAGAAATGTTTCAAATAGGCCCCCTGCCTCTGAGCCCTTGAAACTATTTCTTTTGAGAGCTTTTTTTTTATTTGAAAACTTTCCCTAGGTTCATTGAGTATGCATGCCAAATTTATTCAATGCAAGTGACACAGTTGGTGAGTGAGGGTTCACCATAGTTACATTGTTAGTAGAACCCCCTTCTAAAACCCCTTAAAATTCATGTTTTCAGAAAAACCATACAAAGTTCTTTTCCTAGGTCCACTAAGTATGCATACCAAATTTGGTTGAGCTGTGATCATACAACATTAGGTTAATCAGAAAAAAACAAAAAACAAACATCTCAATAGCTTTTTCCTTTTTTAAAGTATTAAATGCATGGTTCATAAGAGTTCACTTACTATGATAGTATTCAGCATATTGATTTGTGTGAAGAATAGAATAAAGATCTTGAATTAGAACATTAAATTCTCTTCAAGTTTTATCCTTCACTTCAAGTTATTTAAGACAATATGCTGAAGTCTAAGCAAATGACACATCTTAGCATCAGGGTTTTGGAATGTATTAAAGTTTAAGGTTTAATGCTGCAATAATAAAAGCTTATTTGAACTTTGCATGGCATTTTTAATGTGTTAATGGATGATTAATGCTATTGTGACAGATGTCAAAAAGGTGTAAATTGTTCTAGATTATTTATTCTAAGTGCTCCAAAAATCTACTGGGTGAAGATATTATGCATTTAGATAGATCTGTGAATATGTTTGAGAGATTATTTTATGTTAAAATTAGTCAAATTTATTTCTTGTATTTGCTTCTACAAGATTAGACAAAACAAAAACTATTCAAATCTTATATTTGGTTATATAATTGTATGCGAGTTATCTAATTGCAAGCAAATGTGTTCAAAACCGAAGTTAAAAAGAAAGATAACATTTTATTTCTGCTTTTGAAAGTGTCTTATAACAAATTTGTTAGTTTTTATGTTTAATTTTTTTTTTCTATACTTTTAAGAGTGCAATTTTATGTTTCTGCAATTTTTAATAGAAATATTAGAATAATAGAAAAAATGCTGAAGTAGCAGATACTGGCCTTTTGTATAAGGGACATATCTTGTGGACTCTTACTCTGCCTACTCCACTTATTTCAGTAAGTGCCCGTGAGTTTGAATGAATGATCTTGTCAGGTGGCAAGTGTAATCTACTTAGCACATTTTGCCAACTCTTGTTTCTCATGTTTTTCCACTTATTTACATCAAAATTGATAAAAGAAAAGTTGTTGCAAACTTTAAAGAATGGTTTTTACACCATCTCACTACATTTTAAGAAATCTCAGTGTGCGTGCTCTGCGGTTACTCGACTACTGGCCTAAGTTGTACAAAGTTGTTATTTGCCAGTTGTATTAGTTGCATACGAGGCAATGCAATCTCCAGATTTTTGTTTGGATCAGTTTTTCATGAGGAATCTAATAAAGATAAATGAAAAAAAAAATTAAAGATTCCAGTTATCTCTTATTAGCTTCTGTAAATCATCTCCTTTGACTTTCACTCCTTAGGATACATTTTGTGTCAATTGCTACTGACTCATTCCAAACATGCACTTTTTGAACAGGAGATACAGAACAGCCAGGACTAAATGAAATGCTCAGATTGGAAATTTTTATGATATTCTTTCCATTTGTCTGTCCACACAATATCCTCGAAAGTTGAGTTTCAATAAAATGTTGTGGAAAAGTGGTCAATAAGCTCTAAGAGAAGGTAGGGCATTTTTTAGCAGATCCATCCATTTATCTTCTCTATGACCTAGTTAACTGTCCACAACCACAAAAATTCTCGATGAATTTCAATTAAATTTAATGGAAGAGTGGGTAATTAATTAGGGTTGTCATTCTTTTTGGAGCTGGTGCATACACAATTCTCTCCTAAACATTTTAGCTGTCTGTCCATACCGCACTATATCTTTAAAAGTTCCCAGTCTGTTCATACGCTATCTCAAAAAGTTCTCAATGAAATGTGGAAGTGGACCACAGGCTACAGAAAAACTAATCAAATGGAGGGGGTCTGTCATCAGTCACCTCCTTTATGTTATAGCTATCAATCCACTCAGATGTTTCATTTTAAAACAAGGATTTCACATTTGATTGTAGATGGCTTGAAATGGCTTTTGCCTGGGGCATATTGTTTTGCAAACTTTACTCTGTATGAAATATCCTGTCTATACATAATATGGCCATGTTTGATGGAAAAGGACTATGATTAGGGTACCCTTGAAAAAATCTTCAACAGCTGATCTGGAATATTTACTTTAAGTATGGCTGGATGTACATAAGAGGCTGGAGAAATCAAAAGCATACCATAATTCGTAAAGGTTCTGGAGTGTTCGGATATACTATACCTTCCTTTCAAAGTAGTCAAACACTCAATATTGATAGATCAGCTCAAAAAGGTGTGTTCTAAATGAAAACAAACAGCTCTGAGATTTTTAAAAAGAAACTGTCGTTTTGTCGCATGATTTCTCGTGCTTGTGTCGTAGCAATGGCATTATCGAAGTGAAGTCCTATTTTCTCAACCTTCCCTATGAATTATCTTCTTTATAGCATCAGGATTCATTTAACAAAATTTCTTCTCTGGCTTTCTATAATAATATGCCACCTTTCAGGGGAATGGTGTATTCAATCATAAAAGAAGGATTCTGCTTTTGATTTTGGAACCAGACAAGTACTGTTGCATAGAGTGAAACCAGTGATAATCTGAAGGTGACAGGTCAACAGAATGTACCATTTTAGTTAGTTGGATCTTTCCATGATTTTCTTTATATCAGATTCTCAAAATGTCATTTTTTCATGGCCGGTAACTATTTTGTCCCAAACTGATTCTGTCAAGCAAGAAAAAGACTTAAGTACTGATTAAATGCTCTTAGTTTCTTCAAGTTGCGTTAATAAATTGAGGTTATTTAACAATGTTTTTATTCCAATGTTGGAATGAATCAGTCAAAATATTAGGTGTGATCAATTAATAAGTTGCTTCTCTTGCCTTTTGTTGGGCAGTAACCACTAAAAAGTTCGACTTTTCAAAAAAAACCAAACAAGCTGGTGCAAATTAGGAACTAATTTAACATTAACTTAAATTGCAAACTGAACACCTTCCTAGAAACCTATTTTGGCTGGGATTTAAAAAAAACTTTTTTAGTAGACATAGGGAGTAAATGTTCAAATTTTCAGCCCTCTAGCTCTGTTGATGCCGACATTATACATAGCCAGCCACACAGACCAACTTGAATTCTAAAGCTATTTTGACAGTTTTGGTGACTGTTTTTGTTTACAGGTTCTAATAGTTGGTTGGTAGTCCAATATAGTCCATTGGCCAGGAGCTCAAATTTGGTGTATTGGTACACTTGATGGTACTGAATCTAACCATGTGTTTTGATTTTATACATGTCTGCAGAGTATAAAAAAATGTTTGATGGACCTTTGGATCACCCAGCGAGTAACTAAAGTATGTTAGTCTATGGATCAAGAGCCAAAATTTGGTTCATTGGTATGCATAGTATATTGGAAAGTGGAAGTTATCTTTTTTTTTTTTTTTTTTTTGTGTGTGTGTGTGAATATGCATTTCTTCCAATTATGGAAGTCATTGTGGATGTATTTGTCCCAGAATTAGTTCTTTTTAGATTTAATTTCATCATAATTTTGCTTTTCATACTCTAAGATCTCTTGTGCTATTTATTTGTAACATTGCTAGAAAGAAATAAAACCCTTATGGCTTTACCATTGTCCGATTACAGGCTTTTTGTATTGTTTTGTCAGCACTTATCATCTCTTTAGACTATGCCTCCCATGAGAACAAATGAGTCAGATCTGTTAGTAATGATGATAATTAAGCTGAGTGGACAGCCAGTGATTCTCTTTCTAGCTTTTTCAAAGCAAGCAAACAGGCATAAATAAATACCTTTCACAATTCTTATCTATAGGCATGTGCTAACTTAACATATTGTATCTGTTCACATAGAGAAGAAAGATACATGGAAACAGATGGAAATTTTCTATTCATAATTCTTGGTGTATAAAATTTGATTGGGTAGTATATCCAATGTTAATTTGATTTGTCCTGGTTATAGTTTTCAGAGCCAATTTTATTCCATGAGAATTTGTGAATTGCATCAAATTATTGATCAGTTCCATATTCCCGGCTTTCTCCAAGAACAGGACACCAACTGACCCTGAAATTATTCTTTAGACTATCTCTGCATGACTCAGACTATGGATTCAAATTGTCATATTAAACTCCCTGTGAGTGTACTACCTATGCTTTCTTTCTCAATGTTTTTTTTTCTATCAGTGGTTATAAAAAAAAAAGTTTTGTTTTCTGATAAACCGTGTAAAATACTGGTCCCCAAATCTTTACTTGAGAACAACTTTTATTTTTCTAGATATTAATGCAACCTGTGTTGCTAGAATTTTTTATCTAAAAAAATTTTTTATAACATTTGTTTTTTCACAGATTTTACAAGTTTGAGAATGAAGTTCAGCTCAATGATGAGAGCAATCATTTTATCTAATTCAAACTTTGACATTTTGGTTAGTACCTGTAATTTCAGTCATCATTCAAGACAAAATCTGATTAATTATAATTGAAAATACATGAAAACAGTAATATTTCATCTGTTTCATTTTACTATTGGTCAAATATCATCATCATCACTCTTTTAACGTCTGTCATTCGACATAGACCTTACGCAGGATCCATCACATTTCTCTATCATGGGCAATGCGCAGCTAGTATTTTCTGAATTTGTCTAATTCATCTCTTCATTTTGTATTCTGTCGGCCTTGGTTTCGCGTGTGATCTCTGGGGATTCATGTTGTGATGTTCATCGGTTGTCTGCCATTCTTGCAACATGACCTGCCCATTGCCATTTAAGTTTTCTAATAGATTCTATGATGTCTTGGAGTCCTATTTTCTTCCTGATATACTGTCCTGTCTTGTGATCTCTCCATATGAGGTTGAGCAGCAATACCTTGAATAGTGTAGTTTTTTGATTAGTGCAGGATTTTTTTAGTACTTTTAAGATAATTGTGGACAAATTAACGTAACTAAGTATAAGTTGGAAAAAAAACAAACCTTGAGCCGTGGTTTTAAACAGTACAAAAAAGTTTCGAACAAATTAACCGCACCAATCAAGGTATACTTGTATTGTAAAATCATCCATTGTTGTGCATGGAAAGCACCAATTGAATAAGAACAATAATATAGATAAAAGTATTCAAAATATTTATATACTGAAGGATTCTCAATAGTTTAGTGAAGGAAAGCTATTTGAAAATAGAAAAAAAAATCAAATTATATATTTCCATACTTCTGGCTGTGCAGAGTGGGTGACATATTTTAACAGTTAATATACCTTAATTAATCATATTGTATTCTAAAGTAAGCCTGATGTATAAAGATTTGAAGCTTTTTCTTGGTTGTTACCTTCTGTTGTCAGTACATTTGTGTTCTTGTAATAGTCATGATTTCAAATATCTGTTACAATCTCTTGCTTTTACTTTGTCTATCTTAGTTTTGATGTATAAAACTCATTGGCAGATTATGGTTTCTGAGCCAAGTAAAACTTCTGATAACTTGAACTGTAGGTTTTGTAGTTTGCATTGCAAAGATTTGATCTTATCAACATGATCTTCACCAAAAATAAAGGAAGGGTGATGCGCTAAAGAAGGATTAAATTTTGGGGTGGAACTGGGCATTTTTTAATTACCTACCCTGCATCATAGCCATATGTCCACACAATATCTCCAAAAGTTCTAGATGAATTTCAGTGGAATTCTTTGGGAGGGTAGGCTATGGAATTATGAAGAATTGGTTGATTTTTTTTTTTTTTTTTTTTTGTCCTACATTTATGTATTCTCATTTGTTTACAAAATATTTCAAATGTTCTTGATGAAATTTTGTGGAAGGATGAGCTGTAGGCTGAGAAAAAATTAAATTTGGGAGCATACCCAAGATTTCCCCCCCACCCCCGCACTGTGATTAAATACAACTTAATTTTCATCTTTATTAGCAATCAGGTTGGTAGAGGTATGCACTCTGTGTAAATGCATGTCTCGAATAGGTAGACAAGATCTACCAAGTATCTATTTTTACAATTGATTATTTCTGAAAGGATTAAGGGAAATCATTTCCTCTGAAATAGATTCAAATCTGGATTTGCATATAATTCTTATGACTCTATATATTGGTAAAGATTTGAAGAACCAAACATTTTTATTATAGGGCAGTCTTTACAAAAAAAGCAGATTTATATTCTGCTAAATTTAACACCAATAGACTATTGGGTTTGAAATAGATCTTCTTTCTCTCTGGTTTTACTTAGTTATGTATTGGTTGATTTTGAATGTAAGATTGTATCTGATATCAAAAAATTCATTTTATTTTAGAAATTTGTGCCCAATCTTATGAATGACAGTATTTTACCTATAATCAATAAGTGTAAGACATATCAATGGAACAAATAAGAATCATCATTCCAATCAAATGCAAACTAATAGCAGTCAATAGAATGTTTTACAAGTGTCTTTATAAACAATACATTTTTTTTCTCATTTAAAAAAAAAAACAAAAACTTATTAGTATCATTTGCAGAGAAATATTCTTTTGACAAGTATATAGCACCATTTCAGGTTGTACTCAATTGTTTAATTAAAAATACAACAGGGAAATGTCTACGCTGGAAGAAGTATTTCTCACAATAACTTATCAGATATGATACCAGGTTTACTTTCTTATTATAAGTTAAGACTGTGCTACTTTGGATAAAATGAATAAAAAAAAATATAAGGGCATTTAGATTTGATTATCTCCAGTAACCTGCCAACTAACTTTGACTAATCAACATGTATTACACTTGGATTTCCTGTTTCCTCTAAACATACTTGGGTATATTGACACTGCTTTGTCTAATATTTTTAGGTGAGTATTCCTCCAGAGGCCAAGGTTTCTACCACTTCTTTTTTAAATTATAGACATCCCATTTACAGGCTTCAGCATCTAAGATCCTATAGTTGTGGGAAATCCTCCCAAGACTTCCATTATTTTAGTATGGTACAATATTCAGGAGTATGCAATTGCCATGGATCTGAAATTTTTTAATAGTGAATATTTGAACTATTCTTTTTTCATTTTTGAACTTCCAATGGAAAATTGTCAAATAAGGTTAATAGACTATATGTACTTGGCACTTGAAGTGGAATTGTTTCTTGTGAATTATTTTATTTTATTTTATTTTATTTTTTTTTTTGCACAAAAATTCCTCTGCTACCCAAATAAAAAAAAATAGTTTAATTTCTATTTTATTTTATGTAGTGTGCACATTTTTGCAATTATATATATATGAGTGTAATTCATTCTATCTTGGGAATGACTTGAATTTATTGACCTCAATTTCAAATTAAGAATTTTTTGGTTGCTGTTTTATTTGCAAAAAAAGCCAAAAATCTGAAATCTTTGTCCTGGTTCAGCAGTACCATCTGCATAATTAGTGAACTGCTCTTTTTAATGAAAAAGAAAAGGAAAAACAATTTTTTTTTTCTGGTGCTTTTTATGCATATGATATCTGACCCACATAAAATGGAATGGATAGGTTTGACATTCAGTGGAATGGCTGAGTTATTAGAATAGCTTTGTGTGTGCTTGTATAAGCCCTGATCTTTATTGCCCTACCTCTATTTACAAATGACCTATGTCTGGTCCTGACTGACCTTTTACAAGTGTAGTGTCCTAATGGAGTGGCAGTAGATTTACTCATGAAGTATTATTGTTGCTATTGCTTCATTTAATTATGGATAAACTGCAATAGGTTTTTGTGCAGCTTTAACTTTCTTTTCGAGCATCCTCCTCTTTAAATTTGTTTCAATCCCTGGAGGTTTTTGTTTAAGTCCACAAAGTGGCATTTTCCATCTATAGGTTCATGGTGTTTTTTGTTTTTTTTTTTGTTTTTTTTTTTTAATTTTTTTTTTTTTTTAATTATTTTTGATAAAACATTAATATCAATATATTACTTATACAAAACATTTTATGTCTGGAATATTTGAATTGACATTTTCTTGAGGAAAGGAAAATATTACATCAGGATATTTGAAAAAGATTTACATTTTGAGATTACCATACATTTTCTTAGTAATGGTGTATGGTGTATGTTTTTAATATGGAATATTTTATTTCACCAATGTAAATTTATGGTAATATCAACAGTATTCTCATGAAACAGGGGAACCGTTGAGAAAAATCATAGTATAAAAAAAGACAAAAAAGAAAACGTTTGAGTAACTTCCAAACTGCCAACTAATCAGAAATATCAAATCATTCAATCCATCTAATTCAAATAAATGTTTTTAATTGATGAAATCTGGATGAAATATACTTTTCGCACCCTAAAATTGAACTCTATGTAAACACATACATTTTGCCTTGACGTCGCCTGACATCATCCAAATGTCAGCCGTTTTACAAAGGTGAACAAATCATGTTTTCAAAAGTTATTTACCTTGAGAAAAATGATTTTTTTTTTTTTTTTTTTTTTTTTTTTTTGTGCTTTCGATCCAAAAAAAAGTTGAATAAGAGTTTTTTATTTATTTATTTTTTTCAAAGTTTTGAGCGTTACTCACCAAATGTTCCATTTTCTATTGAATGTGTTGTTTTTTTTTGTTTTTTTTTTTTATACCAATACATTATTTTTCCAAAGTTAACCACCCTAAAAAAGCAAAACAAAACTATTTTTCAATAATCAATCTTTCAATCTAATTGTATGAAAAAGTCGAATATCAGATGAATGATAGAAAAAAGATTTTGAAAGTTGCTTATTGACAAAAACAAAAGGTTAATTTTTTGAAGAAAAGTATTTTTTTTTGTGCTTTCAATCCAAGTGTAAAAAATTAGTTTTCCTCAAAACTGACAAATATACAAAAGTAACAAAGGCCTTTATTGAAAACACAGTATTTTTCTTTTTTCTATCAAGTACTTGATTTAGTCAAATCTTTACCCAGAGATGGGGAACTATTTTAGCGCAATGTGTCGAAATTTTAAATGGTTTTAATAACCCGTCATGAACTCGGTCTCACCTACATTCTTTTTAGTTTTGAGTATGTTTTTAGGGGTCTATTATACTAATATATTCATAAAACTAATGTTTAAATATAACTTGGAATTTGAAGAAAAAAACTTTTTAGATTTCATTTCATTATCCCAGATCCGTGAGTATAATTTGAAATTTCGTATGTCAGACATGTTCATTTAAACAAATGGTTGTAGTGGAGAAATTCTCACAAAATTTGAAAAATGCCATGTTTGTCTTTCATACCTCATTAATTCTTTTTAACGTATTACAAATAATACAAATCCACTCCCAATCATTGATTTTATAAAAACTTTTTATGGTTCTCTATTGTTCATGTTCGATATTCAACTTGTTTATGCAATTGGATTGAAAGCACAAAAAAAACAATTTATTTTTATTTATTTATTTTTTTGATAGTAAATAACTTGCGAAAATAATGAAGAAAAACAAAACAAACTACTTTCAATAGATAATAGAACCTTTTTTGTTTTTTCTTCTATATATGGTAAATAACTTTCAGGAATTTTTGTGGATTGAAAGCACAAAACCTTACTTTTTTTTTTTTTTTTTCCTTAATAAAAAAAAATCATTATTGAAAATATGTTTATTGTAAATGAGGGCATATGGCGTCAAGGAAAAATGCGTTCTAGTCTATGTTGAGGGGCAAATAGTATCATTGGTCCAAAAATCTAATGATAAAACCACTCTGTTGGAATAGGGACTCAATGCTCGAAATTTGAAATTAATGGGCCCAATGCTTCACATTTTGTGTGTGTGTGGGGGTCTTTCAATTTTTGTATTTAGCTATTATTTTGAGAGCCAAATTTTACAGTTCAAAAACTGCGATCTTTGCTTAAACAATGTTATAAGCAATTTTTCATTATATCAGGTCTACAGTGTATATGTTCAAAGAAATGTAAATTCATTCCCTTGGATCCAACCTTATCTCTTATCTGCAGTTATTTGGGGTCTTTCCATCAATCTTCCAAGATATTTGTTCAATATATGCTTATTGCTAGTATTTGTCTTGGATACTTTTGACTGGTACATTGTTAGTAAGGGAATGTCATGTTATGGCAACTTCTTACTAAAACCAATTTATTCATGGGTCTTCTAGTAGTATTTTTTTTAATGTGAGTGCAAGAAAAAATGATGCTATGATTAAAGATACTTTAGAAAATAGTCATTTCCCTCTGTGATAAATTTGAAATGTAGGCTTTTCTCTGATATAGTGCAGTTGAATTTTCAAAATCCTAATTTTTTTTTTTTTTTTTTTAATGGAAACCTAATTCAACACATGAAGTACACGTATACAAGCATTATCCTTTCCATTAATTGCACATGTATTTTTGGCTTGATATTTTTGAATACTCGAGGAAATTAGTTTTTAGTTGCAAGCCAATGCTCTGATAAGACTTATTAGTATGGTAAATTTTAAGAATTTGAATCTTTCGTTTATATATATATATATATATATATATTTCAGTTGATATTTTTGTGTCTATTTAGTTCATCCTTATTTTGTATAGACATTTTCTTACTGCTTACTTTCAGCTTTTAATTTTTATTCTCCAGTATTTCATGCTATTTCTTTTTATTTGTCTAAAATTCTGTTATTTTTGGCATACAAATTTAATCATTGCTCCTGGATAAAAAGCTATTATACATAAATATGACAAAGATTACACAATTGTGATATTCTCAAAATTGTTTCTTGCTCATAGCCAATGTAGAAAAGATGCTGAACATAACTTTTAATACTTTTTCAAATTAGCATTATTCCATTCATTATTCTGAAAAGAAATTTCAGAAGAAAAGTGAATGGTTAAATGTAATTCATTTTAGTTTTCCAATGAGATTTCAAAAGCCTTTTTGAGTGTGCCATCTGAAATTCAAAACTGTTCCAGTATTAAGTGGGTCTCATTTATTTAACAGTAGTTAAGACTTCATTATTGGACATCTTGGGGGGGGGGGAGTAAATCTATTGATAGTGAGATTAACAGCAGACTCTGCAAATAAATATGAAATTACGGAATGTTGAATATGATATTATCCAACCAAAATAATAAATATGTTTGAAAAATTTTATCAAATGCAAATTTAAAAAACTTTTTTCTTTTTCTTTTGTAGGTAAGTACCAAAATCCTGAACATCTTCCTCAATTTGATGCTGAAAATGGATACCAAGTGTTCTTGGTTACTCAGTGTGTTTAAAACGTGATCAGATGCAGATGTGGGAAAATGTATTCCTTTAAAGTAGGATTTAAAATTGATTATGCATGGAGTTATTTATTTAAATGATTTAAAAAAAAAAATTTTCAAGGGGTAAATTGGAGTTCCACATGCTCATGGTTGATAATTTTTTCGATTGAAATAAATCTTATTTCTTCACTTTTCACTTCATTTCAAAATTTTTATTTCATTTATTTTTAACTGGAGATATTAAGTGTCATGAAATATTGACAATTTTTTCCTGATTATAAATTGCTGTTTTTTTGAAATTTTTTTATATTCAATAAGGTCTTTGCCTGTTGAATTATTTTAATTTTTCAAGACTACATTCTATTTGAAATTTACTCAAGCAATATTATACCTGTTCTGTATTGATTGTCTAACCACACATTAGATGTTTTAAATAAAGCTCAATATTCATTAGTTGCCTCATACTTTAGTTACAAAATGTGATCGAGAATTGATCACATTACCTTGAGAAAAATCTCTTGCGATCAAATATTGATAGGCTGACATCAGCAAGTTAGTTGTATTTTGTCTGTCAGGGAAACCCAACCTAGGAAGATGAGGCATGAGCAAGAACTTGTTTATACTTGTGTAATATTGCAAAAGTGTTCCATCATAACACATTTTATAATGGAGTAATCTTTATTTGAACCTGATTTTAGTAACAATCTTTGATAGTAGGTGTGGGAAATTTTAAAACCAGTAAGAAAAATGCATACCGACTCAGCCTAGATATTTTTCACCTATTTTGTTAGAATATTCTTTATGGTGGCAAAATCAAACAATCTTATATAACAAATTTTAGTTCCATGTGGGTACATGCCAGAAAGAAAAGATTGGCTTTTTTGTGCCACTGCATTAATATTTTTTGTCTATTCTATGTAAAAATGTTCTTGTTCAGTGTTTTTCAAGTTTTTACAATCATATTGACACTTTGTGCAGGTACACATTTTTGTCACTGGTCCTGTTTTCTCGAAGATTTAATATTTTTTTTTGATTTGTGGACTTTGTGCTGACTAATTTCAATGATACAAATGAGATTGATTGAGGTACAAGAGGATGGCTACTGAGTAGTAATTAGTCTCTTCATCAGTTTTTTTTTCCTTTCAAACTTCACTTTATATATCTGGATTTCCTTATTTGAATCCTATTATAATTCCAGATAATTAATCACCATTGATAAGGATTAAGCTGGGTGGTAATGGAGTTATGAAATACTTTGACAATATTAGTCAATATAATTCATCGTGTCTGAAAGGTTTTTCACCTTCTCTCTCTATCATTTTTTTTTTTCTTTTTTTCTTTTTTGTTCGTTCATTTCAGAACATGTTTTATTTCTGTTAACATTTTTTAAGATCGTAAATATTTGAATTTCTTTGGATTTTCACTTTTTTGTGTTTATAAATCCAGGTAATGTATAGGTGTTCCTGTGCAGTATTTATTTATTTATTTTGTTTCAAATTTCTATTTAATCCTTAACTGTCCAGGATGCTCATTTCTGCCTGAAGATTAGATATTACTGGCTACAAAGTGGGGATTCATAAATCTAACACACTGAGTGTAACATTTAGTAAGAAACTTCCTCTTATTATTCATGCATTTGCATGTCCATACTATATGTCTGGTGGTCCTCACATATCACCTGAGTTCAAAGTTATCACTAACCTTGAATAACTTTTTAGTAAATTCTTACTGATTTTTCATGTTGTCTTGAAATAGTTGTCGATGAGCATAAAATTAAATTAGGATTTGTCTTTCCTTGTGAAATCTAGTTGACTTTAATTGAATTTTTCTCCATATGACTGAGAATAGATTTTTTTCAGTATCTTGTTCTAGCTGAGCAATGTATTTTGTTCATTTTAAACATTTTCTTTGAGATATGAATCATGAAACCTGAGCAAGTGTATTACACTTCTCTAAAATAAAATACCACACTAAAGTGAGAAAAATAAACTTGTAAAGAAAATTTTTCTATTCTTCATCACAAAGTCATAAACTTTGAAAACTTTTTTTTTTTTCCTCTTGAGATTTTAATACATAATTATTTGAGTGAGAAAAACTTGACTGGTCGAAACTTCACAATGAACAAATTCTTGCCTTCTGGTTCTTGAATAGGTAATTGGGATTAGATAACCAAAACAACTGGTATATGTATGTACATACACTCTTTTGTAAATTGGCAGTCAAATGTAGAACTTTCTACATATGATTTAGTGTTTGAGTCTTTGTGTAGAGTATTAGCTTTATACTTCTGAATTTTTGTTTATTGTAGGCTATTGATATGATTCTTGAAGAATGGAAAACAAATGTTTGGAAATTACCAAAAGTAGAGTACTAACAATTCTGTTGTAGTTATATATGAATACAATTGTCTGTGGCGCATATATATATATTTCTCCATGTCTAGAAACCATAATGTTTAGGTTTCTTGAATATTTCAGGATGATTATGCCTTATATCAAGTTTGTACTTAACTTTCTGAAAACTATTGACGGACAATTTAATCTTTTTCTACTTGCTGATAACTTAGTGAATGTTTTCATGAAATATTATCAAAGCATGTACACTACACATATGTATGTGTGCACATTCTATTCTTGGGAATCGATTTGAAATATCAGGTTTTGAAGATGCTCAAATGTCAAATGAATCAAGTCCATACCAAATGGTATAGTCTTCAATGGCAATTGACTTGAGTTATAATACTAAACTAGAAGTCATCAAATAAGTTCGTAAATTTGTATTCAGATTTTTTCCTTGGGTCTCCCAGTTATTCATTTTGTTGAATTCAGCAATTTTCAAGTTGTTTTTGCAAATTTGATTTTTAACAGCCCCCCCCCCCCCCCCGTTAGTGTTTCATTTAAAATTGTTCAATTTTCCAGGATCCTGGATAACAATGAGATGAGGTATTGATTGATTTCTTCAGGCTAATGATCTCTTTTTCTCCCCTCTCAATGTTAGATTTTGATTTTGAGAATTTGATGATCAGGTATGGAGTTGTTGCTTAAGCATGATCCGAATATTGATCCGCTAGAGAAAAATTTTTTTTCATTATGCTGCGTATTTCTTCGCATCAGTTTTTATCCTTTGGAATATCATTAGTTTCTGATATATTTTCATTGGAGTTATAATCTGCTGAGAAAATTGTAATGATCAACAGAATGGTTTTAAAACTATTTTCAACACAAAAACAGTTACCGTGAAAAAGTAAAATTGTTGATCGTAGCAGAAAGGTATTTCAAATTTCATCCTGAGGTGGCTATGACCATAATGCTACTCATTCTCTGGTCTATCTCTGCCTGTGATATACCGGAATATCAATCCAATCAAATATCTTGTAAATTTGACACCACAGCTCAAATTGGAAGAAAAAAAAAAAAACAAAAAAAAAACTACTGTTATTACCACTTATACTCTCGCGACAATCCCGAATGACTACTCTCGCGACAATCCCGAATGACTACTCTCGCGACAATCCCGAATAACTACTCTCGCGACAATCCCGAATAACTACTCTCGCGACAATCCCGAATAACTACTCTCGCGACAATCCCGAATAACTACTCTCGCGACAATCCCGAATAACTACTCTCGCGACAATCCCGAATAACTACTCTCGCGACAATCCCGAATAACTACTCTCGCGACAATCCCGAATAACTACTCTCGCGACAATCCCGAATAACTACTCTCGCGACAATCCCGAATAACTACTCTCGCGACAATCCCGAATAACTACTCTCGCGACAATCCCGAATAACTACTCTCGCGACAATCCCGAATAACTACTCTCGCGACAATCCCGAATAACTACTCTCGCGACAATCCCGAATAACTACTCTCGCGACAATCCCGAATAACTACTCTCGCGACAATCCCGAATAACTACTCTCGCGACAATCCCGAATAACTACTCTCGCGACAATCCCGAATAACTACTCTCGCGACAATCCCGAATAACTACTCTCGCGACAATCCCGAATAACTACTCTCGCGACAATCCCGAATAACTACTCTCGCGACAATCCCGAATAACTACTCTCGCGACAATCCCGAATAACTACTCTCGCGACAATCCCGAATAACTACTCTCGCGACAATCCCGAATAACTACTCTCGCGACAATCCCGAATAACTACTCTCGCGACAATCCCGAATAACTACTCTCGCGACAATCCCGAATAACTACTCTCGCGACAATCCCGAATAACTACTCTCGCGACAATCCCGAATAACTACTCTCGCGACAATCCCGAATAACTACTCTCGCGACAATCCCGAATAACTACTCTCGCGACAATCCCGAATAACTACTCTCGCGACAATCCCGAATAACTACTCTCGCGACAATCCCGAATAACTACTCTCGCGACAATCCCGAATAACTACTCTCGCGACAATCCCGAATAACTACTCTCGCGACAATCCCGAATAACTACTCTCGCGACAATCCCGAATAACTACTCTCGCGACAATCCCGAATAACTACTCTCGCGACAATCCCGAATAACTACTCTCGCGACAATCCCGAATAACTACTCTCGCGACAATCCCGAATAACTACTCTCGCGACAATCCCGAATAACTACTCTCGCGACAATCCCGAATAACTACTCTCGCGACAATCCCGAATAACTACTCTCGCGACAATCCCGAATAACTACTCTCGCGACAATCCCGAATAACTACTCTCGCGACAATCCCGAATAACTACTCTCGCGACAATCCCGAATAACTACTCTCGCGACAATCCCGAATAACTACTCTCGCGACAATCCCGAATAACTACTCTCGCGACAATCCCGAATAACTACTCTCGCGACAATCCCGAATAACTACTCTCGCGACAATCCCGAATAACTACTCTCGCGACAATCCCGAATAACTACTCTCGCGACAATCCCGAATAACTACTCTCGCGACAATCCCGAACAATAATGATGATGATAATATTAATACTACCACTGTTACTTTTTTATTTGATCTGGGAATGGTAGTGGATTTTTTCTTCTCAATCTCTTGTTCCTGAATGATATATGCATTAAAATCATTAATATCTGGATCTCGTCATGTACTGATTCGAAATGCTTATGGTGGAATGCTTGACTACTGCTGACTTTGTGTAAAGCTTCCTTGATACTGTAGATTTATATTAAAAATTTGTCAAGCAAAATCACCAATATTTTTCCGACAAGTCTTAATATTCATAATTGTGATCTAATTTATTTCATATTATCATTATATTGTTATATTATAAGGTTCTATTTTTAAATTCAGTGTAAGTACTTAACCTGGCTCTGCTCCAAATAGCTTTCAACTTTGACTATACAACCCTGAATGCTGGAAATCTTTGTGTTTGACTCGTGGAAAAAAAAAAAAAAGAAAAAAAACCTCTTCTGCAATCATTTAATTTGGATTCTTGGCTCATTTTGCTGGTACTTCATGTAACTTCAGCTGTTGTAGGCTTGTTTTTAAGTTGGATTTTCCTTTGATCGCACTCAAATCTGGATGGTTACTAATAGTAACTCAAGAATAAAACAAAATTGGCTGAAAGGAAATGTTGCTGATCTGCTCTTAGTTCATTACTCCCTTCTAAGTCTTATGAGACCAAGCATGGAGCAAAGTGAATATGTGGATTGTACATTTATCTTGAAGTAGTAATATAATTTCAGCCAAAATAAATCCAAGTTGGAGATATGTGGTTGTGATATCAAATTCAATTTCTATGGTGGGCCAAATATGATACAAATATGATATAAATACACAGTATGTGGGTCAGATGACATGATCATGAGCAATTTATGATCATATATTCGGTAAGAAAGTAGAAATGTTAATTTATTCTACTTCCTTAACACCTCTGATCTATGGTATCTGTTGAGGATGGAAATTATTTTATTGAATGTATAATAATCATGTTTATAGATGTGACAGAAGTTTTTGATGGTAAATTGAAACCCGAAATCTATGCAACTGATAGTGACTAGTTGAATTAACTATACTAAATAGCTGATACATTTTAGATTATTTCCATTAATATTCGGACCATCCTCATCTTTGTTGTTTTTCATACGTTTCGGCCGTTGCACTTTATGGCCTTCGTCAGGTAACAAACCACCCACTGAGTTATCGAACACTAAAAACTGTGTATACTCAATACCGTGCAGCTGTGGGCACGAATACACAGGTGAAACATGTTGCCCCTTGAAGGTTCGGGTGGAAGAACACCGAAAAGCGGTGAGTAAAGGTGAAACCAATAAATCAGGTATAGCTGACCATGTATGGAAAGAAAAGGGAGACCACCTACCCCTCTGGAACAAGGTTGAGATAATTGACCAGGAATAACATTGGAAAATCCGTAAATTGAAAGAGTCGACCCATACGCTAGGCAAGCAAAACTGCCTCAGTAATCCTAGCATTGAAATGGATACCATATGGGAACCTCTAATAATAAAAGACAGAAAACAATAACATCAAGAAAGAAAAAAAAAAAAAAAAAATCTGTCACCTGAGGTTTAAGGCTCCAAAAAAATTAACACCGGCTGTCCGCATGGACACATAGCGCAGTGGTTACAGCATCAGACAAATTACTGTTAAGTAATCTGATGGTACTAGGTTCGATCCTAGTGTGAGACAGTATAACAATACTACTAATGCTAAAAGAGGGGAGTACGGTCGATATACCCCCGTCGGATAAATAAAGGGTTCGGTTTGTTACTTTCCAAAAATCTCCCAGATGTTACCTGACGAAGGCCGTAGAGTGCAACGGCCGAAACGTTGTATGAAAAACAACAAAGATGAGGATGGTCCAAATATTAATGGAAATAATAATAATACCTCATCTCAAAAATTCCGAGATATACTAACATTTTAGATTGCGTAGAAATTTTTTATATGGTCGTTACACCAGTATGTGAAATAATTTAATCCTTTTGTAAACTATTACTTTTTCAAAAATTTTAACATGAACCTAGCCTAAACTCTTGTAAATTCTGAAATCCTATGTCAGCATTGCATTCTAATTTATGAATTAAGTATGTTTTTTTTAAAGAAACAATACTCTCTAAAATATTGAAAATATCTAGAGATGGAATTGTATGAAAATTTTGTATGATTATCATGACCAAAATTATCACAGTCAATGGTTTTATTGCAGTATCTGCTGAATGTTAATGAAGTACTAATACACACTCTGAAAGGTACCAAGGCATTTGCATTCTTGACAACAATGTCTTGGGCATTGGCTTCTGGAATTTTTTTTCTTCCGACTTTTCTTAAAAGGGGGTGCTCACAACTGGCATACTTTCCAAAATTGAGTTTTTTTAATCAATGAAATCGAGGATAACTACATCAAAACTTGAAAAAGAAAAAACTTTGTAGATAACAAAATAGGAGTCTTTACTTCCGTTTTGTTATGAAAGTAAATAAAATGGTATTTAAATAATCAAAAAAATAAATACCTTTTAGATAATGAAATAAAAACTTTGTTTTCATTTACTTTTGGTACAAAAATTAATAAAAAAGTAGTTGTAATTTAACAAAGAATTGTAAAAGAAAAAATGTTTTGATGCAGTCGACATGCAGATTGTTTCAATTAAATAACTGTTTAATTAAATTATAACTACTTTTTATTTTATTTTCAAAAATTTTTTTATTTGTAACATCCATTATCTAAGAAGTTATTTATCAAAAGTGATCACATCCAATTATGTTTTGATACAAAAGAAGTCACTTGACAGAATTTTGAACACCTTCATATTTTATGCTAACCTTGCATGCTTATATTTTCTTCACTTTGTAAATGTTTTTCTGGCTTTGGTTTTTGTAAAGGGATGGATAACGCAAACTTTAGAATCATACTTTTCTATCTAGCTGCATAAGTATGGATAGAATCCTAGCAAAATGGCATAAGTTTTATGTCTAAACTTGCTTTAAGGCTTCCCTTACTGGTCATTAAGCTCAATGGCAAGTGACTTATTTTTGTATCGGATCAATATAAAGTTTCCCCTCACTTTTGCCCCCCCCCCCAAAAAGCAGAAAAAATGTTTCCCTCAATTAAGAATCCTGAAGGGAAGAAAAATGTTCGCTCTATAATTTGACCTCAACTTAGAAAAAAAACAACTTAGATAATATTATCTGGATGAAAAATTCTTGTATGAAGTCTTAATGTTTTATCCCAATGTCACCGTAGCTGTACACAGAATTATGATTTAATATCATATCATTGTTATATGTATTGAACTCCACTCCCAAAACAATGTAACAGTTGAAAATCACCCAGATTTGTTTTCTTGAAGTTAAAGCATTTGGAAGGTATAGTGCTTACCATGTGCTATTATTGTTGGGTTATGGTAACATACATATTTAAAAACATTATATTGGTTTCTTAGTTTTGTGATTACTTTTCTAATGAAATTCATACATCTATCTAAATTTCTATCAATCTGCTATACAACTTATCCTTTTGTCCCTTAGTATGAAATTGATATTAACATAATTTTAAGGATTATAACAGCTAAGACTTGAATAATAAATCTTTGGTCACTTGAAATGAAACCACCTATTTTACATGCGATCAAATATCTTCAGTACATGAGCTATGTAAAGTTCTCTAACTGCTCAGAATTTCAAATTGAATTCCCATGCTAATGAATATCCATATCAAGCTCAGTCCTGCTCTTACCTCTGTGCCTTTATGTGACTGCTGCACTAAATATGGAACAAGAACGTAGATGAAGGATTGCTTTGTATGTATGATATTCTACTCTGGGGGAATACCTTCTCATTCTAAATGTATTTAGTTTATATCAGATAAGTGCTGCAGTACTGTCCTAAAAATAAAAATTAAGAATTATTTCGGCCTCCTACCAATTAACTTGAAAACAAGAGCATTTAGTGCTTGATTTTGCTAGTGCTTCATGCATTATATTTGTGAGAATTTTTTATCTTTTCATATATATATATATATATATATATATATATATATATATATATATATATATATACTGAGCATAGTACCCTTAGAAAATGATGGAATTATTTATGTATAGATTGGTACTCTGCTGAGTATTGAAGTGTTGCTTCGAGGATCAGAGTAGTATCTCTGAGATCATTGAAAAGTTACACATAATAAAGATTTATACATGCCTCCTGTTAGTGAATGCCCTTCCAGAAATAAGACGGCCGTAAAAAAAAAATGAATTGATAAACTGTGCTGAACTAATATCCTTGTCTATATAGACTTAAGCAGCATTAAACAACCCTGATTAACAATCGTTTTCTAAACCATGTCATTGGGATTAGATTAACAGGAGCAATGCTAAGAACAATTTTGATCAAAACAAAAATGTAAACTTATTTTATTGCAACCTGATGTACCCTAACTACAGACAAGATGAAAAATATGATTTAAAGATGCACCTCACCTGATAACCAAGAGAAAAACTTAAGACACCTCACATATTAAGAAAAATGAAACACTCATGAGCACAGGTGACTTTATCAGCACATTGCATTAGTTTCAGTTACACATTTGAAGAAATATTTAAACATAGTTATGATTACTCTAGTTGAAAAAAAACATGAAAAATAATATTAATTACACTTTAAATAACATCAATTACATTTTTTTTGATAATGATCGACAATGGTTGAAAGATCTAGACCTTTAAAACCTACCAATAGTCCTGTTACTAAGAAGCATTCACTTTTGTGGTAAAAGCAAGAAACTTAGCCTAATAAGTAACACCCCTGGGGTAACACTCTTAGATTTAGTGCCAAGCAAAATTCACACCAGGAGCTGAGTACTGTACATTTAAAAATATCCCATCAAAACTAAGCTTACAGCAGAATATTTCTGTTTAGAATTGAGTTTGTCTGTAACACTGAATATACTGTGATATGGTCTGATCCTATGAAAGGTTGTGCAGCTGCTGTATTGCAAAAGGGCTCTGACTTTTGCACTACAAAAAATTCACTCTCAACTCGCTTTCTTGCAATCATTTTCTTCCTACCCATATTTCCTGAGAATGCGTATACCAAAGCAATGGTACTTCATTGTATGAACAAAATGAAATCTGCAGTCCACCATATAAATCGTGGTTGGATTCTTGTCCTCACTCTTGATAAGACTCTCTTTGCTTTAGCAAAAGAAATTTGTTGGAGATTGCCAAATGTATGCAGAGATGATAATTTTATTATCATGTTAGGGGGTCTATATATTGAAATGGCAGGGTTTAGAGTGCTCAAAAAGTGACTCTATGGAAATTTTTGTTGAAGCAGGTATTGCAAACTAAGATGTTGCAGAGTCATTTCTCTCAATGTGTTATTTGATGAGAACACAACATGCTTATCAAGTCAGTCCTCCATGTGCTTTTGCAACCAGCATATTCCTTATATCAACAATGATCAGATGGTGGTACAGTCTTGTCCATAGATAAGAGGAAACACAAGATGTCTGAGATCACCATAGTTTCTGTTTTGGCTATAGGTGATTGAATTGCAGATTTGCTGTTTGTACTGGATCAGATTAATTATTCCCGATGGTTATCAGTCCACATTCATGATATGTGCAGACTTCCTCAGACACATCTGCAGAGGTTTACCAATAGTTTAAATATGGGTCATTTGCTGTTCAAAAAATGAAGCACCCTTTCTACTCCATCGCTTTAGATCGTGCACTCGAACAGGAAAATGCTATGGTGAAAGTTGATGTTGGCACATTTGGATCAACTGAGAATGCAAGGGCTTTAAGATGGATGGTTATAGGTCCAGAAATAAATGAATTTGAAAATGTGATTTCCTCTAACAGTGGCCACCACAGGCAAAAGCCAGGTATCTAAGCTTCATTTTGGAAAGATATGAAACCTATGCCATCACTTTTCACTCAAGGAAAACCCTTTTGAAGAGGATTCCAACAACATGACATCAATTCGTACCAGGAATGTCTGAGACTGAGAAGTGTAACTATTATTGGCATGGAGCAGTGACAGCAATCCATAGAAAGAGCGGTGCCACTCAACGATACTATTAAGAAAAAGTCATCCCTTACTAAACAGTTTGAGAAAGAATCCTGTCTCTGGAGAGGACGAAAGTTGTTCAATTGAAAAGTGATTGTGCCTTTTTTTCTTGACCTTTTCATTGCATGTCAAAGTAGGGACACAAACTTAGAGATTTTATGCTATGAGAATCAGCCATGACCACTATGAACTGCATATGTCGATGAGACTAGAGGAGGTAAAAAAATTTGACCTGGGTAGGTGCCTTGAGGCAGTCACTGCTGCAAAAGTTGTAATTCCATCTGTAGATGTGATAATTTTAGATGGGACAGTCATTGTTCAAATGTTGGCACCCAGAGAGGCAAACACATTTGATGGGTATGTTAAAACCGTGTTCAAGCCTTTTATTGACCATCACTTAAAATCTATGCAATGAGTTGATATTGTCTTTGACATATATAGGAAAGATTCACTGGAGAAATGAGAGGCATAGGACAGCGATGTAAAGTACATCTGTCTACATGTATTCCATCCAACTGCCATAATTTTCTTGACGAGTTGTCAAGAACAAAATAAAACTATTGTAACATTTTGCACGCCGGATTCATTTTAGCGTACCTATGGAACTGGAAAAAAAAACGAAACAAAACAAGGTTTATTCCAATCCATGAAATTGCTAATGCCACTTGCCATGTGAAAACCAGGTTTTTTTTCCGGTATTTCATGCCTTTACGGGATGCAACATGGTGTCGTTTTTGAATAGTAAAGGTAAAGAGTTGGCTTGGAATATGTGGAAGGTTTATCCTGATCTCATGAGGGCTTTGAAAGCATTGATGCCATTGCTGTACATGATTGATGATGAATACATGGATGTTTTGGAAAGATTCATTTTTCTCTCTCTTGATAGAACAAGCAGCATGACAAAAGTCAATGTTAGAAAGCCTTGAAAATATTCCACCAACTCGAGAAGCTCTGAAACAGTATGCATTGCGTGCAGTTTACCAGGGTTGCTTTGTATGGGGTCTGCACACTTGAAAAGAACATTTTTATTCCAAACCCAGATAGATGGGGCTGGGAGTGAGCTGAAAACTCCTAGTGAAAACTGAAATGGACCCCTTTGCCACAGGCAAAAGATACATGCATATGAGCTGATCCATTACAGGTGTAAGAAGGGATTCCAAGATAACTGTAAATGCTAGAAGGCCAACCTCAATTACCCTGATCTATGCTATTGTATAGGACATGGTAGTGAGATCTATGAATACATTCCAGTTTAGTTTTAGTTGAAACTCCAACACCATTTTGTAAGCTTTATATTCAATAAAGAAGAATGAAACTTTTTTTTTTTTTTTCTATATTACATTTAAAAATATATTTCATAGGTCACAATGGTATTTATTGGAGAAAAAGACTCGTAACTCTGACTTTCTTTGCGATAATTAGAAGTTTATTGGCTCAATTCTTTTACTATACTCAGAGCTTCTGAGAAATTTTATAAGGCAATGCAAAGCTATTCCCTTCCCTCCCCATCCTCAAAATACTACTCAAATGGTTTGTCTTTTGAGCTGTCCTGTTGTCTTCGGTTATAGCAGATCTATAAAAGAAGCTCTAGGGTCCCCCTGGGCCCTGTTGCAATGCACCAGTTGTACACTCTTTAATAGGCCCTGGCCATACTGCAGTATATTTCAGACAAACTCCATTCAAAACCAGTTTCCTAGTGAAAGCCTGTTTGATGTGGGATATATAACCCAAAATGGGAAAAATATCCTTTTGACAAAAAGTCCAGTCAGGATTTCATCCACATGGAAAATTTGGCGATAATCATAATCATTTTCTTCAATTATTTTCTGCTGTTCAGCAGGAAATCTGGATGCAGCATCCTGTTATTTTGACATTTTTCATTCTTGCTCTAGATTTAAAGTTTTCAATCCAACCCTTGCTTGCTGTGAATGTTACATTGAGCTTCATATTTTGTTGATACCATGTAGAAATTGGTTCATAGTGTAAGAGGATTAAAAAAGAAACTATATTTTCACAATTTACCTAAAGTGATGGCTACTATTAACCTATCTGCATTAATTAAAACTAGTATTTAAGGGATACTTTTTTGTGTGTATGTATGTATGTATATATATATATGTGTGTGTGTGTCTCTACCAGACTTGAGACCTGCAGAGATCACTGATGCATTCAAAAACTCTCACAAAAAACTAATCTATACATTCAATCCATACGTATCTATCTATATATCACAAACTCAACAACAAAAGTTAATTAGTAAATCCAATCATTTTACACATAAATTCACTACTTAACCTCCAAATAAACCACTTGAATACACAATAGTAAATGTTCCTCCGTACCAATGAGCTTGTAATTGTTGGTAAATTAGCATACTTATTTCTATCATTTGAATTAATGTACAATTCAATGTTCAAAAATACTGTAAATTGCATCTCTCACTCTTTTTACCCCCTCCCCCAGTCCCTCTTTCTATCAATGGCTTGAATGTTTGGTTTTTATCTCAATTCAATATATATATATATATATATAGTGTGTGTGTGTAAAGCTAATTCTAATATTGATGGAAATCGAGATGGTGTAGATTTAGTAAAATTCAAGGAAATTGTTACTTTTGCTATAATCTAAACTATATTCTCCATGATCTGGTTAAGTGGTAATATCTAGCCAGTTAAACGCTTTTTCAATCGGCTATGATTGCCAGGATGAATTATCTCAAAAGTATTGCAAAATTATGTAGATTTTGAGACTGTTCTCATTGTAGACAAAGCTTCAGAAAATTTTTGCAAAGACTTTTTGAAAGGTCCAAAAGCTTTAAAAAAAAGAAAAATGATCACCAGCTGTTTTACACTTATGACTAACGTGTATCTGATGTTGGGTTTGCTTCTCTGTGCGTGTTGTTGTTGGGTTTTTTCTTTCTTTTTTTTTTCTTTATCCAAAGAAATATCTTTACTCATTTCAACCCTGAACTCGTGCACTCTTTCGAAAGTGAAAATGAAGTTGAAAGATAATCATTCAAGAATAAATCCTAATTTCTACTTGACTTTGAAAAAAACAAACTTGTGTGAAAGAAAAAAAAAATCCTCAGTGGCTCGTAGCCTCTTCTCTCTCTCTTTTTTTTTTTTTTTTTTTTTTTTTTTTTTTTCTTGTTACTTGATAACATCCTATTGAAAAATGTTGTAGTTCTCATTCAATGACAAATTGCAATTTCTTTGTAATCTTGTTGTTTGCTGTTACTGTGTGTATTAAACATTTGTGATTGTATCAAGACATTTGATAGGGAATTAGTCTTCTGTCATTGAATTTAAAGTGATTCATTATCTGTGAGTCCCCTTTCCTCATTTGATCTTTTGATGATTGTCTCATAGGAAAGAAAAGGTTCTTAAAGAAAGAAAAAAAAAATTACTTGGAGAAGGAAGAATCAGATTTTAATTTAATTTTTCATTAGATAATCACATTCACTTCCTCTTCTGCCATTCCCTTCCTCAATTTTTCATTGTTATTTTTTGCAACATTACATTTCTGTTTGTGGGTTAGAATCGTACAAATGTTTATGATGCCATGTTTGTACATGCGCATTTATGCAGCTGAGAAATGTGCATATGCATTCACTCATTAACAACTTTATGCTTCCATACTGAACTGACTGTTATCTAATCTTTTAATTAATGTGGGTAAGGGAGAGGCAGAAATAATATGAAAGATGCTTTTAATGAGCTAGTGTATCAAGAGCTGTAGTTGGTTGATAACCATCAATTTTTAAAAGGTAGGAATATGAACTAAATCTTATGATTTAGTTTATAATTTTGTTGACTTTGGGACAGCATGTACTTGGGGACTACCATAAAGCCTATTTTCATTATTGAAAATATCAAGTTACCGACAAAGGTTAATAACTAATAGTGCACTAATTTGCAATGCACATCAAAACATTGTGCATCTCCAGCTGTAGTATAAAAATTTTTTTTCTGTTTTTATTCCAATATACTTTTTGTTTTAAAAACTTTCAGAATTTAAATGTTTTTTATTTTATTTTTAAAATTTTTTTTATCTATTTAAAAAAAATTTTTTTTTTTTTTTATCTATTTATCTTTTCTTTTTTCTTTTTTTTTTTTTTTTTTTTTTTTTTTTTTTTCTTTCCAAAGGCTTCAAAGCATTTTTGTTGTTCAGGTGTAGATTAAATAATGAAGAAATTTGTTACCTCTTAATATTCTCTAAGCTAAGTGGTGTGAGATAGGGTAAGAAGATAGTGCCGCACCATTCATCCAAGTGGAGAAAACTGCCTGCTTTGAATACCAGCTGGGTTCTATCACTCACCTGTGGCACTATTTCAGTCTCTCACACAAATGTAGAAATGCAATTGTTCATCAGCATTTCTTTTATCATAAACATGTAAATATCCACTGTTTATTATTTTTCAATGCAAGTATAAAGATATATGAAAATCTTGTAGTATTAGTATAGTACACTTTTAAAATATTTTCAAGTTATTTCATCATTATATAAGTAATCAATAACCAGCCTGACTGGGGAAAATGCAGGGCGGGATATTACAGGGGAGAGAGTTCAACTGGAAAACGTTGTGGATTCAAATTTGTCATATTTAATGAGTGTGCCATAGACAATTTTAAACCAATAGAACACACTTCATTTACTATTTTCTGAGACAATTTTGGGGAAAAAAATGTTAAATGTATTTGTTCATCTGCTACCTCAATAGTTCATGTGTTTAAGTTGAAGTAGTGAACACTGTAGAAGGCATTCTGAGAATTTATTTAATTTTTTTCATGAAAAGATGATGTGGGCTTTTACTCTCAAAATGCCTGTCTGTTGACTTCTTGGAAAGAAAATTTGAGGTATAGCTAGTATTGTTTGTGATGCTTTTTGACTAGTCAGTGTGTATAATTAATGTTTGTATGTGTTGACACTGGAAGAGCTGATAATTTGGTCATTTAAAAGAAACAACTTATTGTTAGTCATTGTAGAAAGTGGGCTCATTTACAGACTTCTAAAATAAATTCCTTCATTAAGGTAATGAAATGTAAGAAACATTTTTTTTTTTTTATTTTAAAAATTTTCTTTGGTAGATAAAATATCATAAATCATTATTTTTGTGTATATTTACATTCATCGTGAATTAGAATAAGTTCTAGGTAAGAATTGAACCTTCTACACTGGAGAGTGGCTCACTTAACATGCAACCATTCTTACCACTAGACTGCCAAAACTTGTTGGCGAGCGTCA
Source organism: Thysanoteuthis rhombus (assembly GCA_963457665.1). NCBI lineage: Eukaryota > Metazoa > Mollusca > Cephalopoda > Oegopsida > Thysanoteuthidae > Thysanoteuthis > Thysanoteuthis major. Next base: position 41,359,470 of record OY735202.1, on the reverse strand, counting down.
ATTCCCTATCCAGAATCTCCTCTGACCATGTTTTTTATCAACTGTTAGTCCAGTTCAATCCAATTTTATTTTTCAAATTTATTTTAATAGATGAAGTCTTCTAAATCATTTATTTTTACTACTATTTACAATTAAGATGAAGGTAAATAGTTGTAAAAAGCATGTTTTGGTATTGACAAAGAAAAATGTTTTGTATGAATTATAAATGCTGATAATGATGATTACTAATGTACAAATTATGCATGTCATACTCATAACCTTAACTATCCTTGCCTAGACTTGTAAAAGTGTACAGAAATTATTTGGTCTCTCGTATGAACTAATATAAAAAATGGAAAACGTGTCAAATAGTTTACGATTGCATTAAGCAAAATTTAGAACAGCTAAGTACAAAGGCTCTTTTTTACCATTTCAAAAAGTATGTATTTAAGTACGAGACTTTTAGATTTGAACTTAAATGATAACTCAAAAAGTAGCTCATTAGGTTAGAATCTTTGGCGTTGACTGTTGGCTTTGTCTAATATTTATTTTTCAAGTTTTGCACATCAGTGCAATTCAAAGGTTAAAAAATTATGGCATGAACTAGATTGGGCATTTAGTAAGACAAAACCTTTCCTAGTTTTAAGTTCATATTCACCAAAAATCTCCAAATATGGAACACACATGCAAAAATTATGTCAGTTCCTGAGTTAAAATAATGTCTGTGCTGCAAATGAATATTTTGTTTCTTACTAAAAGCTGTGTTGATGGCCATGATGATAAAATTTTAGATCTATTATATCATTTTACAATGGTTAATTTTTGGTTGGACCACTTCTTTTTATAACTTTTGACTTTAGTTAGTACTTGGAACAGTTACAAATAGGATGTTTGTGTATGTCAAGTTCATGTATGGTTCCCCTTTGGCAAAAAAAAAATGTGATAAGAATCACAGGGTCAGCATTTGCTCTCACCTTGATAATAATCTGAATTCCATCAATTTTTATATATTAAAGTCTGATTTTGCCCAACCAAATTTGGCGTGTGTACTCAATGGACGTAAGGGAAGGTTTTTAAGTAGAATATATATAAGCCCTCAAGGCTAATTGGTTCAATTTATGCTTTCAACCAAATGAGTAATTCGCAGTTCTATATCCATACAAAGGATGGCATTCATATTGTTTACATTTGAACCAACTGATATGTTGTTGTTTTGCTGTTTGAAAAAAAATTACAAAATGAATTCAGTTTGACTATATTGATTAAGATGTAATGATTTAGTATGACACTCAGCAGTTGAACTTATCAAAAATAATTGTGAAAAAAAATTTTGTCTCAGTTTGTAATGTCATAATGATTGTCTGGGTCTGTATAATAAGGAGCTGTGGTACTCAGTCCATAAAATCTCCTTGAAGTAAGTGGCCACCTCCTATTTATAGTCTTCCCATCTCCTCTTTAGAGAGCACTTAGTTGGAAAAACAGGATTGCCCCTGGCATTTAGTTTCCATGCTATCTTATGTGAAGAGCACTTTCATAGGATCATTACAGTTATCAGTTATTGTCTCAATAAATCATTTACAGATGGTGGATGTTTTTAAATATTCAAAATGAATACAATCATGCGAGTTTACTGTAGTTCGTATCAATTGCTTTAAAAAGATTGTCACAATCATCAGTTGATCCTGGGATGTTGATTCTTTCGGAATTGTCACTCTCAAGCAATTAAAATGAAAAAAAAAATGATACTATTTTACCTTTTTATAAAAATTTGCAAAAACAAATATAGGACTTGAAATGAAATTCTATTCTTATAATTTTCTTCTAGTTTTTACAGGGTATCATAAAAAGATGTCCATTCTTGCAGTTTGGCAGGAAATAGCTATTTTGACCTGATCCCATGTTCAACCTCAAGTCAAATTACTTTTATAGACTGATTTTCAGCTCTCAGTTTCCAGCCATTGTGCCAATTGTAAGATGTAAACAACCAACCTAGCAAACTCATGCAGCAATTATATTAATTGATGTAAAATAGATGAAGTATGAATGACTCTACTTGGTCATGCTTTTTTTTTAATTGGGGTAACTAATGCACTTCTATGTGAGCATGTTGCTTTTTCATTGACCAAATGCCATTTATGAATTCTTTTTTCTAAATTTTATATAGTGATCTTGAGATTCTTATCACATGCTGTATGCTAATGTTTCTCTTTGCTCTTTGTCATATCTTGAAAAAGGAAACTCATAAAATCCTGTTAGACTAGAATAGAAAGAATCTTATTGTAAATGTCTGACATTTCTGTCTATAACTACCTTTTTGAAATCAGTTTCTCCTTTGAAAAATATCAGTTTGACAGAAATCATTGTTTGAAAAGTGCATGTTCAAATAAAGTTTGACAGCAGCTGTGCCCCAGTTCACTTGTCATGAATTTTAAAATTATCAGTTTAGAAATTTTTCATACATACTTATGAATTGTAGCAAATTTGTCCATATTCTCATTCAGAAACTTTTCTTGACTGATTGCTGTAATCTTCAGGTCAAGATGTGTCACACAATTGGTGGAAATGTTTCCATGGGGATGAATAGTTGTTGCTTTAGCCTTTATAAATTATGCATCTCTCTTCAGATAAGGAGTCAAGTGCATCTGTAAGCGCATAAACATGTGTACAATAATGCTATCAATATACTAATGTTTGATGATAATCTTGCTCATTTTATTTTCGTCAAATTGTTCTCTCAGCAATCTGAAAAAAAAATTTTCTGCTATTCTGTTCCAAAATGGTTAGTTGTATTTGTTGGTATGCAATTGGCTAAATTTGTTAAAATTTAATACAAGCAATATACTTACTTGAAAATGTTGGTCTTGGATGTCTTTTCTATTTAATTACTCATGAAACACTGCATGATCAAATGCAATGCATTCCAACTTTATCTAATCTAATGAAGTTTTTAACTTAGTGATTGTTACCTTATTCTTTTTTGAAAATTAAAAAAAATCCAATTTCTGTATCGGTGAATGTAAAATCATTTCCTAAGTGAGAATTATATGAAAAGGGTTCCAGTGGTAATAAGACTTTTTTTCTGTTCAGGCTACATGGAGAATGTCTTTGTTGGTCCAAAAAGAGCATTTCTTCAACTTGAAAATCATATCTTGTCTTTCTCATATTCCATTATTGATATTCACTGCTTCGTTGCAGACTGCAGATTTATTTTACTTTGAAGGTTTTTCCCCGAATTTCCACCATGATTATGGGTAGTTTAAGAAAAAAATTTTTTCTAGTTAAGCAAAAATAAGTTATTTTGCCATATTTAACTTTTAATAAAATGATATTAAAGATATTAATAACATTGTAAATATGTAATGATTTCAAATCTTTCTCTTCAATTTTGTCATTTTAGGTAAAGATTTATTAAATCAAAATTAACGCAAAACGTTATGAAAATAATTTTCCCTATACAGAATTAAATTCAACTCAATCTGATATTAGTTTCTTGGAGACCTTTTTTTTTGTTTGTTTCGTTTTCAATGAAAAAGTAACTGTTTTAAGGGAAGCGAGTGAATTGGCTCTAAAACAGCTGATGAATATAGTGTACGTATCCTGTAAAACTAGACCCTGACCTTCTCTGCAACAAATTTTCAATGTGTATCCTAAACTGGACCCTGACTTTCTGACTGATATTTTAAAACTTTTATAACAGTTTGTGTTAGTGCACAGTTTATATCCAGAGATTTTTTTTTTTTTTTTTTTTTCTTCTTTTCAGGCTTGTCTGAGAATGTGCACATGTCTGTTCGGGTGTATGTTGGGGGGCCTGCCCAGGTAGGGTGAGGGTGCTCTACCAGTTCAGGAGATATTTATATTGAAAATTGAACACGGTCAGGGTCATGTTTTACATCATGTGTACATTGTTAATCGATTACCCAGCCTATCCACTGTCTTCCTGTAAAAGTTACTTTTTCTTAAAAATGAAAAGTCTCCAAGAAACTAAAGTCAGATTCAGTCAGATCAGTTAATTCTGCTTCAGAAGGGTATTTTACATAATTTGTTCAATTTTAATTGAACACATCTTGACCTCATTTTATGATGTACGTGATTTTAATTTCATGAATAAGAATTTCCTTTGCTTTTCACAAGTATAAATTGATAGTTAGTGCATTGTATAGGATGCTGCATTGTTTTTTAAATTTTTTATCCACATTTCTATGTCATGCTAGGACATTGAACTTTGCTACAAAAAAGCTATTCAAAGTTAAGAAATCACAAAGCATAATAGTATCAAATAAAAATAGCTTTTGAAAACTCTATTCAATTTTTTTCAACTTATTCACATCAACATAGTCTATTCATGAAGGAATTTAAAACAAAAAATCCGATGAATAATTCAGAGACCTGTTCCTTTAAGTTTGATGGCACTAAATCTTTTATCTAGTTTTGATGTCTGTCAAAACCAAACTCTAGAACATTTTCTTTTTCTCTCTCTAAAGGTAGAGGTGGAAGTTTTTTGTTTAAATCTAAGCATTGCTATTAAATCCAATACAAGGAGTTTTAACTCTGGGTTTATAAAATGTCCAAAGGAAAAAATAGCCTATTTCTGATAAAATATATCTATTTTCGACTTGTAAATTTCCATGAAAAATGATAAAGTAGTTCCTGATCTCTGTGGACAGCTGTAGATTCAATGTGCTAGTCTGTTGTTGAATTAAGCATTCCTCAGGATGGAAGTTGACACGTGAAGAGGTAAGTGTGATATTGGGGGGGGGTATGATTAGAAAAAAAAAAAAAATTCTCAATTATTCCCTTCCATAGGTTTAAAAAATTCTAATGAATTAAATGGATATTCTTGAAGTGATTTAAAAAAAAAAAAAAAAAAAAAAAGTCTTTTTTTTTAATTGTAGAAATAGCACATAGACTGAAATAATGGCTGATATGGCATTGGCTAATAACTCCAGCTGTTCTAGATATCAGCCATTCTAGGCAAAAGCAGGCATTGGTACCTTGTGCTGCTGCTTTTAGTACTTGGGAATTACTTACAGCTCATCATTTTCTATACTAACTTCTCTCTTTTATTCCCCATCTTCTCCTTGCATAGTTTATATCTACTACTGAAAGGTGGATCCTCTTCTAACAGCTTGCATACTAGTTTATTTGTGCTTTTAGATATCATGTTTGTTTCTTTAACTTTCCCCTATGAGTGTTTTTGATGTATCACCACCAAACTGTTCAGGGAGACTCAGTATATCAATCTCTCCCCAACATTTTCTCACCTGGTAATTTCATCTCATTTTACTGAAGGTATTACATACATGTTTCAACTTGACATGTAAAACTCTGTATCGGCATAACTGGTGCATATATATGGGAGTAATTTTATAACTCTGATTGTGGTGAATACTAATTGCTTGGGAAAATTTAGATCTTTAAAAAATTTACATATTAACGTAGCTCAAATACAAGCCTGTATCTCTAAAGCAACAAGATCTAATTCCCTATCATTGACCAATATTCTGATTTACTATGATTGGATAAATTTGATATCATACAACCATAAGACCAATTGAAGTATATCAGCATTCCGATGAAGCACACAGCTAATCACCATGTTTTGAATGTATGCAGGCATATTGTGTACATAAGAGATCTTGCCTCTTATAATTTTTTGTGTGAAGTATCTCTATTTCATGCAAAGTTAAAATTGTGAGTATAGCTAATTAATGTTTTACTCAATTATATATGGGTACAATTTTCAGTTTGATTGCTTTATATTGTTCATCACAAAGGATACAGTTTAGTTAACCTGACAAGCACCAAGTAAGCATTATAATTATAAATCAAACCCTTTGCTGAAATCTCTAAAAGTTTTAGATTTTTTGGAAAATAATATGCTAGAAAACTGCTCTGGGGTTCCATTAGTAATCACAGAAAAATTTGTGGCCATAGGTCTGGCCATCCTTGAGTTATGCCATGGCATAGACATTTGGTGAATTATAGTAAGATTTAATTACAATAGGAGTCCTGATACAAGTTTCTCCAATTACTTTGAAATCTATAATTCTCCTCTACTCAACAGTTTGATCTGCCATCACTACTACCAGCCAGACAAAGAGTTGGTAATAATTTTTGAAATACTGTTATTCCCTATGTATAATCTGTTCTTTTTTTCTGAAAATTTTGAGCCAAGATTTCCAGGTGCATATAATCTTTTGAAACATAACTTTTACCAGCACCAATCATTCAGTGTAGAAAGTTATTTGACTACCATAATTGCTATGATGATGGATAATATAGAAAGCAAAAACATACTCACCAGATGGCAATAAAGTACAATAAAAAATATTCTTTTAATCATATCTCATTCAGGTAATTAAATCAATGAAATTATAAAAACATAGGTTTAGCTAAAATTATCTTTTTTTTTTTTTTCTTTTTCAACTAAAATTCAAGTTCAGTGGTTTCGAAACTGGGGTCTGTTGACTCATCAGGGTCTGAAAAATAATCCACAGGAGTCTGCAGCAGTGTTCCCTCTGAATATACCATTGCAAATCTTGTGACATAGAAGTATCATCCTTCGCGCAGCTATCAAACAATGTCATTATTGTACACAGATCTGTACCATATATTAGAATTCAAAAAATATAATTACAAATAAATATGATTTTCAAAGGTCAAAATTGTTATTATTGAGGACAAATAATATTCACTATTTAGTGAGGTTTAGGTTCAAATCCATATTTTCCAACTTGTGGCAAGCATTTCTGAGATGCCAATCGGATCAAAGAAAGGGGTCCTGCCCATTGCTATTCGAGTTTTTTAATGGATTTCATATCATCTCTGACTATTTATTTTCTTATTTTTTTTTATCTTATATACTATGCTGTTTTGTGGTCAGTCCATGTGATAAAAAAGTCAAAAATCAATTTCTTCAAAATAAAATGCCACTGTATATCCAGTTGGAAAATTCTAGGAAAAATGACTTGGCTTAGAACCCTCTGTGGGTGAAACTTAAATTAGTAATATATGGATGGGTCATCCCATGTCAAGTAAACCAATGATCCTCTCTTGACCATCTCTGACTTGGCTCTAACTTTGTTCCCAACTTTTTTGGGGTCTGAAATAATGTTCTGAAAAAGTTTAGCACAAGATCTTTACTCATTTAGTCACGATGGATCCAAGAACATGAACAACTTTGCTCCATGTGAGTGAATAACTTTTCCATTTTCAACTAGTCACCATTCCATAGCAGGAAGTTCTACCCTTATGGAAATCGGTAAATGGGGTCAGTTTTTAATGTAGATTTTGAAAATTTCATGTTGGATGTTGAAAAATATATTGAAGTGGGCTCCAAATTTCATTAATATTTCCAGGAAGCCATTTATAAGTAATCGTAATTCTGGACCTGATAGTGAAAAAAAACAGGCAAAAATTCACCATTTTTACTGCTTTTTGATTCAGAACATTTTTAAGACCTTGTTTTAGAATCTAGGAAAGCTAGAAATATCCAAATTGTGACATTTTGTAGTGTATTGTGAGATAACTTTCTTCCTTGCCAGATAGAGCTAATGAGGTGGGCCGAGCACTTTTCTAAAATTGGTCCACTTGACATGAAATGACCCAAATGCATTTGGAAATGCTTATATCTTTATTTGCTAAGATGTACTGATATCATACAGCATTATTTAGGTGCATGTCCTTGTGCACAATTCTGAATTAGTCAGAAATTTGTGTCCTTTTTATCAAATAGAGCAGATGTTCTTATGGAATGAAAATAAATCTCTGTTAGCTTTGGATTTCAAAAGTATACCTCCCATTACTGTGGTTAATTAAATGACCTTCTTAGTATCTGAGATATTTCAACAAAAATAACTTTGTTTGAACTTATTCAAGTTGAAATCTAGATATGAAAGTACCAGTTGAATGATGCAGTTCAAATTATAGATTAACATTGAAAGTTTCTTGGGGATAGAACTAACATCTCTAGTTTTGAGAATGTTTCAGTGATAGGGAGGGTAAAAATAATTATGGGGTTATCTTGGGTTTCTGGTTATTGCCCTTAAATTGGTTATAAGACCACTTCTTTCAGTGAGTTTAATGTATTTCCATGTTAATATATAGGTGTGAGCATAATGGTAGCATATGGAGAAAGTGATTTATTTTTTTTTTCATTGGCAGCTTTACTGAAGTTTCATATGCAGGTAGAAGCTGTTTAGAATATTAAGTCATATATCCAGTAGTGAGTATTACAGAGCTTTCCCTTCCCTAACTTTTTCTATTTTTTTTCTTTCTTTTCCTAGTTATTTCTTCTGATTCTTGCTGTTTTGCATTCTTTTATAAAGTGGAATTCTTACTGATAGTATTTAAAACCATTTTTGTAGCATGTGGATCTATTTATTCAGTTGAAAAGTATTTAAGATATAAACATAACAAATTAATTTACTATCTTTCACTATAACTATTCTTCTTATTAAAGAACTCCTTCTCCTGCAACAGAGGATAAATGTCTTATAGTCTGAAAAATTAAATAGTAATTAGATAAAATGATTTTTCAACTTCATAGAATGTTATTCAAAATATTGGCCCATTGGCCTGTCTGTAATGGTTATCAATAATTTCCTGAAATCATATTGGTTAAATAGTCATTAGTGAGCAAGCATAGTGTGCAATCAAGGTTGAATGCTAACACAGCAATTTGTTCATTGATAGTATCTTTCATGTGTGTAATATTGTTTATTGAAAGGTTTTACAGTTGATGCATATATATATATATATATATATATATATATATATATAACACATAAACACATAATGTGTGTTTGTTCATTTAAATTCCTTTTTATGCAATGGTGTTTAGTTGGAACTCGGAAATCTTGAAATGTGAATTAGCCCAATTGATTTGATTGAACCTTTAGAATTATTATTCACAAGATCTATTCCTCTTATAATAATGCTTATTTGATGTAAATTTCAAAAAGATTGTATTTGAATTGAAATTTTGTTTCAAATTAAACATATGAGAATATTGCACGGATTTTTGTTTATAGAAATAGTTAACTTGTATTTTTCAATTCCAGGATAGTTTTGTGATGAACTTTATTTCAGCTATTCAATCCATGCTTTATTATAATAGTGCTCTTTTTCTTGCACTATCTTAATGAACTGGTATGGACAAATAGATTCAATTTAATATTGATGTTTGTTCATATTCATGGATTATTTGGGTCATTACAAGTACCAAACTGACCACCTTTGAGGGTGTATATTTGCTTCGGTTTTGCAGACATATTATAATTGGTACATTTGCTGAACTTAATCTGATGGCTTATCTAAGATCTTCCTGCTAAGTAATATTCATCATCAGCAGTATAAATATTTATAGCTTTTGGAGCTGCTCAGCAAATTACTGATTAAAATGTGAACTCAAAACCCAAGGACTGATTATAACATCTCAAATATATTCAAGAAAATATTGATGTTTTTCATATCATCTGAAAGTTGAAAATTACAAATGTTATTTCTCTTGTAGCATTTTTTCAATTTTTGGTGACACTTGTTATTGGATTGACATAAAGTATGAACCTTGCAGTTACATTCTTCTCTCTTTATCTGCTCCATATGTTCGTATCATATTATTGGAAGCAATATTTGGAAATTCATGAAGAAAAGTGTTAAAAAATGGGATGGGAGAAATGAGGGGTGGAAAATTCCTATCAATTTTTTGAACTCCTCTTTTCCCTTCAGGGGCTGAGGACCTCTCATCATTAAACAATGGAGATATAAGAGTTGGTATGTTTTACTAAAACTTCTTGCATGATTCTGCTCAGTGTCATAAATGAAAATCACAAGTTGCTGACATACCTAGAATCACTGCTGCTACCTTTGTCAACTTTGCTGCTGCAAATGCAAAATGCAGATTCCCAGAAGTGCATAATTTCTCATTTTATGGTTTTGAATTATCCTTTTATTTTTAAATGTGGTCTTTTTTTCCCTTTGTGGCATTCACTTTGTAGCTTGGAATGGCACATCCATGTTCTTTATTTTCTCTTATTTAGTATATGACTGTTTTTTTTTTGCTTTTTAATTTATGGTTAGTTTGAAATGTTTTTAAGTTTTGTATGTTTTCCTTTTCACCATCTTCCTCTTTATATTATACTGCCTTTTTTGTGTCATTAAATTCTGAACTCTGTCATTTAGTAATGTATTTAATTTGTCTGTTTCCTAACATTTTGGGTCAGTTATTTTGAAATACCTTTTTGCTTAAATATTTTAGATGTAGCTGCAATAATTCCTTTTTATCAGTTGCCACCCATTTTTCCTTTTTGGTGTCTCTTTTTTTTAGCCAGACAGATTTCTTTATTGTAATACATGTGCATTCAGAATATTAGCTAGTGATTGTGATATGATGTTTAAACATGTGTATTTTAAGTGTTCTTAATTTGTAGACACATTTTTTTTATGCATTTTAAAAAATTGTCAATCTATAAAACTTAATTCTAATAAATTGAAGCAGAATCCATTTCTATTTAATTTTCTCTCTGACAGCCTTATCTAAATTCAATCACTCTTATAACTGGTGAAATTCAAGGTTTTAAAATGTTTTGCTGTTCCTGTAAAAAAGGCAATTTATTAAATGAATATCATCAATATAAACAATAATGAATCAATTGCTGATCAATAATTTTTCAAATATATTTTAGCTTTCTGTTTTTACCAATTGTGAATTGTATAATAAATAACTTGTGTAAACTTATCTTGCATGGTATTATTGCTGACTGTTTTATTTCTCTTCAAACTCTGAGAACTAAGGGGAAATATCTAATTGTACTAAGATAAATGACACCACCCATTGTTGAATCATGTTTCAATGAATATATAAAATCAAGGAGGCAGTATAAATTGCACTCAAGATAGAATAAGCGAAGTGTAATTGATTTTGTCTTCCTGATTATCAACCCAGCTCTATGAAAATGTTCATTTTTGTTAATGAATTTTTTTCTTTACTTTGCATTATTCATCAATGATATTTGAGACTACTTGCTCTTATTTCTTGAATTGTAATCAGATTAGATGTGCAGTTTATCAAGAGAAGCGTTGACCATGAACATTCTACAATTAATATAGAAATGATTTGTTCATTTTTTTACATCTGATGTAGAGAACATCTCTCAACTTTACAAGATTCTCTGGGTTATTTCTCATAATTTAGGTACTAGTGAGTACTCACTGCTTTTTAAGTTGAATTTTGATAATTTGTTTTTCAAATTGTTTGATGCACTATGTTCAAATTTTCTGGAGTAAATCGGCAGCATAGACAAAACTTATTCAACTAAAAAAATATCATGCGAGGTAAATATGTTCATCTTGAGCTTTGGGTTGAGGTATTTGCGAATAAGTTTTTCTTCCTTACTTCTTGGTAGAAAAGATTTAAGTTGCAACAAGTTTTTGATAGAAGTTGGTAATGCAAATAAATTATTTGGAATTTTTGCTATAATGTTAACACCTTTCTATGAAAATTCTGTTAGTGAAAGAAAAGAATATAGTACTTTCGAGTCTGTTGAGAATTGAGGGCAAAAAATGTTATAGGCAGGGTTGTCTTATCGTATGGGCAACTGACCTGTTGCCCAGGAGGCCCAAGATTTTAGGAGCCTCAAAAATCAATTTGAAAAATATTTATTTTTTTGTGTTGGGTTAAGGAGGGTTAGGGCCCCTTGTACATTGCCCTGCCAGGGAGCCTCAAATAATCTTGAGATGGCTCTGACAATAGACTCAAAGATATCAGATAAGTTAGAAGAATTACTAAATAACTTGTTTGGTATTAGTTTTTGTAAGTGAACTTTCTGTCCATTAAGTTTTATGGTTGAAACTGGAATAAATGATATTGTGATCACAGAATCCAGTTTATAATTGATTTCAATTTACTTGGTGACTTCAATAAGAAAAGGATTTATCTTGATAACTATCATTGATAAAGCTTGATAAATGACTTCTATAGTTCAAAAGTGTTTGAATTAAATATCTAACATATGGCTTTATTTCTTCTGACACATTTTAATAGTCAGTCAAAAATGTTATGCTTGAATATGAATGTGTTCTTGACTCCTATCTGATGAGTTATACACATATAGACTCAGGCAATCTTGCATATAAACTTATATAGCTGTTAGGAGACTGATCAGTTAGTTTCTATCGGTAGTTAGAACTATCTTGGTCAACAGGCCATTAAAATGATTGCAATTATAGAATAAAAATGAAGAAAAAAGTTTATATTATTTATTGCTGATGGTAGGATTTATTTTATGGATCCAAAATTTTATTTTGTCATTAACCACCCTATGTTTTGTTTGTATTTATGATTTTCTGATTACTGAGGAAAGTTAATTGAATAGCACTTCATAATTTGCTATAGGCTCTTGGGTTAAGTTTGATCTAATGGAGAATATTTATATTGAATTTATCAATGAATTATTTTGAGATAGATTACTTGTTTAATAAGGCAACTGATCTTAACTTTTGATTAGCCTAATGTCTAGACTTATTTGGTGATATTTTTAACCATATAATTCTGGTGCAAAAATATAGGGTTTTACATGAAGAATCAGATTCAGATTTCCTAATCCAATGTCCAGGAGTGCAAATTATATGCTGAAATTATACCTGAAAATGATGAGGAAATGTGGTTGTAAGTTAGAGATATGGTGTTACTCTGAGAAATCAACAAGTACTGTTGGTAACTCATTTTATCTTTGTGGAAACAGTTTTTGATTTGCTCAATATTTTCTTAAGGTTTGGAATAGCTTGAGAAATAGATAAGATTTTTTTATTGCGTGGTTTTTAAATTGTTTCTCATTCAAATGCTTAGCACAACAAACAACTAATGTTTACAATATTCTCTTTATTGGTCCAAAAAATACATTTGAAAAACACGATTCTTCAAAGCTTGACAATGGTTTGTTTGTTGCAGAGTATGGTAAAGAATGTCCAAAACTAAGCTGAAAACATAAGTCTCAAAAAACCACTGCATCGCAAAATTATGTGAGGTTTTTGTACTTACAAAATCACATCTTTGTTGCCTTCTGTTCTGTTCACTTGCCAGAAGAGATTAAAGCATTGCTTGATCTCTTATTCTTTCTCTTCACTCATTCTGTAAATTATCCTCTTTCCTTCTTTTCACCTGTAGTTGACTTTATCTGCTAACTCATATACCAAGCTTCCAAGTTTAATAAAATTTGATAGTATGGATTATACATTATCAGTCATAATATTAGATAGATTCTTTTTGTTAGTAACATTTCCTAATACCTTTTCTTGTGCTATGGAACTTCCATAGCCTTTCTTTCTTTGGTGGCCCAGAATATTCATGGCATGTAAATGAAACAGTAATATGCCTTGTAGTCATATACTCCACACTGACAGTTGAGTAGCAGAGCTGAGGTGTAAAGTGAAAATACTTGTTGGGGTTTGATGAACAATGGGACAAAGTTAATAGTAGTTCACTTAAGGTACAAGAAGAGGAAGGAAATTTTAGGGTTTATGTTTTTACTACTGCTAGTAATTGCTCAGTTCTAAATTGATCAGAAGTACAGAAGGTGTGCATTCTGAAATAGTTGATTTTAAAAGATATAACAATGTTTGTTATATTGATTGGAAAAGTTTGTGCTAACGAGTCTCATATATATATATATATATATATATATATATATATACACTGGTTCTTTCATGATCACTGAAGGTGAGCCTGGTCATTTCCCAGATTAGACACTATTTGGGAATACCAGGTGCTGTATGCAGCAACAAGATTGTTTTGCAGATGTCTGTGCCTATGCTCAACTAACAATCAACAGAACATCTTACCAAGCTAAGATAGCGACCAGGTGCGCAGTCCTTTCTCGTGCAAATGCTGCTCCATGGAGGACACATGATGGTGTGCTCTCTTTCGAGCAGGCATACTTGTATCTAGTGGCAGTGATCACACTTTCATATATATAAGTACAAATCAGAAATACAATAAAACAAGTAGTGACTAACAATAATTGAAAAATAGATACCCCCATCCAATTATGTCCCTAAGTAGGAATCCCAAATTAATGGAATTATTCACTTGAAGAAGCCCAAACAGGGCAAAAACATATATGTATGTGTGTATATATATAAAATTAATTTTAACAAAAATATAGCCTACCTAGGTGTCTTAGTTCCCTCAAAAGCACATCCTTTGGGACCCCACACACTTGTCTATGAGTTTCTCCCACTTTCAAAACTGACTACAAAATCCTCTTTCAGGATTGCAGTCAGCTGGAGAATCATTATTTGAGATGGGGGTGGGGATTGTGAAATTTTGAAGACTAGTGTTAAAAATTAGATCTGGGGTCCCATTGAAATAAGTGACCATTGCTTTAGTCATGGTTAAGTTATGCTAACATGGATGGATGGACAGATAGTAAGCCTGAATGCAGCCTGACACACAAGGGAACAGTTTACCAGAAAACTTGCATTGTAAATTGAGCCCCCAATAAAAGTTTGAAGTTTTGGAATTTTCAAAAACTTGCTAAGAACATGCTCCAGGATTCTGTGAGGGATAAAGATTTCCTGGGTTATGCAAAGAGACAGACGGGCAGAATTGCATTTGATGGATTCAAATAATAGTAAATTTTTAGGTAAGCCTGAATGCTCATAGGTACAAACTAAGAGACCAATTTAGCTTATTAACCCCCCCCCCCCAATAAAAAAAAACAAACCAACTATTTCTTGGAAGATAAATTTTTCCAAACCTAACTTATAAAAACCCCCCCAGGTTCCCATTAGTGACCATGGAAAATTTGGTGCAATAGCCCTGTTTTTTGAGTTTTGCGATGACGGACATTTTGTAAATAATAGGATAGTAATATTTAAGTCAGTGTGGATGCTGCCTGACTCCAAGTAAGTGACCAATTTAGCATGAATTTACATAGTGAGTTAAACCCCTTATTAAAATTATATTTCCAAAAACTTACTGCTTGAAAACCTGCTCAAGGGTCCATTTCCATGATCAGAAAAATTGGTGTCCGGAGCTCTGGCCATTTGTGCGTTTTGTGATCATGGACAGATGTTGTGAATTATAGTGATACTTGGTAAAACCTTCCCCAAGGATAGAATTTGAAGCTAGTTCCTTTGGTATACTAAAAGAGATCAAAACAATTTTGTTGGAATATCTTAATTCTATAACTCTGGTTACAATGCACTATTTCTACTAGTTAGAGGTTACATACAGATAATCAGACATCAGTATTATAGAGAGATCTGTGGAAATCAGATTTTTATCATTGGGGAGAGCACGAATATAGACCAAGCACCATTAGTTTCTTTTGAATTTTCAAAGACTGATACACAAAAAATATGCTCCAGGGCCTCATTAAAAACCATAGAAAATTTGGTGGCCATAGTTCTCTCTGTCCTTGAGTTATGCTAATACAAATGACAGATGGACCAACTAATGGTGAATAATATTTTAAATATGCATGAACATTACTGGCCACAATTGGACCAATTCAGCATGAACTCACATAGTAAATTTGAACCTCCAAGTAAAGGGGGGAGGTTAGGGGGATCAAAAAACCCAAACCAACTTGCTAAAAACCTGCTCTGGTAGTCACCATTGTGAAAATGCTAGTGTCTATGTTCAGTTTGATTCCCAATTAGATTTGACTGACTGCACATAAGTAGACAATTGGAAAGGAACGTCGATTTCCATAGTTGCAAGGCATTCGAGGGACTGACAGGTACTCCAAAGTAGACAGAAGATCTTGGATAGCCCATCTGTGTTTGGCTATTATGAAGCTTGCCTCTAGCTAGTGTAGCTGCTGCCTAGGAGATAATACCTAAACATCTCTCAACCCCACGCTTAGTCTAAACTCTCCCGTTTGACTGGTGAATATTCTTGTTCATTGGTTGTTAGGGCTATGCTGATATGATCATTTGGCACCCAGGTTCTTTATGGGGTTTCTTTGATGCAAGCTGGCCTGAATGCCAATGTTTGAAACATCAGGTACAAAGTGTTTGGTCCATGTCAATTGTAGGGTCAGTGTGTCATTTCAGAGCTTCTCATTGATAGGTTTTTGTTATGCCGCTTTGTGTTCTTTGTTCTATCTGAAATTTTGTTAGCAGTCCTGAAGAAGTGGTTACCTGTTTGTGAGATCTGGTGTGTCAAATATGAACTTCATGCTGTATTGACGGGATCTGAATAGCGAGCACATGTCTGCCATGTTCTTGGGGTGGCCTACCTTGCCGATTCTCTTGATCTTGTTGAATTTGACCTTTCCATGTGTCTTCATGAAGTCAGTTGGTCAGTTTCCTGCCCAAAATCTGATCTTCTGATCATCCCAGGTTCCAACAAATCGCATTCAATTCAAGCCATTCCCTGAAGGGCCTCAGGCAAATCATCTTATTCAAGGGTGCATGTTTGCATCGATCCCAATGCTGAGGCGTTGTTTCCTAAAGGTTGTCTTAGCACTGCTATCAGTCCTTTGAATTGTGCATCCGAGAGTTGTACTGGTAGATTAAAGTATTACTTGAGTGCAGTAAGCATATTCTGATCTCCTTTGATTCAGTTCTTCTGCTGTAGTTGTGGTAGTTCAGACCATCAAAGTGAAATCTGGTAGTTGCACAACCTTTTTTGCCAGTGTAAAAACCCAAGTGTCTATGATCAGATCAATATCTGACTGCTTATGTAGCACTTGGCCCGGCAACTATTGTGCTTTTCGAGAACGTTCTATCATAATCGGTAGCTCTTGTGCCTTCAGGAATGTTCTGTATGGCCGATAACTCTTGTGCTTCCAAGAGTGTTGTATAGGGTGCATAGCTTTAGACGTTTTCACTTTCACTAACACAGACTTTTAGTAAATTATAGTCTTGATTTGTAATTTTTGTTTATATTTATGGTTGTGAACCAGATATACCTTTCATATTTTGCATATATGACCCAAAATATGTCTGCATAAAATGATATAATTTATGTTAATCTCAACTAGTAAGGTATCAAAAGTTCTCAACATGTTCCAATAATCTAAGTATCTTCTTTTGAAGTTTTATTTTAGTTTTACTTAATTGCAAGAAAATAGCTTAAAGTTTGTCACGAAAACATTTTTTGGGGAAAAAATTCAACAAGCTGATGAATTCAAATAGGTCTAGTTAGGAATTATAATTTTAAAAATATAAGATTTGATATCAGACCTAACTTTCTAGTAGTTTGATGCAATATAGCTCTCCTGCAACTAGAGTCATTGAAGTATATTGTTGTAAGTTATTATCTCATATTCACTCAAACGTAGTATGCACAATTCTTTTCAAGCATTCTATGAAAATATATGCCAATGGATGAATACACTCATTGATAGTTTAAAAAATGTTTCCTGAAAGTCCCTTTTAGAACTTAGATTCTTTGAAATATTTTTCACGTGTTTAGCTAACTTCCTTTGTTTCATGGAATTATTTTTCTTTTGCGCTCAAATTGGTTGTATGTTGAGTTTTATTTCAATATTTGATTTAATAGTGTTTTTGCGTTGTTCTTCCTGATCATGTCTAATGATTCTTTCTTTGTATTTTTTTTCAGGTAAGTAAACTTTTCTGCTGCTGTTGAATCTGGTAAGACTGAAATTCGTGGGAGTCCGACAAAATTGTCTGGAATATTTGAAAGGAAACTATTTTTCTTACATTTATTTAATTTGCAAAATTGTCTTCAAATAGTTAAGGAATAAACTACTGAAATCAAGAAATGGTAATACAAACAACTGTATAATTTGGAAAAAATAAAATTACCATTTTTCTTTTTTTCATCCTCTCTCCATTCCTTGAAGAAAATCTTGTAAGAGTATGTGGGTCATTGACAGTTCATTCAACTGTGAAATCTTTTGATTACTAGTGTGAGGAAGATGAGACTTGTTCCTTTGTAATGTGCTTAAGGAAATGAGATCTGACCATAAAATGATGGCAATTGAGAGACCCCCCTCCACTCACTTTTTCTTCTTCTTCTTCTAAGCTATACTCTTTACTGGCATAATAATTACAAACTACTTTTAACATGCTCCTGAATGATTTGTACCAGAAATAACTCAAGAACATACACTGCTTGGTGCACACATGTGTGTGTGTAATTTTGTTTTTACTGATCAGTTTCATGCAGCCATTGTGATCGAGGGACAACTGTTTTCTATTTTCATCTTGCCTTTATAAAATACAGCTAGTGTTGTTTTTATAAGCTATTTTTCTCTTGTTTTAAAATGGTTGTTTTGTTTGTTGTTCTGTTCCTGTGTATAGGCTGGGTTTGGTCCAGCCAATGCTTAATTGGCTTTGTGAAACTGATCAGTTAAAACAAAATTTTAAATATCTATCATAATCTCTATTTCTAAACATTTTGTGATATCACCATAGATGAAGCAACTCCTAATAACAATGAATGTAGCCTTTGACATAGGTCTTCATGAACAAAAACCTTCTAACAAGCAGAAGTATGTATTTATAATCTGCTATACTTAATTTTTTTTCATTTTAGTATTCATATTATATGTACTATTCTCAGGTAACTTCAGAGACATATGCAGAAGTTTTCTAGGTATTTATCTCTTCAGTCAGTCATGTCTGGTGAGAATTGTTGAAAGTTCTGGTGCTATATAATTTAAAAGTGTTTTAGTTGTATAGACTGACACCATGAACTGAATTTTTAAAGAAATAAATTGCCGGGAGAATCTTGACTGGAAACACTTTCTGCTATAAAAGAAGTTGCTTTATGAACTGATGGAAACATTTTTATCTATAAAGATAAAATTTATGCCTGATGTGCAAAACTTGATTTGAAATTGATCTAGATTCATAATCCCTAAGGGTATATGTAGTATATTAGGCCTTTTTAGTATTTATCAGGGAGACAAAGCTATATTTTTTAAATATTTTTTCTCTGACTGAGAGAGAATTCAATTCTACATTTTATGAATCATGTGCATTCATACTGCTGACACTTAACACCATATGGTTGGTTAGATGATGGTCGGTTATGGCAACACCTGCAGTATATCTATATTATAAGTGTCTAGGCTAATTTCTCCACTGTAATATGTTGCCTACCAATCACTTCTGAATTTGTAGTTTTGTTGACCATATTCTGATCTATTTCCTGAGGATGTGGTTTATATCCTTGTTGAGATAAGGATTGTATGAATGTATCAGTTAGAAATAGATTTTGCTTTACTATTTGGGTCAAAGCTGGATCCAAGAAGAGAACATATACCACCCTACTCATTGATTTGAATAATAAATGTAAAAATATATTATGTAAAGCGCATATTGTATTTACAGGGAAAAATGTTTATTGGTCTATCTAGTTGCCTCAACATTCTGATTTGGCTATAGAAAAATCCAATTTTAAACCAGCGAGAGATGAAGCATTTTTGTTGTAGTCTTTTACTAGTAAAAGCTCTGATACCTCAGTTGTATAAATATGCACACAGATTTCATATTCATGTGAACTTTATTTGTTTTTCTTTTTTTTTTGTTTGCATAATTTGTAGAGTAAAAACAATGTTAATTTCATGTCAGTGCATTGTAAACCTCTTCTCTGGCTTCATCATCATAGCATGTATTCTTTTTTTTCAATCTAAAGATTCAAAGGCGAAGTTATCTGATGTTTAGTGTTAAACAAAACATCACAATTAAAACAAAACTTCAGTAGCCTTTGAAGTACTGCTATCAAAAATTTAGATGATTTCAAGTTTCTCAGCCCCAAGAAAAACTTATGTCCAAATCAATTCAGCTGTTAATACTTCATTTGCTACCATTTCTTTGCTGTGAAAGATGTCTTCAGTCGTTAAGTTTCATAATTCTCTTCTGTAATTATGGCAGTTTGACAAAGCAATACATCACCGATATATTTTCAATTTCTCTTCTAAATTTGTTTTCAATTCTTCAACTAGAAAGTACTCAGGGAGCAGATACCTCTGCCAACCCCATTGTCAGGGGAGTAATTGTGCATTGATCCACTCCAAAATTCAAGTGCCTTTTTGGTAACTCATTGTCCACTCCTCTACAACATTTCATTGAAATCCATTGAAAATTTTTGGAGATATCTTGTAGATGGTCATGAACTTTTGGTGGTAGTATGTAACTACGATGGAGGGAAAGTAATTTTGCATGGTTCAGCCACAAAATTTAATCACTTCTTCTGTAGCCTGTTGTCCACCTTTCCACTAAATTCAATTAAAATTAATTCTGAACTTTTGGAGATATGTGGACAAACATGAGTGTATATATAATTGTATGGAAAAAAACCCCCTCAAACAAAAGGTGATAATATCAATCAAAGAAGAATTCCTGGATCTGCCCCACTCTTTCCTTATATTTTTTTCCCATCCTTTCATAAAATTTCATTGAAATTCATTGAATACCTTTGGTGATATTGTGTTGATTGATTGAAAAACAGACAGATGCAAACGAATACATACACCTCTTCGACAACGTTGGCAGAGATAAAAAAAAATGTTGGATTAGTGGATAATTGAGTCAGTTGGGGTTCTGAATTTAGTATAGATTCTTTATACTATATGCAACCTCATTGTATCTTTGTTTAGGTCTGTAATCCTGTGTTCATTTGTTTCTTAATCATCTCCATTTCCTTCTTTGTTTATAAGAATAGCGTAGTATAACTTATCGCTCCTTTTTGACAGCTGTGTATTTTTTCTTCTCTTTCTCTTTACACACACACACTGGTATTAGATGATTACCTTCGTTGAAAGAATTGTTGATAGTGTCATAGTCTGGTGATAGGTTACTTATCTAGAATCTTCACTAAATGGTTACTGAAGCTCAATGAAGCCTACTCCTTAATACTTGTATTGTATTCTTGAGGTGAGATATCTCTACAACTCATTGGTCTATTTAGACTTGTGTGATGAATGCTTGTATTTTTCCTTGGTGGTAGTTTTGAATAAAATAAACTCTTGATTGTTTATTGGCTCTCTGTGAATATTTTTCTTTTCAATGAATTGGTACTACTTGTCTCAGTGTCTTTTAGATTAATGTTCTCTGCTTTATCATACTTTGGTTACTGCCTTGAAATTAGAAAAAAAAAAAAAAAAAAATCTATAAAATATGTATTCTGAAATTCACTTCTCTAAGAACACAAAATTTAAATAGATCACTCTTTAATCTATTTTCATGCAATATCCCAATTCTAAATATATCACTACTCTCCCATTTCTTTTAACTAGAATCATGATGTCACTTTTAGTTATGTTTAACGTAATTTCTGCATGGGAATGGAATAGTGGTATATAATGTACAAGGGTAGAGTTTCTGTTTATCATCATTAGTCTTAGATTGGTGTGTTATATAAGTATATTTTTCCTTTTCATGTGATCTGTTTTGAAGCCAGTTGACTATCGAGTTGTTATATTTTGCTAACAGATTGAGCTGCAGCCAAGAAAAAAAATTAAAAAAAATTCCAAGTCAAGATTCAATTCACTTTTAACATATTTGTGTTTTTATTTTTATTTAAGTTCACTTACAGGCATGCTGTTTATTATATGATGGGAATTAGGAAACAAATTACTTAGGATGGCTAATGTTTTCTCTATAGATGGTTTTATTTGCCAGGGTTTGATTTGGTGGGGGGAATGACAAATTAATGAAAGATGAAGAAGCAGGGTTGGAAATTAGTTACATCTAATTGATTATTTTCATGTACATAATCTTGTGATGCACTTGCACACTTCTTCAATGTTCCCTGGGATTCTAGGGTATTTTGGGTCTTTCAATGATCAGAGGCCCTCACACTGGTGACCCTGCAAGGGTTGATCAAACCCCAGTTTTTGTCAGAATTGCACTACCCAATCCATGGTTCTTTCCTCCTGATCCACAGCCATCTTGAAGAAATTTATGTGAAACTTCAGTGAAACCTGCATATCACCTCCATACATAGCTTGCCACCTGCTGCTTCAGCATTCTTCTAATAGTTTGACGTACTTAGACATCATTTTCTCGTTAACCTCCTTAGTGCAGTCCTCCCAGAGAATAGCGAGTTCCAAGAGAATGATCTGCTTGGAGGCTCATGCGATTAGCACCATGTGAGCTCTTACTGTTCTTGTGGCAACAGTTGATGGAAATTTGAGCTGCTTTCCCTGGTCAACTTATTTTGTGCCATTGTTAGCAGGCCCAAAGAGGTCTTGGTCATTGTGCCAATGGTGTCACCCCTTGCCCTGGGTTCTTGGACTGCTATGGAGGATGTTCTTGTGGGTCCCTCTGTGCTTGAACAGAAGGAATGCTGGTGATTTTACCTCCCAACCTAATAAAGTTGGATGGGCTTGGCAGAATGTCATCGACTGCCTGGATTAAGAATTTCATTCGATGGGGTGGGGCTTTTCAAATCTCAACCCATGGGATTTGCTCCTATTTTTTCCCAGGCTCTCTGCTGTCGCATTCCAACCATCCTGCTGGCTTGCTCCTCTTTGATCGATGCTTGCACCTCATCCTGAATTGGCAATCTGTAATCCCTTCCCGTCACCTTATTGTGAGATGTTGTGCATGATGATGCTGCACCCAACAATAGCTTGTGCCTTAGCTGCATCTCAGCAATGTCCACTGCTTCTGCTACCCACCAATTTCATCTTATCCTGACTTCTATGCAAGCCTGAGAGAATTTTAGGTCGTGGGATTCTCAATAATGCAGCACCTCCCTAGTATGTGTCACCATGAATTCATCATCTAGATTGCTGGTGGAGAGCTTGTTGTTCTGCTGCTACAGGGCTTTACTATTCAGGCTCAGAGGTAGTCCAAGCTACCTTTGCAGAAATCTACAGATGCCTCCCTTTGAAGCTCTCATTCATGGTGACCCGAACCTCATGAACCAAAAGGGGCTAGAGAATTATTGGGAGAATGCAATGCTGGTATATCCATTAAACTTTTTATATCAAGAAGGATGAGGTAGGTTGTATCTACTTTAATGTAGGTGTTATGTTTGGTAATAGTCTAAGGATAATGCAAACAAGAATGAACATAAATATATGTAGGATGAATACCAAATCTTTGATTTATAGAGCACTTCTCTTATAGTACTTAAGGATTTTTGTACAATTGTGTATCAGTTGTTCACAAGAGAAGTGAATTGACATTTGTTTCCTTTTCATTTGGCTGCTGTTGATATTAGTAATAACTAGTACAATTGTAATCTTTGTCAATGCTCAACCAAGAGCATGTGTCAATACTTTTGAAACCAGTAGGGACTTTTTATTTTTTAGAATCTCTTTATCTGTTTAGGATACACTGTAGACATGTTATAATGCAGAAGTTGGGATCCATAATTTTCTTCTGCGTTATAAGCGAATCCACTTGAAGAATTTTCTATTTTTACAAACCTTGATCCAAGTTTTCCTCTTTATGGCATTAAGTGTTGGGTGTCATTTCTCAATGTGAAAATAAGTGTAAAGATATATAAAATGATTTAATAATATCTTATAATGTAAATACATACGTACACTAGTTGAGCATGATGAGTACATGGCAGGAAACGTAGCAAAGAGAAGAATGTTTTCAAAAGAGAAAAAAATCATACTGGAGACCCCTCCCAACAATAATCAAAATGATCCCACCAATTTATTATTCATTGATATTACATTTCTCTCTGTCTCCTATTACTTCATTTTCCTCACACACACCCTGCTGAGGGTGGTGGGGTCATTGTTGTTACATGGAAAAATAGAACCAACTCTAGAGGAGGAGTTTGACAATAGGAATTAGACAATGTTAGTAATCTTTTTAGTGAAAGATAAAGAAGAGGACAATGATTTTCATTTATTGACTACTGGATTGTGTTTGTTTAATTCATTTTCTTTTTACAGTTGGCGTAACCTTTGCCTCTTTAGTTTCAATACTTCTATGCTACTGATAGAGCCGAATTTAACTATGCATAACATTTTGTAGGGGTCTTTCTATTTCTGCATTTAGCCATTATTTTGAGAGCCAAATTTAATGTTTTGAAAATTGGGGTCCATGCTTAAATTGTCTTATGAGCAATTTTGAGTTGTATTGAGCAGCATTATGAGTTCACAATGTATTCATTTTAATCTATCAAGTGAATACCACAATTTTTTGCGAAATTAACTGTTGAAAAAATGTAAAATGAGGCTTGTTCTATGTGTGTATACATATATACTTGTAAATAGGGATGAGGAAAATGTTAAATTCAAGTTCAGGTATGAATTTGGTGGTGTAAAATGTAGGTCTTGTGTTTATGTTGGTGAATCTCTTTATTGATGAACAGGCTCTCCATCTATTTCCTGTCTGATGGAAAATCAGTGAGGGGGGTGATTTTTTTCCACCCCCTTTTTTTTTTAATGTAAATTTTTTTTTTTTTTTTTTTTTTCCTAAATGTAAATTTTCCTGTTTGGAAGACAGTAGCTTAATTTTCACTGTAAATTTTCAAACTTATGCTTTTTTGTTTTCTTATCTATCAAAACTTGGTGATTTGATCCTAATTATCTGCTCCTGTTTTTTTTTTTTTTCTTTTTTTTGATAGTAAGCTTATTTTGAGGCAATCAGTTAGGATATGAGTGTACAACAGCTGCTTGACTAAAACATCTGGTTGCATTTGGTCTTGCTCATGGCCACTTTATTGAACTGAGAATTATTTACAGAAGCAATTATAACAATATGGACCACACGGTTTTGCCAGGATTATCTCGAGTATTTCCTGGCTCTTTTAAAAAAAAAAAATTTAGGTATAGACTAAATTCAATCTTAGAGTATTTTTCAGTATTCATTGGATTGCATCATTAATAACATTTTTCTGTTCACACTGATACTCATCTCTCCTTTTGTATTCATATTCTGTAAAGTGGACTTTGGATATTGTATTTTAGAATATGTATAATCTACTTGTAGCTATTATTTGTTTGAGTTTATTGGTTGATATTATCATCTTCTCATTGCATATAAAGTGGCTAATCATTGCTGTTGTGTTCCTACTTTGTCTTTTGTAAGGAATAATATGTTGTTGCTGACTGGTTTAGTTCAATGGTTGTTGATCATTTTGTTTGTGTTCTACCATCATTCATTTTATATTTTTCAGTTTGTCTTTAAAAGAGCTTAGTATTCTATGATTGACTGTACAGATGAAAAAAAAAAAGAATAGTGAAATGGAAGCATAAATTATCAATTGTATCTTTGCTTCTATAGACTTCTTTGTCTAGAAGTTATGTTACAAAAACTATTAAACACAATCTTCTTTATCAAAATATGTTTAGGCTAAAAATGTAATTTTTGATAACATTCTATGTAATGTTTAGTCGGTAGGTGTTGTAATGGAATACTGTTGATAGGATGTATGCTGTTGAAGTCCTGTGGCTACATTTCATGCATTATGGCTACCACAGCAGGGTCTGTGTGCTTATGTACAAGTGTATTTTTAGATGCTTGTGGAGCCTTGTTTAGTTCTGTTTTTTTTTCTTTTTGAAGTGGTGTGGAAGAGATCTGATTAAGTGTATTTTTTTTTTTTTTCTTTAAAAAGAGACGGATTTATTTATAAGAATTCTGCCAAAGATTTTGGTTTGTGCAGGTGTTCAGTACATCACATAGAGAATGTTATCAAAAATGATGATGAACAGAGAGAGGTGTTTAAATTATAATGTTGGTTTGTGCAGGTGCACGAGATTATAATCTTCATCCTGCAAAATTTCAAGATATCCTCTTTCCTGAAAAAGAAATAAGTATTGTTTGGAAAAAGGTTTTTCCTAT
Organism: Thysanoteuthis rhombus; assembly: GCA_963457665.1. NCBI lineage: Eukaryota > Metazoa > Mollusca > Cephalopoda > Oegopsida > Thysanoteuthidae > Thysanoteuthis > Thysanoteuthis major. Next base: position 41,333,754 of record OY735202.1, on the reverse strand, counting down.
TTTTTCACTATAGTTCACCAAATAGTTGTTAGTCTGTCTGTCACAACCTATTGTAAAAACTACTCCATCTAACCCTATTGAATTTTGTGTGGGTACTCCATGGGGCTGTAAGTAGGTTTTTAGTAGATTGTATTATGTAAATACTGCAAAAAAAAAAAGTTGCGGTGGGGAGTTCAATTTTCAATCAAAATGATTACATACTTTGTTGCCATTCATAGCATTGGCTTCAGTTGATGATCGAAATTTACTGAGTATCTTAGAGAGGAGGTCATGATTTATTCTCTCTCTATCTCATTCCCCCTCCTCTCTATGGATATCTGCTCTTATTCTCATCTCAATCAAAGATATGAATGTGTAAAAAAGATATTTTTGAGCTGTTAACAAAACTCAAATTTACCTTTTGAAATTTTTAGTAACATTCTATCAACTTAGTATTTTATTTGAGAACAAAGCCAATGTACATTTTGTCGAATGTTACATTAAATAAAATGTTATGTTTGTTTTTCTTTCCCTCACTAGCTGACTTCTTCATTGCTGAATGAGTTCGAAAACAAGAAAACAAACTATATTATCTAATATTTATTACAAAAATAAATTAGTTCGTATTTACAGGTACTAAATACAGTCTATTTGGCTAAGGTTTTATTTTATATAAAATGCTCTTTTTTTTTTTTTTTTAAACTAGAAAAAGAGTCAATTGAACGTTAAAAATTAAATTGTGGACATTTTTGAACATTCTACTATTCACTTGGATATGAGAGTAAATTCAAATAAGGACTGTTATTTAATTTATTTTTCGACTTTAAGTTTTATTTACCGCACAATATTTTTTCAATAAAGTTACATCAATAGTTGAAAAAAAATTCGAAATTACAATTTTGTGTCACCTCTATAGAAACAGATATTTTGATAACAAATAGGGCAAAATGCAAAAAATTTCGTATGATTAGTATTTAGAGAATTTTCAAAGTTTTCATGAGCAAAACATACAAATTTCAAAATTTTATAAAAAAATTGAATATTCATTGGATTCTGGTATAATAAAGGACAAGAATTTCTTGAAAGAAAATTCCATTCAGAATTTTGGAAAGAATTTTTTTAATGTGATGACACTCTGCTTAATTCATTTGATTTTTTTTTTTTTTTTTTTTCTCCTCCAGACTAAATGCTTGCCCTAATGGGCGTAGTAAATTGCAGTCTAATTCCCATTTCTATTTCATAAATTTGTTTTCGGGACAGAAATTCACATCACCCATTAGGGCGGGAATTTAGTCCACAAGTAATAAAATCTCGGATTTCTATATAAAAGCATTTTTCATTGTTTTGGTTGTTAGTATATTATTCTCAGAACAGATAGGTTGCTTTTAAAAATGTGGAACCACCAGTTTTGTGGGCACATGACATTGAATTCATTGAAAAATTTAGTTAGGGTTCAATACATTGATATTATGACAAGGAGGTTATCTACCGAAGCTTGAAATGGACCAATGTAGAAGCTTGGATGAGTTGTACTGAGCAGTAATCTCTCCAAATAATCTTGTAAACAATGTATCTTGTAGGCTGACAAATATAGTAATTGTAAAATTAGTAAATTCGATATCAGTACGTAGATTTTTTATTTTAAATTGTTTCCTCTTGAGTGGGTTTTAAATTTGATGTCCTGAACACTGGATTTAATTAAAACTAATCAGTCTCACCTGAAATCTACTTTGTTTATGCACATAAACTTTTCTGATATTATGTGTATTACATGCACAAGGATTCATATATATTAAGATCCAAGAGAGTTAGGAGCCTGCATAACAATTATTGGATAATACACGCCCATCTTCATACATCAAACTCCTCTCCTTCATCTTTTATTACACTCTTTCTTATCAAATATGTATACATATAGTATCAGGTGAAATTATTTTCTTGTACTTAACCTTATAAAAGAATCTTAGAAATGGAAGAAAACATCTGGGAATGAACAAAAACACTCTACTGAAGTTAATCTTGATGTACCTATGAATTTTCCGCTTTGCTGAATATTGCTAGTGTTTTATATATGAAATACAGATAGCTCAGGTGGTGTTCAGAGAATTTTTGGTTTGTATTTTAGTTATAATATCATTCTTTTCTGTAGTGATATTTTCAAGTTGATGGGTTTGTGCCTGAGTTTGGCTACACTGATTTGCTGATACATTCTGTACTGTCCAGTATCTTGTCAGATATCCAACATTCAATATCTGTCATCAATGGTACTTGGTAATTATCTTCAATCATTGAACAATTACTTTTTGATTTGATAATTTTGGGGTACATATTCCAAAAAATACTACTGTTTCCCAGCAAAGTACAGCTAATGTTTATAGTTGATATTCAATCACTTTTTAACTTCCCTCCATTTCTCATTTACGTGTTCCAGTTTGAACAGTCTTGACTTTTTAAAATGTCTACAATGAGGATGGAGTTTACCTGAGTACTGCAACATCTTGAAACTTCAATTTGTGGAAACACTTATGTATGACTAGCAGAAATACCTTGCCTTGCTTGGATTTCTAATTATCTAAAATGAATATAATCACGTGTGTTCTCTATAGTTTGTATTAATTGCCTTGAAATGATGCTCACAATCTTCAGTTGGTTCATGTTGATTCTATCAGAATTGTTGCTTCCAAGCAGTTTAGAAAATGATTCTTAACCAAATATAGGACTGAAATGGAATTCAATTCTCACAATTTTTAAATTTTCCTTGGGGGGGAAAAAAAAAAACCTTCTTTTAAATACAGTTATCCACATTTTGAAGTGTGTAGATTCTTTGTAATCAATACTTTTTTTCCAATATTAATGGCATCATTTATTCCTATCTATGACTTTCCCAAAGGTATTTGAGTGAAGTGGATATAGATTATCTTGGTCATAGTTTGAACTCAGCTCGCCGATTCCATTTTCTGTGCTGTTTACCCTTTGGCTCTTGGCATGTCCACTGATATTTTTTTCATAAATACATAAATATTTTCATACAATGCATAGATGCTTACAATTAGGATACTTTTGGTTTATGTGGTACTGTTCCTTTTTTCCAGTTTGGTTGGAAATAGCAGTTCTGATTCAAAATTGATCTATGCAAATCTCTTGTGACTTTGGGGATGATTGCCACCTATTCCATGTTCATCCTTAATCGAGTCGCCCCCTATAGACTAATTTTCAGCCCTCTGGTTCCACCTGTTTGGCCGGCCATAAGACACATGCAAATCAACTATATATATATATATAGGTGTTATATCAATAGATGAAAATTGATATATCTGTAGTATCCATTTGTTTATTTTTTACATTTTGATTGGAAAGGTTCTACTTGAATATTGATACAAACTACTGTATATTCCAACAGTCAAAGCAACTTCCATGTAAGATGAGACCCCAGTTTCAGTCTGAATTCCATGGTCTCGTCTCACTATTTAGCAATTGTTTTTATATCTGGGCTGTAGGATGATCCAATTTTTGGAGGTTTCATGAGTTGTCTTATCAGCCTAAATATACAGCAAATTTATGATTTACAAAATACTGTTTATCAATTGTGAAGAGCATGATTACATTGAAGGTTCTGTAGAGTTTATTTAGTGAATATGAAATGAATTAGTATGAATATATTACAACTGATATTTGGCTTGATGTGGCATTGATAGTAACTACTTTGTCTATGTCTATGGTTTATTGTTAATTGTATAATTTGATTAGGTAATTTGAAGACCATCTCAAGATATTTCTTAGTTTTTTTTTTCTCTAGCTGATATAAAATTTCTCATATGAGCAAACACAATGAAGTGACTCTTTCTGCCTTTGACACTGCCAGAAGGACTGATCACCTGGTAAGGTTGATGATGCAGCGTCTATCAAGTTAGGGATACCTTATAGAGAAGCGCTTATTTTTAGTAGCTGAGTTAACTTATTTGGTGAATATAGGCCAAAACTCTGACTTTAAAGAATTCAAGTTCTCGGCTTGTGTTGCATTATTTTCACATATTATTTCCAAAATCTTGAAGATTATGAGTTAAAAGCATCTTAAATTCAAATTTTGTGGGTAGAAAATAATTGGTAAAGGATATCAATGTTTTATATAAGCAAAATACTATTGTTCATAGTATTTTATGTGTTGTATTCCACAAGTTTCTTGTAGTTTTCCCATTGATTTCCATATCTTTATTGTATAAGGAAAATAGCTATAGATTTGTTAAAATGAAAGGAAGGTATAGAAGTAGCTGAATTTTCAGCATGTTTGAACTAAACAGAAAAATACTTGAAAATTTTTACTACTTGTTATTTGACCTTGAAAGCAGCTTTAATTTATTCATAGTTCTCATTACTTAGATATTGAATTGAGTGCCAATATCCTGAGTGCAAATATGCTGGTATAATTATATATACAACCAAATCCTGATGTATAACATATTCAGTTGCAGGTTGGAATCTCAGTAGCAGCATTTGGTTACATTTTTTGTGTGCATTGATCTATTCAAAAGGGGTTATTAATATCACTTCATGTTTTGTATTTTACAAGTATAAAATTGGCTGTCCTAAGGAAGGCACTTGACTATGGATAGTTTTAAAGTACAGATATGTGGATGACATATGCTCCCTCTGCTTGAACAGTAGAAGAACAATTTAGAATAATTATATACATTTCTATCTATAACTGGTTTGATATCATTTTCCCTTTCAGCATTTGGAATGAAACTGCAGATCTAATAAGCTTCACTTCCCTGAGCCACAGATGCATAGACCTATATATTCAGATGTAAAATCATACGGCTGTGAATTGATTCCATTTGCCGTAGAATCATGAACTAGGGTATAGCTTTTGTAGTTGTGGGCACGATTAAATGAAATTTAGCTTCATGTCTCTAGGGAATTAAGTGGCATGATTTTATGATTTAAAAAAATTTTTTTTTCTTTTTTCATATAGCTGTCTGCGTTGAAGGAATCTGTTGCTGTTATTCCCTCAAAAAGTAAATGTGTTAAAGGGTTAAGAAAGGGAAGATAATCATTTTACAATGAAAAGCCACTGGCTGCTCATTGAAAGCCCTTTGGATATTCTGTCAACAGACAGTTCAGGTATCCATGTAGATTACAATACAATTTTGCAGAGGAAAGTGAATAATCCTTGTCTATTGTAAAATGGGGTGAAATCATTGTATGTGATTTAGTCTATCAGTTTTCCTTGTCTTCGTTTATTTTTCACAATGTTTTGGCTGTGTACCCTTTAGCCTTACTTGGGTGTCTGTTTTGTTCTGGAATGTTGAATCTGGCTCAAAGGGACCATGGGAATTCCCTCTCAGACACAGCATGACTGTTTTTCTTGTCTCTGTTTTTGTAAAAAATAAACAACGAAGACTAGGAAAATGGTCTGACCAAACCACTTACAATGATATTGCAGATACTTTTATAAAAATTATGAAAACTTACTTCTGAATATATGGGTCTATGCATCATGTGATTAGCAGAGTCTTAAGTTCTTTGTTGCTGGAGAACAGTCTCGAAGAGTCTATTTTTGGCCAGTTTTATTGACAGGGTGACAAAACTGAGAGATGTATTTATTTTTTGTTTATCTGAAGCTTACAGATTTAATGTTTCTTCTAAATTGTTCTATTTTTCTAAATCATTTGGATAGCAAACCTTTATTTGGGAGTTGAAGGTATCTATACTTGATTCTGACACTTGAAAAAGATATTGAAAATTTGACTAAAAAATATTGAAATGTTCTTTGGCATTTGTTTTTTGAATCAGTGATTTGTTCTAGTTGAATTGATATAAATTGCTGTAGTCTTTATTCACTAAGTTCTGATGATGCAGGACCCAACTATACTCTTACAGATGTATAATCTGTCATGGAAAGGGATTAATCATTATACAGAAACTTGCGTAGCTGTCAAACATGATGTTTGTTAATGTATAAATCAACTATTCTACCTAGGATGAGATTGTTGCTCCTCGGCACTCCTGCCCAGAATTGGTGTTGTATCTGAGCACTTTTTGAAATATTTTACACAATATATCATATATGTTCATAGTATTGTTGATTATTTTCTTTTGTAGATAAGTTAATTTTTTTTTTTTTTTTTTTTTTTTTATGAATAGAAAGAATAAAACTTTAATTTCTCTTGTATATTTTTATATTGTATGATTAAATTTTTCTTAGGCTAAACCAGCAATAAATGGAGATGAAAATTAATTTCCTTTTTCCTCTGGTTTTAATTAAAACTAGAAAGAAATTTTTAAATTGATTCAATAAAATTTTTTTTATCCTCTTTTACTAAACTACCAAAATTTTTTCAATTCCTACGAGAGATATTGGAACTTGTAGAAAAAATAATGTAGAGAAGAGGAATAAAAGAACATGTGCAAAATAGATTTAGTAATGTGATAGTTGAGTGCTCTAATATCTTGCTCATTTCAGCATAATCATTTATACACTTGTAGTAAGCAAAGAGAGTGGGAAGGCAAGGTTTGCTGCTGTTGTAGATTTGACGGTGCTCAAATTGTACAAATCCTTAGAAATATGAAGATTAGATTTACAGGAGCAATGGCAAATTGTTGCCCAACCAATGTGGGATTTAGTCAAATTGCAATGTGGCAAATATTCACCCCAGTATAATGTCACGTGATTGTCTCTATTTTTTGTCTGTCCACTTTCCAAGGGAGATAATTGATAAAAGCTATTTATAGAGTAGTCTTTTATTTTCTATTTTATTTATTTATTTATTTTTTTGCAATTGTATAAAAAATTTGGGTTCATTCTGGTTGAACTTGAAGATAATACAGAGCAACAATGTTTTTGATATTTTCAGATACAATGCAATTGCAAAATGACTTAAATATATACTGCTGTCATTTTTGTCAGCATGAGTGAAATAGTTACCATATAATGCACATTAATGTATTTTTGAATGCATAAATACAGAGGTATGTATGTGATCACTCAACTGGCTAATGTTTGTAAATATAATTTACATTTATGTTGTTTATATGCTTGTATCAGTATACATAGATTTAAGGGTGTGTGTGTGATTTTTTTTTTTCCCCCTTTTAGTATGCACAGAATGTATCTGTCAGGATTTTTGTTATTACATACAAATATGCATATACAGCTATAATCATGAGAGGAAGTGTGTATCGTTATGTTGAATTGTTTTTCTACTTACTGTTCAGTCAGTTGTATAAACTTATGGTGGCTAATGTCATTTTCAGATCTAAATTTGAAAACTATCTGCTGTAGCATAGATGACAAGAAAAAACTAATTGGCAACCATTTGTAAAAGTACATGTGTATTCAGAAAATGTTGAATTTAGAAGGAGAAAAGAATTATGAAAATGAGCTAGCTATTTGTTTCTTTACTTTCCCAGCTCGGTCCAAATTAATGTTTCCCAAACCTTTTTAGCCTTGAATCTGAGAACAGAATTTTAGGAGCCTAGTGACTCTCAGGACTGAAACATAATTTCAGTTTTTCATCATTTAGTTTTATCCAATAAATTTTACTTAAATTGAATGATCAAATAGGAATGAATGAAAATCATTTTCTAAATCAGTGTAAAAAAATTCAGTATTGTAAAGCTTAATAAGAAAAACTTTTTTATGAAGCATTACAATATTAAAGTACATTTTACATTCGTTGACCATTCTGAATCTTCATGAAATACTAATTCATGATTCATAACATTCCACTTCAGTTGAAAGATATTTGTTGAGTGAGTTAACATATGAAAAAACAAGACAAAAACCAAGCTATCTTTCATTATTTACATTTATTTACAAATAACATCAATGTAACGTTTTCTTTTCATTCAATAAAAATGGATCACTTTTTCTTTGTAGAAATTGATTAGGCAAAATATTCTAAAAGTAATATTAACACCACAAATTAAAGGTTGTGAAATTTCTTTTTGCTGATGTAACGATTATTTTAGTTTATACAAAAATTCCTGAAAAAACTTGAGCCTTTATTATTTTCTTGTGTAGTAGTAGTAGTGGGTACTCAATCACTTGGCCCAACTCTGAAATTTTGTTAATTATAGTGCAACAATATGGTTAACCAAATATGATCAGTGAAAAAAGAATAATACGCTGGAAGTATTTTTTGTTTTGTTTAATTGAAAGAGTGGTTCTAGACATGATTCAGGCATAGCCCTTATCAAGTTTTTTTTAATGACTGTTATCCTTTCTTCCATTGGAGTTTGAATTTAATCTTAAGTTAATGTTAAATTAAAATCTTGCCTGCAATTCTTTTCAAAGTAGGGCAATAAGCTGTAAACACCTGTTATTGATGTTTTGTCGATAGAATTAAAAAAAATATCAGAAACACTGAATTGTAAATCAATTTTGAAAATTACCCCCCCCCATTTCTTTTTAAATTTTTTTTAAAACAAATATTTATCCCTTTTTCTTTCGAACAAAAGCAAGAAAAATATTTCAAATTTTCTTCCAAAAGTCCCTGAGAGTAGCTTGCTTCTCTTTATTGGAAAAAAAACCCATGAATAATCAAGTTCGCGAATTTCAAGGGAATAATGCATTCCAAAATTATGTAAATATTTTTGCACTATTAAAAAGTTTTTGTCTATTTTATCTATTTATTTATTTTTTGAATACTTTTTTTTTTCTCCAAACTATCTTGCAACCTTCAGTAGCTTTATTGCAAATTTCATTAAGGTTGTAGTCATGGTTTTTGGAACCACTGGTCGAAGCTATTTTCAGTGATGCTAGATGTTGAAGTGAGAGGTATCCTTTCAAGTAGTATTATTTGTACTGATAACTGTTTTTTTTATAACAAAAATCATTTCGCTACGAATGCTTTTTTTTTTTTTTTTTTTGTATCTCTAGTATTGGTTGCTGTCACTGACTGACATGCCAAAAAATACCCATCTCGTTTTCACTACTTTTAGCAGGTGACCATTCAAAAGGCATCTAGACAAAAAGACATCAGTCAAAATGCCAAAACTGTAGTACAAATATTTCAATCGAATTTGTATTAATTAATTTAATTTAGTATTTTTTTTTGTAAATTTAAATAGATAAAAGTTTTGTGATTTTATTCAATTACCTAATAGGTACAAATTCAGTCAGAATATTTGTAGTACAATGTTGTACTTTTGACCAAACACAATTGTAAGTTGCAGTTGTCCATACTACATTGCTGTCCTTTTGACTGATGCTTTTTGTCTCGGATTCCTTCTATGTATGTCTGAAAGTGCAGGAGAACTTGGCCATCTATAGTCTGACTTTCAGGCTTGTTAATCATTAGGTACAAACTCATGTATCCGAGTAAAAATATTTTTGCTTTTGCAGAGAATAATTATATTGGATTTAGCTTCAAATGACTACATCATCTGGTTATAAGTTGGCAATCTTTCTAAAGATAAGATCCCATCCAGGAGTTCAAAGATCTTAGATGAGCCATTTCATGTAACTTTTTAGTACTAAATACTTATTCCCAGTTGACAGAGGTTTAGTAATGAAAATAAAATCTTAAGATGAAGCTCTTTTCATTTATAGCTATCATGAATTATATAAATGCTCTCTTGTATACATTTTTATAGTCAAGACTCTTTTCTTTTTTTAATTAAACCTATTTCTGTTAAACCTCCATTGGTTTTAACTTATGTGTGTGTTTATATCTTTGAGGTCAGAATGTTATCAGTTACATAATTTGAGGGCCTAGTTCTGTTGTGTGAAAACCAGCTTGTAATTCAACAGTGTGAATAGTGTTCATCTTGCATATTTGTAGCCAAGTCACTAAGAGCAATTCAAGCTGGGTGCGGCAGTCCAGTATCAGTTTTCCATTTTACAAACTGCTTAAGTGTAAATACTTCAATTGCCGAGTGCAAGGGTTCTCAAACTTTTTCTTCCAGCGTACCCATTTATCCTGTCTGGTAGTATTGGCATATCCCTTGATGTATGGATATGATAGAAAAGACAATATGCCCGTAGTATTTGTTTGTTATTTGATTTAATTCAATGTTACGTTTTGAATGAGATGGGTGAACTTGACTTTAAAAAAAAAAGTGACTCAGTTCTAGACATGGTTTCAGAGAGACACACCCGCATATCATTCTCAATTGACAGTCTTGCATGAAATTTGTTTTTTATAACAAACAAAAAAAAGAAAGCACATCGAGTGCTTGCAAGAAAGTCAAATAAGCCTGGACATAGAGACAAACCAGAGACTTAATTTTACTGAATAATCCTTATGATTTACAATGTTCACAACTGTACGTCAGGTTTACTAGTTGCTTTTAGTTGTTTGTGATTACTTTGAAATTCCAATGTTTTTACAAAGCTTGTGTACCCCTGTAATTTCTCTTGTGTATCTCTGGTTTGGGAACCCCTGGTCTAGTGTATGTACTTGTATAGTAGATCACTACTGGCTATAACTTCAGGTAATAAATTTCCTTGTGGTCAAATATGTTTTATAGTGGATAAAAATTTAACATTGACTATCAGTCTAAACATTATTTGGTTCAGTCATGTTGATGGGGATCCTATGTTCAAGTTGTATGTATGAAGAGATAAATAAGTTTTTTTTTTTAATGGTTGATCATTCATACCATCTTCAAATCTTTCAATCTTTCATAGATTAGCCAATAGAATTTTGTTTCTTAGATCGGTTTGAACTTTTTACAAAAATTGAATAATGAAAGCTATCAAGATCATTAAAATGTGCTTTCATGGGATTTTATTTTGTATGCCTCGATTAATGTTTCTAGTCTATAAAGTCTGTTTATTCAACAGATCCTTAACCTTCTCTTGTTCATGATACATTTGATTGTAGTTGAGATTTCCTGTAGAAAAACATGGCTGTTTAGATTTAATTGTCTACGTTGACATAGAACCCTATTAGTACCATGTGTGCTTAGGTCTTTGCTGGAACAGGTCTCGTGGAAATATTAACTATTTGTGCTTTTGATATCTAGACATGTATATATTCTGCGATGGTTTGGTAAATTTCTCTCAAATTTCTTGTGCAAGTTGATTGTTGCTTAAATTTTCTACTTCTATAGTAGATTGTCTTGGAAGTAGCAAACTTTAAATCCTCTATTCTTTGCATTCAGATATTCATATAATATTAACGCATCTTCTCTTGAATAGATATCTACTTGAATCTGTCTAGCCTGTTTTTACTGCATTACATGATAAAACACAACACAATATGGCTTTGAGCCAGCTTGAAATATATTTTATCAAGTGTACTGAAGATGTGGATGGGTTGTAAATACAGGTACCTTTCGAAAGTTTGCTTCACCTCACTTTTTTGCTTTTGCAAAAAAAAACAAACATTTAAATAGCCTTTGTTTTGCAGTGACCTGTTATAGAGGGTGTGTGCACCCTTTTTCTTTCCCCTGGACCCCTTAGCACCCCAACCTCTGTCAGTCAAGTCTAACATACTATCATCACCATTTTTAGGGCATGCTGGGAGTGCTAAAAAAATGTTTTTCGTATAAGTTAATGGTAATCGTTTCCTTGATCTAAACAATTTCGGCTTGCAAAGGGTTCTTATAAGAACACTCTACTTTTGTATTGTGGGTGAAACCTCTATACCTATTGATCAGCTTAGTTGTTATATTGTTTTGCCCCATTGGTTTAGTTTTTAGCTCAAACCCCTCTTGCTCATGGCATTTTTTGTAAGTGAGTTGAGGTTTTTGCATTCCCCTAATGAAGTATTAAACTAGGCATCTCATGATATCCAGTCCTGTGTTGTTACCACTGATTTACCGTTTTGTTTATTACGAATGGATAAGCACTTTGGGGAAGGAAAAAATAGAGAGGAAGAAATCAAAATAACCATTACCTTTCACAAATTTTGTTTGTTCATGTTAAGGAGAACAAACATCTTGAATTCTTTCATTTTAACCATACCTACATATAAGGGCATAACACATGTGCAGGCAAATACTTATTCTTATGTCTTTGGATCTCATTTCTTGCTTCTTAAAAATGCTTCTGTTTTATGTTGGACTATTTTTACATAGAAGAGCCCGTTATGTTTGCTTTTTCCTTGTTATTATGCATTTTTATGAAGCCAACTTTTCTGGCAAAAGTAAATCATTTTTGCCTGAAACACTGGGTTGAAGGCTACAAGACTGTTGAATGCTTGCTAACTGAAATCAGTTCTCTGTTAATAATGTGAAGGAAATACCTGATTTCAAATTCAAGCTCTTTATTTTTAGATAACTTTGACAGTACACCATAGTTATTTATGAAAGATTACACATTTCTGTCTAGTCTTGGAATGAATATGTAGACAAACTTGTTAGTAATACTATAGTAAAAAAATATATTAGTTTTCTCGATTCACATACCTAAGACAGAATATAGATAAGTTCTTATCTGCAGAGCATGATTCACTTTTTTGTTGCCTGCTTAAATAAATGCCATCAATCATGGATGTAATGCAAAACAGAAGAAGTTTTGTCAATACAGAAGAAAATATTCATTATGCTTTCCAAAAAGTGTCATTGCGTCAGTCTTATTCATATAACCTTTTCATAATAGATAGATGCAAATTACTTCTGTGTGTTCTAATTATTTAGCCCCCCCCCGATATAATGTGGTTTATATTCTAGTTCAATGTAGCCCTACCCCTCAAACTTTTCAGTATCCTGGAATTAACAGTTCACATCAAAAGTATTGGCTATTCTGACGTTCCATGTCCAAAATTATTGCACTTGTTATTGCGGCATCACTTGGTCAATTTAAAAAAAACTAATATCAGAAACTGCCAACCGAAACTGCTTGGTGGTCAACGTAGGTTTCTTCAGTTTTTATGGTTCTGCTTGGCTTGGTGTCATATGTATAGGTCCTTGGAGCTAGATGACTGAAAATTTCAACATATACTCTCTATGGCTAGAAAAACTTTTTTTTTACCCCCCCCCAGTTTATAGTGAGTGGGGGATTCAGTTTATAATGTAAGTTTATGCTACATTGGCCCCTTTGTTTGTGTTCAGCAGTGTTCACGCTTTTTCTTGGAAATTCAGACGAGAGAAACAACTCATTCATTGACACTGAATCTAATTTTTTAATTGATCATTTTGAACATGACATGCTGTCAAAAGATGTTGGTCACCTGATGGTTTCTATTGTGACTAACTAGACCTGTAATATTGATTTTTATGAGAATTTCCTACAATCTTCCTTCTTACTACTAACAGATTATTAGGATAAAATTGACATGTTACAAATTTTGGGTGTTTTCATCATTTAACTTTGTTGTCAAAAGTATATGAACATTGCTACTGTTAAGGGCTAAAAAACCTCAAATAATTGAATCATCTGGAAAAAATGGCAATTACTTTCATTCAATCTTTCATTTTTAGCATTATTTTTCCTAATGTTAAAAAAAGAAGACTATGTAAATGCGACTAGTATCAATTGTTATTCATTTGTGTATTGTTTTATGGACAAATATAAGTTTTAATTCTTGTGCATTGTATTGAAATTTTTGTTGTGTTGTAATAATATCAATTGTAATATGTGTATTATATTAATAAAATTTTTAATTTTGTTTTGTATTATCTGTATTTGTGTTGTAATTCTTCATTTGTGTATTGTATTGCCTTCTCAACAAGCGTGATAATTTGGGATGTCAAGCCAAGAGAGCATCCGACCGTTTTGATTTGGATTGTTAATTCGGGAATACCCAAATTTTTACCTTCTTTATTGCCGCTCATCCTGAAAATTGCAAATTATAAAAGAATTTCATCAAAAGACTCACTTGATGATTTTCACAAAATTTATATCAAAAAAGTATTGGAGAAAAATCGGATTATTTCCTTCCATTATATATTGTTAAAAAAAAAAAAGAAAATCCCCCATCCCCAAATACTGGTAAATTTAAACTAAAATTGATGTTTTTTCTCGTATTTTGGTTGTTCTAATTAGAGCTGACAAACTTTGATCTTTATAGTATCTGAACCTTTGAGAAAGCGGATTTTTTTCTCTCTCTTTGCGCCACTTGTTTGTATGTAATTGTATTTATGTCTCTTGTTCTTTGACAAGTTGACAAATCATTAGAAATTTCCCTCTAAAACTTGTCTTGTATATATTGTGAATTTTTGTCTTAGCATTAGGTCATTGATGTAAATATTCTATTTTTACTGAAATTTGGTACTGTGAACTTTATAATATATTGGAGTTATTTTAGTGGTACTATTTGATGAAAACTTTAAAGAATGCCTTTATTTGTTCAAATCTCACTTAGTTTTTATACGGTAGATGATAGCTGTCTATACTTCATGTCCACCATTGAAACCCCCCCCCCCCCCCGTTATCGTGACTTGGTTTTAACACAGTTTACTTTCTTGAACCTCAACATCTGTGCTATAATTGGGAATACCTCCTGATGAACTTGCAACAATGTGATATCTTCAGTAACTTATATGTTGAGCCTCTTGAGTGAAGAAACTATCCATTTGTTTATTTTGACTTGATGCTGCTTTCCAATTTTTTTGGTCTTCATTAGATTATTATCATTTTTTTTTTCTTTCTCAAAAGTAGATGTCCAATATTTAGTGTACTGTTGGTTTTGAAAATTGTTACAATGGAAATAGGGCAGTCTGATAACTTGTCTGTCATTAGTGGGAATACTAGCATAGTACCCGTCAAAAATGACTGGATTATTTCTGTAATGTATGGATAAATTGTATAGATATATATTTTGATATAAATGTATTAGTTCATTTGATAGGATTCAATCAACTTGGAAGTGAAGCTTACTTTTTTTTTTATTGTTAAAATTTGGAAAATACCAAATGGCTATTATGAAAATGTGTTTTTTCAGATATAAATTTGGGTGCTTTCTGACAATAAAATATCCTTTCTTGAATATTGTCAGTTTCGAGAAAAATTGAATTTTCATGATTTTAGGGTTTTTTTTTTCATTTTATATGACTACACTGCTGAGATCATATGAATTACTTGATGAATTTTGTCTATAATTTTGGAGTTTTGTATATCTATGTATAATACTAGCAGGGATTCCTGGCATTACCCAGGGGCCAAATAACTTCAAATGAGACAACAAATTGGACAGTATATTCTATATTTCACAAATCAAAAAAAAGTATTTGTTACTGCTGATGTGAAATAAATTATTTTGGGGATTTTTCATTTTCAATTATGTGTTTTTGAAAAATTATTTTGGACAGTCATTCAATAGATGGAAAGTAAGTTCCCAATTCAGCATTATAGTTACATCACCCCCAAACCAAAAGAAATAAACTATTTGTAGTGTTTACTGTTTACCATTGGAAAAAAAATCATGAAAATGCAATGGAAACGAAATCAAAATAATACATGAGTAGCTGCTTACAGTGATCACTTTGAGACGGTGTTTTAGATAACCATAACTGACCGAAAACATCAGGCAAAAAATATGTAGCGGAAGCTGCTTATTGTGATCATTTGAAATAAAGTGAGGACCCGCTGTGATTGTAAGTGACCTCCTCCTTACTTGCAAAAGGATTTAAATGTTGAATTGTATTTCTGAATGAATAAATATCAGATAAATACCCCTATTGAATTTGTAGTTTGAAAATGCAATTAATGGACTATAACTGTGAACAAGTAGTTTCTGGAATGAGGATGAGAAAGTGAGATTTCTTTTTTCTTCTAAAACGGGAGAAGAATCTGTTCAATTTTTTCATTTTTATTAGATTTATCAAGAACCACTGATCCAAACAGCTTCAAACTTAATACTGCACTGTCTTGTGTGCTAATATACCTGATGAAAGTCAACTTTATGCCATGGCTGGTTGTCAAGTAATTGTACTGTATGCATGATTGGCATAATTCTTAAGTAAAAAGTACAGTATTTTATATAAAAGGCCAAGAAAGTTGTATTCAAAATTCTAAAACCTATGATGTCTACCATCTGATGACCTCTGCATGTGCAAATTATATATATTTTCCAACATTAACCTTGTGCCATTCTGATCATTACATTTCTTTGTAGCAATATTCTATCATGAATCATTCTCCTTCTATAGCCATTACAAAAACACTCAGATTCATGAAATTGTCCCAAAACCTGGCACCGGAAGGGTAACTTGAAGAGTGACAGATATGTTTGAATTTAGTTATTGTAAATTACATTAAAAAAATCAAAATAAAGCCTCTACTTTCTCAGGAATTTGTTATGTGGTAGGTTAAAAAAGGTTGGTTATATTGTTCACAAAACAAAAATGTCAAGTCACAACTGTTCATCTTTTAAAAAGCTGTGTTATTTCTAATAAATTAGCGTATATATTTAAAAAATTTTTTAATTCAAGCTTGACAACTACCCTCTTTCTGTGCTTCTCCACCATCTACACTCCTTTTTATTAAAAAAAAGAAAAAGAATTGAGGATGTTAAGCAGGCAGACAAGGAATATTGCATGTTTGAAATGTTGGCAGCCAGAAGTGCAGACAGCCAATTGTTATGACTGGTTGTTGCTTTTGGCACTGCTTGTTGTTTGGTCAGCTCCTCTAACTGCTGGGTGTGTATATACTTAGATACACATACACACAAATGTACATATGGGGATAGATGTGAATATTTTCTTATTTATATGCCTTCTGCTTCACATCATCTCTCCTTCAGCCAGCCGCCTTCTATTTCAACTACCATTATCAGAAGTTGTGATAATGGGAGCAGCCTATCTACTGATGAACATTTAATGTGCTACTTCTATTTTGCAAGTACATTAGTTAAATTTTAATTTTATCATTGTTGCAATGTGAGGAAAGAGTTAGCTGAAGACAAGCAATATGGATCTGCTTGTGGCATCTCATACTGCCTCTTAGTGCAGGTTACATGCTCTGCTCACTTTTCTTGTTCCTCTTTTATGAGCATTTTGGTCTGGAGCCTGGTGATTGTTTATTATGGTTTGTTTTATCAACAAGTGCAGAATCTATATAAACTCTGGGGCATGTGTAGCCAAAAAACAAAAGAATTTCTTTGTATTTTCAGTTTTTCTCGGTTCTTTTGTGTGCATCTTTATTTAATGTTTGAAAGGCCCATTGCTCAACCATTATTCATTGTACTTTTAATCTAAAATACATGGTCCATAATAAGTAGAACAAAAATAATCCCACTATAATGATTATTGGTGTTATTATTTACTTAATCATTTTCTGTCATTTGAACTCTGACATGAACCTTAGCAGCCTGATGACATACCAATAGGCCAAGGATGCACTGACGATATGATATTGAAATTTTAAGCTGTACAATTGTACACATTGGGAGAAAGAGAAGCAGATTGACCAAATTTATATAACAAGAACAAAAATGAATTGTCTATTGCCCCTATCTCGGTCTGCCCCTATCTCGGTCTGCCCCTATCTCGGTCTGCCCCTATCTCGGTCTGCCCCTATCTCGGTCTGCCCCTATCTCGGTCTGCCCCTATCTCGGTCTGCCCCTATCTCGGTCTGCCCCTATCTCGGTCTGCCCCTATCTCGGTCTGCCCCTATCTCGGTCTGCCCCTATCTCGGTCTGCCCCTATCTCGGTCTGCCCCTATCTCGGTCTGCCCCTATCTCGGTCTGCCCCTATCTCGGTCTGCCCCTATCTCGGTCTGCCCCTATCTCGGTCTGCCCCTATCTCGGTCTGCCCCTATCTCGGTCTGCCCCTATCTCGGTCTGCCCCTATCTCGGTCTGCCCCTATCTCGGTCTGCCCCTATCTCGGTCTGCCCCTATCTCGGTCTGCCCCTATCTCGGTCTGCCCCTATCTCGGTCTGCCCCTATCTCGGTCTGCCCCTATCTCGGTCTGCCCCTATCTCGGTCTGCCCCTATCTCGGTCTGCCCCTATCTCGGTCTGCCCCTATCTCGGTCTGCCCCTATCTCGGTCTGCCCCTATCTCGGTCTGCCCCTATCTCGGTCTGCCCCTATCTCGGTCTGCCCCTATCTCGGTCTGCCCCTATCTCGGTCTGCCCCTATCTCGGTCTGCCCCTATCTCGGTCTGCCCCTATCTCGGTCTGCCCCTATCTCGGTCTGCCCCTATCTCGGTCTGCCCCTATCTCGGTCTGCCCCTATCTCGGTCTGCCCCTATCTCGGTCTGCCCCTATCTCGGTCTGCCCCCTTATTACATGGCTCATGTGTGTGCTGTTATATTTCCTTTTTGCTTTCTATTTTTCTCTTGGTATATCATCTATTTTCAAATTACACTTTAGTACTTTTCTGTTTGTTGTAAATAATGAAATGATAACCTCATATTCTTCTATCCCTCGTTCCTATTGTATCCATTTTGTAGTAAAGTTAACCTTATTTCTTGAGGACACCAACTAATGAAAGGTCAGATCAGCATCAGGTGATGTTTTGAGTAGATTCCTGCAAAGCAAAGACATAGTGCAACTGTACTGCATACTTTGTCTCACTATTATGTTATCTGAAATATACAATTTTTTGTCTTGACTCTGACTTATGAATCGTACTTGAACACTATTCAAATGTCAAACCATTTTATTGAGACGATTTGAAAGAGATCATTTTCCTCATGATACTTCAATGCGTTGAAAGCAAAAATTCAAATATTTTTTAAAGTTGTTTTTCTTCTGATTTCAAATGCCCCTGTATACCTTGATTTTTAATTGTGGGTGAAATTTGTCAAAAGTTGTGTCTTTGATATGTACAACTTAGTTACACAGTTTGGATTCTATCAAAAGCTTTAAAAATGGGGAAAAAGTTGAAAATATTAAATTCAAATAAAAATTTGAAGTTAATAGCTCTAGATTAAATTGAATTATTTAATGAACTATGGTAATTTACAATTATAAAAGCTCTGTTACCTATTGAGTTCTTTCTGAAATTTATAAAGACCATAGTCACCTAATTTGTTTGTCTGTTCATGCCATAGTAAAGACATAGGTTTTACTCTATTTGGAGCTGATTGAAGATAGTGAGATCTATCTGACTGAAAACAATGTTTAAAAATAGATTATTTTAGAAAATTTCTATGCATAGATACCATTAATCCTGTCATTTTTGACTGATACTATGCTAGTTTTACATATAAACTCAGATATTTCATTATATTTATCATGGAAAATACAAACCTGACTGACTTTTACTGAAAGCAATCAAATGGTAGGTCAGAAAAAAAAATTGTTAGTGTTACACTCCAAATATCACTCTGTACTTGCCCCTGTTTTTTCATTTATTTTTTTTTTGGGTTATAAATATTTAGATATCCCATTGTTTTTTTATTTTATTTTATTTTTTTTCATTTCATTTAACAATTTGGATGACACATTTTTAGCCAGCAGGATATTAGCAGAAGTTATTTTTATCAGAGCCATTTCAAATAGCTTTTAAAATGTACTTTTCCAAAGTCCTAATTTTTCAATTCTTGGAAGCATTTCTTGCAATGAATTATCAAAATTATATGAAAATTACCATACAACAAAGCTAATAATTGGAAATATGCTCCATGTGATAATATGTGACATTTTTCCTCTGAAGGTAAATGGTTTTAGCAACGTTTATCCCATCATATTTTAATCCTATCTCTAAGAATTATTTCATAAAAGTTACCTCTCTTCCTCTAAAAAAAAAAAAAAAACAAACAAAAAAAACAAAGGTAACAGCTTACTGAGTGTAATTTTTTTTGGAAATTCTCTCATCTTACTTTACAGCAGAGTAATGTGGCTTCAAAACAAAGAGTTCTGATTATGTATCTATATGGGCTAACTACTACTTTTCTTTGTTGGATAACATCTTACTTTTTGGTAAGATGGTAGATATCGTCAGTGCTTTCTTAAAGCTATGATTTTATAATTATTCCCTTGATTTTTTTTGATAATATTTACTGTACTCTACTGTTTTTTTTTGTTTTTTGTTTTTATTTTTTTTAATTTTTTTATGTAAAGTATTTTGGTCAAACTTCACAAAAGATAATGTTCTGATTAATATAATTGATAATTGAAAATATAGGATATGTCTATCCAGGAGAGATAGGTTTGCTATTGATCGAGGCTGTTCCGTATACTGCATAGTGTTAAGTCTTGAAATATTTTGTGTTATCAGTATACTCAATTTGTTGATTTAAAATTAATGGGTTGTTATACATTTTAGGGTCAGTGGAAACTCCAAAATCTTTCCATCCTTTGAAAATAGTTATTGTTTTATTGCAATTTTTAATTTTGAACTGCTCTTTCTTAATGCATTAACTTGTAAATGTAATGTAGACCCTCTTGTATCTTAAACTGCTTACTTGTACTTTAAGTTCAGTGTACCTCATGGTGTTTCAACTGATCCAATTTTAGCATTTTAATCATTTGAAATTATTTGGATTTTTTTTCTAACAAAAATTATCAACCTGTTACAGAACTTTAAAATACATGTTTTATTTTTCAAAGATCTTAGTCCTGATGGA
This sequence comes from Thysanoteuthis rhombus, assembly GCA_963457665.1. Taxonomy (NCBI): domain Eukaryota; kingdom Metazoa; phylum Mollusca; class Cephalopoda; order Oegopsida; family Thysanoteuthidae; genus Thysanoteuthis; species Thysanoteuthis major. The sequence goes on along the minus strand of OY735202.1, from coordinate 41,313,371 downwards.
AGTAGGGCATTAACAAATGGTTTCTATCTCATTTTGGATGCTTTAATTGGTAGATGGATTATCAAATTAACTTTGAAATTGGTTATTCTGACATAACAGCTACCTATTTGTAACTCACCAGAATTGGTCATTTCAGCAACTAATGTTGATACTAGAAAATACCGCAAAGGAATTTTAAAGAAAGGTTTGCTACTATAGGAGTCTTTCATTTAATCAGTATTTACTTCGGCTGCATATTTCGAAGAAAATTAAATTTGAACTTTATAGAGCAATGAGCATTAAAAATAAACTTCAAGATTAATCTTTGATAACTCTGAGCAATCCAAGTGAAAAGGCCATCCTACTGATTTTACAGGAATAAAATAGATATCTGTACTTTGCATAAATGAATCACTGGACCTTTTATTTAAAACATACCAGCATAAGATTTGGCCATTGTTGGTCCTAAATGATGATTGAGACTTCAAAAAACATTTTTAGATGGTGCCTAGTGGTTTACTCATACAAATTTTCAAGGTCGTAGCGCCAAAAACGTCGCCAGTAGCACCCGAAGACATGCTCATGCACCCACAGACTCGCACAGAAATGAATGAAGAGAGAAGAATATATAGCTTTCTTGGTTGGGCAGGCCATTTATGGGGCCACGTTTTCAAATCAGTTAATTAATAATGTAAACTTTTGGTTGTTGAAGTTGTTTATTTATATAAATCTCTAAAAGTTATTTTTAGTGACCCACAAATATTTATAAGTAGAGAGAGTGATACTCATTGTATTGCTTCATTTAGACTAATTCTCTTGTCTTTCATTGCTTTCTTGTTACGGCTACACAAATCGCAGGATGCCTTCACTCGAAGCATTTAGACAAAAGAGAGATGGCTTGAAAACTTTCATGGTGCATTTCTCTTTCTTTTTTAAAAAATTTTGGTGACTAACATAAATACGAACTTGATTAACTGGAAAAATTCAGCTTTGATGATTTTATGAGGAATCATCATCCTTGAAGACTTAGCGACCTGTCTAAAATTTTATTCCAAAGCCAACAATACAAGTTTTCCATGTATTTCATAATATTGGCAAACTCTTGTAATATACAACAAAAATGGATATTGGTGTTATCAATGTATCATAAATTTACATTTTTGGTTTACTGTAATAGGATATGGTAACTATTTGAACATTCTTTTTCCCTTTTTGTTTCATTTTATTTTATTGAATTGTATATTTTTTATGTCTGGGGTGTTGTTCGGGTATGTTTTTTGCCAGTGAAGTTAAAGCAACTAGAATTAGGTTTACAAGCATCATTTTATATGACCAAAATTTTTCTGGACAAATAAACTATCAATTAATCTGGACAGAAGGTTACACCCGATTGTTATTTTTTTTAGCTTGGACTGTGACATTGATACTTTTATCTTGATTATTGTTGTTGACAAGTTATTTGATAGAGGGCAGATTCAAGATTATTAAAATTCTTCTTTAAAGTATTGTATTTAATGAATAATAATGTTTTCGATAGGATTTTTGAATTTCAGCTATATCTGAGTCCCTTTTGGGCTATCCATAAGTATATTTTTCATCGTACTTACATGGTCAATTATTTGAAAGAATATTTACCACTGAATTTAGGGCAGAAAAAAGAATTCAGTTATTTTAACTGGCAACAATGAAAAAAATGTTTTAATCATACATTATCAACTTTATTTTTATGCCTTGACCAGTTAAGTAGCCTGCTGTACAGCACAAGAGAATCATATTGTCAGTGCTAATGCACTTGCTAGAGAATCATAACTACTTTTTTCTTTAGGGCACATATCCATAGCATAGTGGTTAACTTATTAGTCTTACAAGCTAATAATTTTGTACCTTCCCCAGTCAAACTTTATAAAAAGTAAATAAACTAAGAAAGATTTGTGAATGTGGTTGCTTGGATTAGATCTTTTAATATGCTTGTTCAAAAGGTTTATATAATATACGTATGTGTACCTGGAATGTGTATCCATATCTTTTATTTTTTTTCAATTTGCAAGTATGTTAAATACATGCTGACCATCGAGTGTACGTATTTGTGTAATTTTCCATACATTAATGAAACAAATTATCTATATTTTCTTTTGTATACTGCTCTTGGCACTTGCTGACAGAGGTGACCAATTGGCTGCTAAATCCAAGAAGTTGAGTTCACTGTTATGTAATTTCATGATTATAGAAATTTTACCCACCAATGTGTTTAAAGCATTTGCAAAATCTAAAACAATCTTTATTTATTCATTTTTTTTCTGTTTCTGTTTTGTAAAAATTTATTAATTTATTACAGTATTAGTTATATTAAAAAAAATACAAAACTTTATTCTTTTAATCCTATGAAAACCAGTGAAATAAGAATAATGGTGACTGGTGATATGCAGTCACATTAAGAGGAATATCCAGGTCTCTTTAATATTTATGATTGAAATTTTTTTGAGTTGAAAAGTAGTTTTAGATCCATGATCAAAAATTAATTTGCTGATACAGTGGTACTGCACATTGCAAAAGAGTTTTGTAACGAAATCCCACTTAGCCAGTGGTGCAACCCCCCAAAAATATCTAGGTAAAAATAATCTGTTTGCGTGAAGAAAAATTTCATTTAGTAAGAGTTCCCCAATTTTCAACATTAAATCTTTAAGTGAGGAGATGACGAAATATTTCAAGATTACATGAGCCTGAAAACATAAACAAAGAAGATACGTTTACTCCTATGCCGCGTAGCATATCCCTCCAGTTTGCTTCTCGTTGTGAACTATTGCTTCATCATGCATCATTTTATTTATCTATATATTTTTTTCTGCAATCTTGAACCATGCATTTTAATAGATCTTCTACTGCTGGTAATGAGATGTCTAGAAAGACAATTACAATCCTACTTTAACAGTAAATTGTGAGTAAAAGTGAATCTTGCATCACTACAACAAACCTTGGCAAAGATTACAGCATGGCTATGAGCACCATTTGCACTAAGGAAAACATTCCCTAAAAATCAAAGTAACATGTTTATTAGTATTTATTGATTATTCAAAAAGTAATTAATACATTATACATTTACAAGGTCATGAAGGTTTCAGGAATTGCGATATTTCTTATTCGGAACACATTTCTTTAATCCCATAAGTTCAATTATTCACTTGATAAATTTTCATCCGAGACATCTTAAAGAACAGATTGTCCTCATTAAGTGAAGTATTACTGTAATTTTGTTTGGCTTTCCATTGTTGTTTCAAGATAATAGCTCTATGAAATGAGTATGTACCTGAATGGTATATAAAAATTAAAATGAGTAATGTAATAAGACAATTTTTGTTTGGGATAGAACTTGAAAATAGCCACTTAGCATAAAGAGTTCCATGAGAGATATCAACCAACAGAAATAATTTGCCCTTGTAACATTTTTCTGAACTATGCAAGTGTAGAGTTGGATAAGACATTGAAAATCTTGTTAGTTTTGTGATATCCATAAGTTTGATACCATCTTATATAAACTGACAACCATGCCTCACAAACTACTGTTGTGTTTTCTAATCTTGAAACAATGAAGCAGAAAGATGAATGAAGTATGATAACACCAAGCCATTATGGATGAAAAGGTTGGGAAGAAATCATATCTGTCTTATCTTCTTTGCTTGTAAATGCCTTAAAACTGAGTTGTTTTTCTTAATATGATGATAAATTTGTGTTTACCTTTTTTATTAAATGTATGTTGAGTGTGGTTTTACTATATATCTTAGTAGATGTGTAGGATTAAAGTTATCCAGGAGCTAATGAAATTTAAAAAATTTATTCAAATGGATACATTTGTTTATATTCATGTGAGATATATATATATATGTGTGTGTGTGTGTTGCCTGAGAAATTTAGTGTAATCTTGTTTCTTTTAAACACTCCAATATAAAAATGTTGATAGTGTCAGCATTTTCATATTACAGGGATCCCTAAACACCTCAAAAGCTTTGGAATATTTTATTGTTGAGGTTAATCCATTATTTTTTTGTTGGCTAAATTCATCCGGATTGTATCTTTACCTTTATTGTAAGGGAATAAGCAACATGGTTATGGGAAATATTTATTTCTTGGTTTGCTCTCATGCTTGTCTCTCTCCTCTTGATACCCTTACTATAATTTGAGAAATCTGTGCGTATGAATAAAAAAAGTGTCTCCTGCACCTTTTGAAAAGGCATGCACTAAGATCACTCAACCAGCCATTGTATGAAGTTGATAATTGTCAGGTATATTAGTCAGCACAGCGATCATTTCAGTCAATATATATAAGGGGTGGTGGTGTTCGGTATCCAATAAAAAAGATCCGTTCTGAAATGTCATGTTTTGTACCTGTTTAAGTAGCGTGATTATGCCATGATTTATGTCTCTAATCATTTCTATGTGGTTTCGGGTTATAATTGAAAGGGTGAATCAGGGTCTTTTTTTTGTTTTTTCTGCTGAATTTTTTTGTAGAACGAGATTGAATTACAGTTAAAGGACATAACATTTGCAAAAGTTTGTTTGATTATTACTATTAACAACTATATTTTGGTTTTCATTGTTGCTATTAATGATATCATAAATGATCTCATGCACCTTTTGAACGGGCATGCCTTAGTTTTATATAATGTGTATAATTTTTATCATTTTTCCTCCCTTTTCTGAATTAATAAAATGAATGCGCTCTCCTCATGTAATTAAGAGTTTCTCTCTTTGTTCGGCTCGGTTGAGTGATTTACTTTAATCTCGATCTCAGACCTTGTTCCCATAGTAGAGCTGCAAATTTTTACTCGTTCAGTGATTAGATGAAATGATCTGGTTCTTGCAAAAATCATGGAAGATATTGATGAAATAATTGAATATGAAGTGTTGGGATAACAGTAATAGGGGGTATGTATGTACAGATATCAATTGTTAGATACTTCATCAATTAAAAAGTGAAAATACCAGGATTATAGTGTATGTGTTGGGTTTGGTTTGGTATGTATTGGATTGTGCACATACACGTAGATATTATATTGGATTATTTATGCATCATGTTGATACAAAAGTTTAGGAGTGGGGGTTTGATCATATAAATTTATAGTATCATTATTCAGTGGTCAAGATATTTTCCTGGTTTTCTATGACCGTATGCCAACTTACAGTTAAATTTTTCTATATCCTATTGGAACCATTGACTAGACAAGGTATTTTACATGGAGTAAAACACATGATAGTTTGAAAGGGACAGGTTTGGAGAATGTCATATGTTGAAGAATTCTACTTCCTAGTTCCATGATTGTTTGATGTGTCGCATTTGCAACATGAGAATTAGTGTTGCCATGCAGTGAAATTACCAATTGAATTTCTTGCCTGGAAAGTTTTTATGTTCCAATGTGTCATTGAAAAAAAACCCAAAAAAACCAAAACTTTCTTCAAACCTACTTAAGAGAGATATTGAAATACATCTTTTAACTATTCTTTTTTTTGCTTGCACATATGTGTGCATATATTGTTGCTGTATGTTTATGTCAATACGGTCACGCAAGTTACTTTTTCTCTCTACCACCATCACTTGAAATGTCTTGTAGATATCAAATTTCTTGGTATTTTCATGCGTTGGTGATATTGATCTAAACTCTAGATAATCAGCTGAGAGTGTCACTCAGGGCTAATGATTTTACAGTCTGACATTCAGTTGAAGGTTCTCGTGGGACCCAGAAACCATTTCAAAGATGGGAAACAAAGTGATTCTTGTTCAAAATTATAAGCAGCCTCAGCAGATTCAACCACTGATGGTGGTGTTTATGATGATGATAATAATTGTTCTATTATTCTGCTTGTTTGTATGTACAGTGACCTTTACGCTTTTTGATTACTATTCATTCTCGTTATAGCTTTCATCCTCTCATCCCTCCTTCAACACCCACCCATCCAGGCAATATAATCAACAAGGATGAGAATGATAACGGGTGCTTATGCTTGAATGAGAGCAAAAGGGACTCCCCCCCCCCCGATCCTTGCAATGTAATGAATAAGGATTTGAATGGGAGTAAAAGGAATTATATCTTCACTATAACAGTCATTTGTTCATTACTCTTTCTTCACGAGTTAGAAGCCTAAGAATTAAGTTATAGTCGATCGCAGGAACATACAAAGATAGCAAAAGTAATCAATAATGATAACAAATGAATTAGTTTAATTTGCCTTTGCATGTTATTATAATAGTCACATTCCATAAGGTAATAAATTACTTCAACAAAATTATATACTTCAATTGCAGAAGTATATGTGAGAGTAATAGTGATATCTTTGTCAGCACCAGTGGAAATTCCACAGGTCCACATAGTTGGATATTAATGATCATTATGATATGATCTTGAACCAATCTAATTTACTCTGTTTCTAAAAATATTTTTGGCAAAATTCCTCCTATAGTGTATCTTATGCTCATCTCTAAACAATGTTCTAAACGATGGTCTACTTTGTGAATAACTTGGCTTTTCGTATGAGTAACTTTATTATGCCGTACACTACACAGAAAACTGAGTAATCAGTGTTTGTGTGTTAAGACACTGAACTTACTCCACTTATGGTTTCACAGCTAATGAAGATATAGCTATCTACTCTTGAAATCTCTTTCAAGAGGAGTTAAATCCTTGTATACTATTAGTGTGTTTACGACTATAGCCATTATCAGTTGACTTTTTCAATAAAGATGATTAAGAATTACTTCAACAAGGTGAATACCTATCCTAAATGGGGGTGGGGAGTTGAATTGCTGTCCAAAAAAAGAATAAGATAGAATGATTAAAATCAGTGTTTTATTTAATTTGACTTTTTGTGATATTTCTGACCTAAGGAGTTTTTTTTTTTTTCATGATCTCAGGAAAAATTTTTAATGAACCGTACACCACTTGACAGAAAATACTGTCATTCTTTCTCTTATTCTCAGCTGCTCTCTATGAATGATGATAAAGTGCTGCTTAGAGGGATGAAGTATTTCCAATCAGCAGCCAATATCTCCCCTTACTTTTTGAATAATGCAAAGTCCCATCTACGATTAAGCAGTTTTTCATCTGCACCCAGTGGATTCAACTGAAAAAGCAGGCACAAAAAATGTGTCCATTTTAGCCTAAATTTACATTCTAAATCTAACCTTCCCCTTGTTTTAGGGATTGATTATCGAAAACTAATTTGCTAAAAACCCTTCTGAGGGTCACATTGGTACATCCTGAAAATTCCATAGGGTTATGTGGTGTGGTTTCTGTAGTAGGCTGTCACATACAGACTGTGGGAAAGACTTGGTGAATTACGATTCCAATTGAGATATATTGAAGAAAGGGAAGAGCAGCAAGTACGAAAGCTGTATGAAGTCTAATTTTTTTTTGTTAAATTTTTCATTTTACCAAGAATATTTTTGCCTATCTGAACTTCGAACTACTTCACAATCCTATTCAGAGGTTATATACTTGGGAGATATTCCTACTTAAATAATCTTAATAAGCTTGTCTTTATGCTACTACTTTTTTTTCTACTAGGAGGTTTTTAACACAATTCTTCTTTGAAATATTAAATGAATCTATGCAGTAGTCAAACTTTCTAATTTTTAAAGATCAGCAACCTTGTGTTTTGGTTGTAGGTCTAGCCTCAATTGAATACACTCCAACCTACCCATGTGTCTCCTCAGTATTTCTATTCATGTTTTAACTGAAACATTACCACTATGCTATGATTCTAGCTCCTGTGAAATTTTGTCCTATCGATACATGAAAGACTTGCAAATACAAATAAGTTATTGGAGTGAGGATACAAAAGAAAGATTCTCATTCATAAACTTGTCAAACCTGTATTTCAAGAAGGCTTAAATTTAGGAAGAATCATATTGAATGTATACCAGAAATAGTTTATTTTTTTAATTTTTTTTTTTATATCAACTTGAAAGTTATTCTTTTTGATAGAAATCTTGTTTTATTTTCCTGTCTGTTTTTGTAGTTTTAGATACGATATCGTTCAGAGATTTTCTTTTCATGTATGTTTTAAAATTCTTTATAGTTTTCTAGTAATCAAATGTAGAATTGTGTATTTTCACGCACAGTTAACCCTTGGTTTAACTGACTCCAATATGATGGTTTTCAGATCTTGCAGACACTTTAACTGCAAATGCACATGCGCCAGTATTTCTAGTTGACCACTCTAATTCTGTTGTAGACCGGAACTAGAACAACGGCGGAAGTTTAAACACAAATATAAATCAAACTCTTCAGATTTGAATGATAGTTTTTTTAAAAAATGTCCATTTGATTGAGATCTGCTTATGTTGTGTGAAGCTTATAGATATTAACAATGGTAACAGGAACGGATTTTTGAAGTAAAAAAAAGATGGATTTATGAATGTCTTGGTTAAAAAAAATAAAAAGCGACAGATTTTTTTCTTTCATATGAAAGGGAGTACTCTTTGCTATCTGTTTATTCTTGTGATCTACTACTGCAATTAAAGTTCTTTGTGTTCAACACAACATATTGTTTTGTTTCTGATTGATGGAAACATGCATGTGACCAGAGAAAAAAATTTTATAGTAATTTGGTATTTGTCATCATAAAAGAAGTGAATAAAAAAAAAAATTGACAGCAGTAGTTATAAATCATTGTAGTAGTTTAATTTCACACTGACAACTGAAAACTAAGCATTTAATCAGCATGGAAATGAAGGAAGGAAAGTCATTGGAATAGTGGAGAGAGAAAAAAGAAAAAAAGTGATAGATTGACTACCAATGAGCTTACCAGCACACATGTTTACATTTTCTATGTATTTTTTCTTGTTAAAAAACAAAAAAAAAAAATGTACAAACGAGATGGATGAATATTTCATTGTGAAAGGAACAGAAAATTATTCTGATTTAAGAGCAACTGTCCAAGGATGCATTGACTGTTCTATGACACGTTCCACCCATGGAAGAGAAATAGTCTTGAAATTGGAATAAGAACTCTATGAAATTCGAAAAGAGTTTTTGTAGTTGGAAATACTTATGGCAAATAAAGGTATATTACTTAGTTGAATTGAGAATATTTTCATGGATTACATCAATTTTGTTCAACCCAGATTTTAACGATAAACAGTGTTTTAAAAAATGAAAATATTCTGAATTTTGTCATGCCTTTTAAATTTGTTAGGGTTACAGTAATGTTATTCTTTCCTTCAACTTCTTTTTTTTTTAAAATAGTGAAAATTGTTGTGCATTTCTGAATGTCTAGATGAGCAGTCTGATGAATAAATTGGAAAAGTAGATATTCTAATGTTTTAAGAATGTTTGATTAACACTGGATGGATACAAAAATAAAGTAAAGATCAAAGTGTAAATACTGTTATTTACTCCTAATTATTTATTGCATGGCCCCCCAAAATGTCTTCATGTGAGAAAGTCACAAAAAATGAAAAGTCACCGTGTTTTTCACCTTGAATGATCATAAAACCTGGGCATTACGGCACAGATAATAGTTTAGCCAAATTGTATAAAATAAAGAGTTTTTTGAGATAAACTTTGTTGAAAATGTCAAGGTAAGACTTAGCTTGGCGAGAATCAACAAAAATAGAGATGAAAGAAATGACAATAGTGTCTCCTTTTCCTGGAAAAAAGGGATGTCCCCCTGAAAATGTATGAAGACATGAAAGTATGATGAAGTTTCTTTAAAACCAATGAATGCAACTGCTGCAGGTATGGCAACTTTAGTCATATTACTTCTAAACATAAAAATTAGGTACTTGGTATCCTTAGAAATATTGGGCAGGTTGATCAATTGGTATTCTGAGCCAGTTCAAAAAAGCCTGTAGAGAGACCAGGAAAGAGTCTAGGGATTAAGACTACAGTCTCTTGTGGAACCCCCCCCCCCCTATGAATTAGAAAAATGAATACGCAGTGAATGTCTGAAAATACTAGATATAGCTTTAAAGGTAGTGCTGATTGGTCTTACGGAGCCAGACAAAAGAATACGGATTTATGTTGAGAATACCAACCATCAGCAGACAGAAACTGAATGTTGTAGGGAGAATGGAGTTGATTAGTATTGCTGTTGGATTTCTCGATAACCAAAGTTATTCAGCGCTTGGTCAGAATTTTTTAAGCTAAGAAAAAGAATGCCAGTTCTTTTCATTCAAGCTTAATTTTAACCCAAATCGATGAACTTGAATGTCATCTTGAATGTAATCCAGAAGTCATTAAAGAAATCAACTACAGTCCAATCTAGCTAAGGATGCTATCAATAGATGGACAGACAATGTGTTTGTGACCTTTTATCAAGAAGGAATTAATTTTTTGTAGAAAGCATGATAGACAATCAGTTTGAAGTTCCAAAAGATTTTTGTAACAATATCAATGTATTTTATGAAATTATTGGAATATTTATACATGTAAATCATTAATGAGTGGATTCAATGTCCTTTTGTTGAAGGACTGAGTAGACCATCTATAGAAAATTTCATCTTGAACCATTATTTTGAAGATACTGCGACCAACACGGATGTTTATTGTTTTTTTTTTTTTAAAATGCAATATCACTAGTTACCAAAAATAGTACCTTTTAATAGTACATATTAAAAGAAAAAAATGAAATATTTATAAGATAGTTGAAGACTGGAAGTAGAACAAGATATAAATGGAACTCTTTACATTTGAATGGTAGCTCTTGATATGAATAATCAGCTTGAGATGTCGAGTGAAGCTTACTGATATTAACATTGCTGATTCAAATTTCTTTCTTTCCTTTTTTTTTTTTTTTTTTTTGGCTAAAACTACTTTAAAATAGCTAAAATCAGGTAAATCTCTACTTTCAGCTAATTTTATGGTTACAAAAGAAAAGTTTAAAAATAATAGATAACTGACAACCTGTATCTATGAAATGAAATGAAATGAAATTGGCTTATCATTTTATAAAATGACTAAATTCTTGGCTATCCTCTGCAGATTTTTATTGGCTAAAAATCAGCAAGATCATCATGCCTTAGTGACAGTGTTTGTTTTTTTAAGCAAATATTTCCTTTCTTTATTAGATAAAATTTTGCAATCTTTACAACTCGGAATGGCATCAACAGAAGTTGAAATAAAGCATGTGTAAATTAGAAACCAGAGCTAATTGAAAAATTAGAACATCTCAGCAGTAGGGTGTATAAAAATGAACTGTATTAGATTTTTTTTTCCCTTCCCCTCAATGTTGGTTTTTTTTTTTTTTCAAATGTTTTGCAAAATTTTGAAAATATATGCTTCATCAATTTCTCTCTCTCTTAATTCAAAATAAAACTAATTACATAAGTTTTTCTTAAAACAAAATTTCCAGTGGTAAATGAGCCTTAATGATCGAAGGCACAAATGAAAGATTTTTCAAAATTTTTTTTTTTTTTTGAATATTCGACTTTCCATTTTCTGGAAAGTTTTGTAAGAAAAAATATAAAATATTAATGTGAATATGCTTTTTTGATTATCTAAAATAAAATTATAAGATTAAAACTCTTTTCATTTATTTTTTTTTAAAAAGATTCAGTAAATTTCACATGGAATTTGTTTACTTTTCAGTAAGAATGCTGAAAACTGGTGTCAGCTGAAAATTTCATGTTCATTCTTCATATGATCTCAGTAAATTTATATTCTATGTTGTATTAAAACTATTTTTGCATTAAAATTTTTGAATTCAAAATGAGTAAAAAAAAAAGGTGAAAAGTACCCTTCCTCTGGTAACATTTGATTTAACAGATATCTGCCCGCCCCTATCAGTCCATGTAAACCAAAGGTTTACTGTATTTTTTCATATATGTTATCATGTGACACAGCTTTTTTATGTTGGTACTGGAGTGTTGCCCATCATATGACAGTGTTTTAATGTTTGGAATATACTTTTGTCATTGTTGATAATATTTAGTGGCCTTTCGTCACATTTGTAAGGAAAAGCTGACTCAGTGCTCACTTCGCCTTTTAATGTAGGTTGACAGGTAACAGGCAACAGGCATCTGCTGTAAACAAATGCATTTTTCACCATGTTTTATGTGAAAGTGAATCGAGTTTTGAAAAAACATTACTAAGTAGTTATTAAATTGCCTAATTTTTTGTTGATTCCTAGATTTCTGTAACAGCCATTTTATTTTTATATTTTCAATTACTGAGTTGGAATTCTTCTATCATCGACATCAATCATGGCATAATCAAAGTTGATTTTTGATGACAAAAATTGACATTTAAAGCTGGATCAAACCTGTTTTAAGTGCTCGTAGTAATTTTTCCTTTTTTATAACAAACTTTATACTAATTTCTTGCAATTAAAACAAAAATTTAAACTTCAAAGAAGTTATTTGAATTATAGCAATAAATTACAAAATTTAAAAAAAAATCTGTTCATTGCTACAATTTGTAATGATTTTTTTCACTTACCAAGTTGAAATGAATAACATGAATTATAACATTTTATATGGATATATTTTGGGATTATTTATGCAAAATTTGAAAGGTGTATTTGTTCTACACTATTTGATATGAATAAAAACATGGTGTGATATGTTTTGTGTGTTATAAAACAATAGACACTGGCTTTAGTAATGAAATCCTACTGAACTAATCTTTAATATTATCCTTTTCTCATTGCAAAGGTATTCATTTGCCATAAAATAGTTCATGCAAGTGTGTGTGTATGTAGTTTTTTTTATTTTTTTTATTTTTTTATCTATTTAAAAAATTTAAGGCCTTCAGTGCTGTAGATTGTGCATGTACGTAATTAGAATGATTACTGATGTCATGATCATTGAAATTTTTTCCCAAACTCGGGTTTCCACCAACAAGGTTGGACTTGAAGCAAATAAGTTTTTTTTTTCAAATGGTTAGTGGGGTTATCTAATTTAAAAGATGATACTGATTTTATTAATGTGTATCGCCATCACTTGAACTTTGAAGTCTTCTAGATGCTAAGCAAGTATTTCATCAATTGCATTTTCTAGTTATTATTTTAAGGCATTATGAAAAAAGTTTGTGTATAACTGAAATGTTAAGTGCTGATAATTATCTTGTCTGTGTTCATTTACTTTCATGTTATCTGTTTAAAACTTGGCTACATAACATGGAAAACTGAAGGCTATAAAATCCAACTGCAATTATTATACTGACTGGATTTAAATTACAATAGTATTTGCTGACATTTGTAGATAATTTATGAAGAACTTTTTTTTTCGTTTTCCTTCCTAAATCTTGAAAACTTTGGAATTTAGAGGGCTATCAGCAGTTTAGTTCACTATTTAGTGCATACTATTATAGAAAAGTTAAGATTTATTCATGTATATAATTTGTATACATGGTATGTGTGAATAATGAATTCTGGATTGAAAATTGAAACTATTATATACCATGTATGGTGGCTACCTCACTATATACTGAACATGATCAGTTAAATGTTGAATCTTTTTGCTAAGTAGAGAGAATCAACTTATACTGGTATCTTTTCCTTTAGCCTGATTACCAACTTTCATGCTTTGTTTGTTGGGATCCAAATATAAACTTATTATATATTTTGATATTATCTCTATAGCAACACTGAACCGTATAAATGATGAGTTCACTTTTTGTTGCTTCCAGAATTAGGACAGCCAGTTTTTGTCAAAATGATATTTGTTGTGTATGGAATTCATATAGACATTCTTGATCTTCTCTGATTCTCTTGAGGATGATGTATTCAGATAACAAACCATCAGAGATTATCTCTACAGATCATTTGGTGATAGTTCCCAGTACTACTTTGCCAGATTCTAGTAAGCTGCTTTTTTTCCATCTTGTAAGCAACACCCAACCTCTTTTAATTTATCTTTTTTTTTTCCCCAATAAATACCAATAAATATATCTGATAAAATCTGAGGAGCTTATTAATCATGATCTGGCACAGGCTCTTGATTTAAGGTGCATTGATTTTCAGTTAGGGTTAGATAGTTCTATATGCCAAACTCTAGGTGTTATACTAGTAAAAGCAAGTGTTGAGTGTAATTTGATAAATTATTTTCTTCACCTTTTTTCATCTTAGCTTTGATTATCAGAATTTGATTAAGATTATTGAAAATTCTAGTGTATTAGTTCAAGTTAGCAATTGCTTCATTAAAGCTAATCAATATTCCAATGAAATTTTTTTTATTGCCATTTGTATACATCAATTTTGAGTATTGGCTGTGCAAGTATAGAAGTGTAAGTCCAGGCTAATTTATATGTAAGGCATGCAGTATATTCATTTTTTCAAAGATCATTAGAAAACAACTATCATCAAATATGGAGATTCATTTCTTGGATAATTCAGCGGAATTTTTTTTATTCTTTGCTTTATTTTCAAGTAACTGAAATGTTTCTTTTTATGAGAACAGTAATTGGGTAGCAGTTGGCAAAAGCAAACTACATTGGTAATATACTAAAAAATAAACATTGCATGGAGAAGAGATAAGTGCTACTTGGCATCATTATATATATTCAGTACATATTATGAATTAATACCCATTGTGTTTATACTTTGTATGCCCAAAACCGACTATATCTGATTTAAATTTTAGGAAAAATTTGAAGGATAGTAATAAAGACAAAATCAAATTCCAGTATTGTAGTCTGTACTTTCAAAATGAATAATCTAATGTTGTTAATGAGAACTTAGAGGTGCTTCTTGTATTCATGGATTAACAAACTTGTTGTTTTTGCATTTTTCTCATTGTGATGAATGTATATCCTTTTTTACTTGAGCAAGAGTATATGATATGAAAGACTTAAGGCCTAAATATGAAGTCTTAATGTCAATTGCAAAGCAGCAAGTTACAGAACCAACATCTTTAACAGGCAAACCTTGACATTTGCTCTTTTCTTCTATTAATGATATTTCAATTTAGTTTATACTTATAAGTCCAGACTTTGAGAACACATTCTAACTATAAGATACTCTAATAATGTGTTGTAATATTATTTGAAAACCTCGGTGGTCCCAAAATTTCTATTTCATGTGATTCTCCCACTTTCTTGGTTCCAAACAGTGAGGGTAAGGGGGGATTGAAATATATATAAACACGTCATTCTCCTTGTCTTTCTCTCTGCTCTTATTATCCAGTGACACTACCAATTTTTCTAGTTCTCATTTCCTCATCCTGCCTGCAAGAGCAATTTGTACTGTGTTCCTCTAAAAAGTTCTCTTGTTACTGTCATGACCTGTTCTGCATTGCACTTCTGAGTGTCAGAAGAGCTGCTGCATTTATGGCTGATTCAAAAAAAAAAAATCCTTCAAATAGCAATATCAGGCCTTTCTTTCTGATACCTTTTCTCATTCAACATTTTGTGAGGAGATAGTGAGACGCTTAGAAGCCAGTATTTTAGCTGATCTGATAAGAATGTTGTTTGTTAACTAGCTATGCAGCCCTTCTCAACAAGGGCAATATCATTCCCAGGGGACAAAAATTGAGCGGAGAAGCAATAGATTGTTGTATACAAATGGAATTTTGTTCTTTAAAAAGTCAAAAAGTAAGAGGAAGCTACTCCCTTGAAAAAAAAAAATTGTTTTAATTATCAATTCCTGTTACTGTGTCATTTCATAATGCAACCACATGTAGGTTGTCCTGAAACTTACTTGACCTAACCAAGATAAGGCATTGATAGAAAGCACTATTTCTTTTGGAAGATGTACTGTCAAGCTACTTGATGTGAGTATTTATGGCTAAAGGCATTAGATAATTTAGAGTAGTCATTCTTGATGGGGTTGGGGGTCAATATCACCTCTTGGGAGCGAATGTTGTGATTTGAAAACTACTAAAAGGAGGTGATGGGTAAGGTGAAGTTGAGAAACTTTGAACTATATGACATGAGCATACTTGGGTAGCCTCAGACTAGATAGCAAAGCTTTTAAGATTTCTGTTGGCTAGAATAGGATTCTTCTGTAGGGTTCACTGTACTGATGGCACCCCCCCCCTCAAAAAAAAAAAATCAACAAAACGTGGGGGTTGTTGAGTGCTTGGAGATGCAAAGCGTCCTTACGTTTTCATTTGAAGATGTGTTACAGTGGTAATGCTAGGACAGGTAGAACATCCTCGTGTTTTGTTTAATGGCCAAGATGGGGTTAACATTATAGCGAATGTCAACTTCGTACAATAGTCAGTTGTTGAGTAATCGTGGTGCATGTGCACAAGCACACACACAGATTTCTTCAATTGTATTGAGATATTATATTTGGCATTTGTTTGATACTATTGAGTTTTTACTTACAAAAGTTGTAATATAACTACAAAAATGAAATTTTTTTCCAAGTTTAATAAACACTTGTAAATATAAGTATGTGTGCGCGCACACACACACACACATGCTGGTCGGTATGATTTTTTAAATTCTTTTATTACAGTTAACAGGACTTTCTTCAGTTTTCAAATTGATTCGGCTGGCTATGTATCAAGCATACAGACTGTACCGATAGAACTATGTCTAGAAAAAAAGCATTTCTCTGTTAGTTGGGCATTCAATTTGCAATGTAAATTACTGCTGAATTGATCCTGTAGTTTGTATCATGCATGTATTTTAGAAAATTCAGACTTTTTTTTTTAGTGATCACTACACAGAAGAATGTGTGAGAAGTAACTTCATCCCTTTTCCAATTTTGCAATTGATCATCCCTAACACTGCATCTTGCCAAAAGATGTTGGTCATTGGACTGTTTTTATTGGGTGACTAACTAATTATTTATGTCTATGTCTGCATTTATGCTATTTTTATTTATATCTTTTAAAAATTGGATTTTTTCTTTTTTTTTTTTTATACATAATTTGGTAATGCTTGACAGTTGGCATTAACGGACAACTGCTTCTACCTATTTGTCCATTAATAAAAGGGTGTACAATATATCACAGTGAGAGTAAGCCAGGACACATTTCTAGTTTAGGTAGTAATGCATGCTTTGACACACATAAACAAGCATACATAGGAAGTGCTCAGTAGTGCTACTTATGGTAGATAAAGATCTGTAATTTCATTTCCATAATGTACACTTCTAGAAGTACAGAACAGTTATAAAAGTCTCTACTGACATTTCTTGCCCTTCCCATGATTTCACTTTCACTTCCTTTAAGTCTCCCTACTCCACCATCAGACTAGACAAGTTTCTATTTTTATTTTGTTTGCATAAAAACTTTTTGGATGTGTGTTCTTCTCCAACCCCAAGTCAGTTCTTGAAGTTTTCTTTTCACACATTTCTCAATTACATACAATTTTTTAAATTTTTTTTTTTTTTCATAAATCTTTATTTATACAAACTGTAATAGAGCAAGCGATTGTCTGGATTCAATTTTGAAGCAAAGCAATCAGGCATGTGTACACGATTTTCAGTGGAAAAATTTGGTGGTGGTACTGTCTATTTCAACACATGAAATTGAAACCAGGAACCTCTTGCCTTCCATAAAAATGAAGTTGATACTTCTTATCTGTTACACCACAGAAGGGTGTCTGCCATATAATTTACATAGTTATAGCTATTTCTCCTATTAGGATATTAAAAAAAAAAAAAAGGTTTTGGAGTATCATGATACAAATATGTAGATTATTTCTTGATAATGGTGTACTGACAGTCATTCATTTGTCTTGTGAATTTTTTCTAAAGATGATTTTCTTTAAAAAGTAATAATGAAATATACCTGTTTTATACTTACTGAAAAGGAAAAAAGTCAACATTTGGGGTGGTACGTTTTATCCCTGCTGTTCCTTGTCACTTTAAATACTACTAGTTCTCAAACATGAACTTTCTGCCATTCCCTGCCTCATGTTTCATTAACGTTCGAGACCTAGTAGCATTTTTAGTGTATTAAGAATTGTATTTTTCCTTTTGAATTAAATTTCAAATTGTAAATTCATTTTGTTTATATCACAAAATCGGTGTTCATAAACAATCATTGTATTTCATAATTAGTGTAATAAAGTGTATTATTTTTGCAAACTGGATTTGATTTATCATTACTTACCAAAGATATTTTCTTTGTATGTTTCATTTTTCTAAAAAATACAAAATGTTCATAATTTGACTCTGACCATATTTGCTGATTGATATTTTATGCTGTTTCAGTATCAATTTGAATAGGTGAGGGGATATGTATGATAAAATGATTTAGTAAATATATATTGACTGTGTTACATACTGCATGTTAAGAAGAGTGTTTTGTGAGCATGTGTCCATCTTATGATAATTCACCGAAAATCTGTTTATCTGTCCATATGTGACTGCCTACCACCAGGGCCAAGCAGAAACCACAGTATGCTTGGTCCGCATTGGAAAAAGTAGTGCCCCCCATTTCAGACTGCTTCTTATGTATTCTTATAATCATTGCTCAATACTTATGATTAAAGCATAGGTTGGGTGTAAACATGCATATGTAGTCCATATGATGTACAGTACTGACAAGAATATTATGATGACATACATGCTTCATCAAACATTGGGTCAGCAATTAGGTGAGAATGCAAGTTGTTCATAATGGTTTGTTTACAAGATGAATTTCTTGGAGAAATATTTCTTGGTAGAAATTGAATAAGCTGAGGTCACCATTGTAATTAAGAGTTTTTTGTTCGGAGTGAAATTAAATGATCATCTGACTATATAAATAATTAAATGATCGTCTAACTACATAGATAATGTTTGTGGTGTCTTTTGAAGAGTAAAATATATAGTCCTTTTGTTGAATATAACAGAATACATGAGAGAAGTACAAGCAAGACAAATGAAGATGTACATATTTAATTATATATAAAAGAAATGTCAATAAGAAGATACATGCATGTTAGTTGCAGAAATAAAATGTAACATATTTTAAGGAAATGTAAAGTGATGAAGTTATAGTGAAAAGGTATACTGAAAATAGGAATGAATGTTAGAATGTGCACATGAAGAAATTAGCTTTGAAGCAAAGGTATTTGACATCTTTGTTATGTGTAGAGGAGCAGACACAAAATAGTGCATGCTGAGATTGTCTACGTTCTTGAATTTATATTGAATGTGCGGATGTTGTACTGAGCAGAGATGTTCAAACAGATATCGACTAAAATTAATTTGATTCTGTTTCTTTCTAATTTTATTTTGGTTCTGGTGAGGATCTTTTGGAAGCTAGCTAGTTATAACTGAGTTCTATATTTCAAAACTTAGTGGAAATTATGTGAACTCTTAATTTTCATCAATTTAGAGAATTTGGTGATAAATAGAAATTGCAAAAAAATGCAAGGTTTGAAAATATTTGGGAAAAATAGACTTGGCAATATGCAAAGAAATTAATTCAGAAAAAAATGACAGGGCATTCATTGATAAAAAGTATGCCACAGGAAAAGTGATAGTAAAAGTCTATTAGTGGCAACATTCTCTAGCTTTTATGACAGTTTCTGTGTCTGACAGTAGAAGTAGCAAACAGAATGTTGAGCAAAGATCAAGCCAATGAGAATTGGGCACTTGATACAATAGTGTTGATGCTTGAGAAATATGATTTTTTAAAAAATGGGTTTGTTTTGGCGTGTAAATTTTTTTTTTTTTTTACAACTGTGAAAATATTGCATGAGTGAATAAGTAAGTTGGTTTATTTTACATTCTCTATTTTTATCAAGAAAATTGATTATGGATTTTTTGAATGAAAGTTCTATTTAAAGCAAAAATAGATTGAGATGTGTCCAGATGATTGAAATCGTCTTTTTTTTTCCCTCTTACAAAAAAAAAAAAAAAAAAAACATTTGGAAAGGTTGCAATTAATGCGTTATTTTAGTCCAGAATGAAATAACTGATACTTACTGTCATAGTGGTATAGATTCTCATTAAATTAGATCAATTTTACAGACAATATTTGGCGCTCTCGATTTAAATCACTTATTAGAAAACCCGTCAACCTTGGTCTGACTGGCTATGTATGCATGTATGATGCGTATGTGTTGAGAAAGCTTGAAGGCTGAACATTAAAACACTTACTCCTTATGTATGAAGATTTAATTGGTGACTAACCTAGCCAATTTTGCGAATCTGTTATCTATCACAAATCCATTATTTGGCCTGTTCATTTTTGTCAATCATCTGTTTTGTTTATACTCGGCAAACCTTTGCCCATTCATTCTTAGCATAATCTTTTTTGTTTTTGTTTCTCTCTGCTCTCTTGACATCAACGATAGGTATTCTTTTATTCTTCATGGTATTATGACTTGGTAAGCATTGGCATTTTAAGGAGAAAAAAAATTAATATATAAAAAAAACACTGACACGCAATGAGGGTCAATAAAAGAACAAGAAACAGTATATAGTTGTATAAAAGACAAAATATTTACATGGACAGTGCTTTGATAGGGTAGTATTTCTATGTATGCCTGAAATGAAATGTATTTTCTTCTATATACATCGGGAATAATCTGGTGTTTGTTTTGTAATTCTGATAATGTTTAGCTTCAGACCAAGTTAAATACTGCTTTATTTGTATTACAATGACAGACATCAACTTTTCTAATTCACACTAATCAATAGAAACATTAAGCAAGCTTTAATGTCATTAAGACTTGTGTTAATTAAAAGAACAAAGTTATTATCTTGTAGCTTCTGTTTAGTCACTGTTTGCAAGATGTTTTATTCACTTTATCTCTTGTAAAGTGTGTTATCACTGGGGTCAGTACAGTGTTCATCTTCATTCCAGTTGATATGAAATTAGTTATTTAAATTTGGGTAGCCCATTTTTATAATTCTTGTTTGGCAGAACAATTTTTTCATTTAAAATATTCTTTTTCTTTTTTCTTTTTTTTTTTTTTTCATACTGAACTTAGTTTAATATATAATCACTTTGTTTCTTGAATGGTTTCTAGAAACTTTTGAGCATGTATACAATTTGAAATCTTCATTTTCTGTATCACTAATCTCCTATTTAACAACAAAACTGAATTATATTGATGTATATCTAGTCCCTACACATGCTATCCAAATCCAATGTTTTGTCTGGATTCTTAGTTTTTCTCATTTTTATTATCAGAATATTTTAATTGGAATGCCATGTGATCATATTCAGGGAACAAGGTAATGTTTCAGAGGGGTACCAAGTGACTGGCTGTTGCATTGAAGATTAAACCTTTTTGATTGAAATATTGTAAATAGATAGTAAATATAAAGCAAATAAACTGACACTGTTTAATATTTGAATAACAACAAATCCAAACTGCTGTTTGATATTATCCATCAATAGCTTGGGCATTTTCTGTATTGCTCTCTAATAATACATTTTATGCTTATTATTCTGTCTCTTTTAACACTATCAAGCAAAACTAATGATTGGCCGTCATTGTTCATGTTTGTTCAATTTCATAGTAAATCCATAAGACAAGTGTATATTATTAGAATGTTGTGACAAGCAGTATGTAATGTTACATAATAGTGATCGAACTATCTTTTGTGTTGTCAGATCACATCGGTGGCTTGCAAAAAGGCATCTAGAAAGCAGGCAGCTTATTCAAACTGATGGATGAGAAATAAAGATGGCATGTATTTGTATAATAGAGAACCCAAAGTAAATTATGTGTTTATCTGAGGTGAGCTTGTCCATTTGCAGACAGCGATGTTGCAGTGATCTATAATGTAGACTGACCAGTGTTTCATTCCCTAAAATTATGCTTTCTTGCTCCAGTAACTATTTGAATTTTAAAATGAATGGTTTATATTGTAAGAGTTATGATTTTTCTTCAAAGTCATGTTTGCGTTTTCATTCCAGCAGAGATAGAGGAAAATTACAACCATGGTTCATTACATTTTCATCCATTGCTTTTTATCTTAGCCATGAATAGAATGCAAATTAAAATTTGGACTTTCCATCAGTAAATTTGAAAGCTTTTATTCTTTGTCATTCAATTTATCAGATCTTCACTTGTAGAATATCTGACCAGGCTGTACTCAACACTATGCACATTTTTTGTAAGTTTTCTGGACATTTCCCTTACTACATAATCCAAAATGGCTCTGACGTGTTTAATAGGATTTATGTCAAAAAGCTGACTTGGCCAAGAGTTGCCTAATCTTTTTGAACTTGGTATTCTTGAGTCTTTGTTGTTTTATGTCATTACACTTGGTTTGTTCATGAAAAGAATGTCATTTTCATTCAAATAAGCATCAGTGAATATTGGGAGAAGTTCTTCCTGCAGAATGGATGTATATTTTTCTGAATTGGTTCCCACACCATCAATGAAAATCTGCCATGTTTGTTAGATGCCATCTGCTCAAATAATATCTTTGATTAGGTAATCAGTAGTTCTTTGGAAATTGAGCAAAAACTCCAAATACCTGCCCACCATCTCAATCCCTGAGCCATAATATTCATGGGGTGAAGATACTGTCCAACTATTTTGGGGCCAGTCTGAACAAATACTCATGTATACTGTCTTGCAATGGAGAATTTCCTTGTCTCCTTCAATGAAGACTGCTTTCTGTTTGAGGAGTAATTTTCCTTTTTTGAATTTCTATAATCAAGTGGTTAACAGTTGAAAGGGAAAAAAAATCAATTACAGCGTTATCTAATGCTAGCTTATCCCCACCTTTCAGAATGATCAACTATACACCCCCTTTCTAAATTTGACAAGTACCATCTTATGCTTGTTAGATTTATGCTACATTTATCAAGATGAAACCTTATTTACTTGATACTTCAATTATCATTCTCACTTTGAAGCTTTTCAGATGACAAACTAAACCTTGATAAAAAGTAAGGGAAATTAAAGTAAAATTTAAAGTCAAAAATGCTCAAATAGAATAGTTGTATGAGAGAAACTGGTTATTTAGATTATTCATTTTAGCTAGTATACCTTTTTGAATTTTTTTTCTCCAGTGTTCCCCACCCTCCATTTTAGTTTAGATGTGAAAAGACATTGATATGCATCACTATCAGAATGTTTGGGTACATTTTTTATTTATGGAATGACCCCCCCCCCAAAGATGAGTATTTGATGGACCGGAGTCGCTGAAAAATAACTCAAATAATTCCTTGCTGAGATCTGGGCGATTCCATTGCTTAAAAAGGTAACTATCAGTGAATCACTATGAATGCATTTGGGAACCATTTAATTATATCTGAACAACTGAACTCCCCCAAATCATGAGCGCTTTTTTTGGTGTGGGTCACCTGGTATATAGATATATAAATTTTCTCATTCAATCAGTTTGTCAATTTTTTTTCTTTGTGTAAATCTTTTATTAATGTTCCAATCCCCAACATTTCTATTGCAATAAAAGTTGAATCATGCTAATCATTACTTATATTACAAGTGTTGGTAATTTTCAACAATATTTCATAGAAATATTTATTTCCTTTGGAAACAGATTAACTGCTCTGTATTACATTTTTTTTACCAATGAAAAAACAGTGGTTGTTTTGTTCTCTAATGAAATTAAGTTATTATAACATTACCAAAAACTCTTAATTCTTATTTCATTCTAGATGAATCATCATGAAGGCTAAATTCATCTCTGAAGAAAAGTGAATATGGTATACACAAACTTTGAAAGGATAACAGAAAATAACTGAATTCTCAGCATTTCTCATTAAAAATAGTTCAACTTGATCTAAGTAGAAAGCTTTATCTGTGCCTCAAGAATTGATCTTTATATTGTTACTATGTTGCTACACCCTTTACTCACTGTAGATGTATATATTGATAACGGACATGAGTAATAAAACCCAAGTTAACATATGCTACTAAAATTTTGGTCAGTTATTGTCTAAATGTATTTGATTGAGAACTTAGTTATTGGATTAAAAGGTGCTTTTGAGCATGGATTACCACTAGTTGGGAACCCAGATTGCCAAAAGGACCTTATTTTTTGATGAACCCGACACCACTTCCTTTACTTAGCTGGCATTATTTTTATGCTAGATTGATCTCTTGAAATTAATAAAGAGGCCTGCTCAGCGGTTTCAATTGTAAACACCGAAATTTTGCCGTTGGAACCTTGCTACTCATGCAAATTTTCCCCATCGGACTTTGTTACATAACTTTGAAATTTTCTTTCTAATTTATATGCTTATAAAATCCGATGTTTGCGCAGTGATATATTGTCGAATGGAAATTTTACCAACTTCGTAACAGTGTGTGTGTCTAAGGGGATTTAGAGCCTAAAACACGAAGGTGGGTATCTGAGCATACTCCTTAAATGGAGCTAATAGATATTCGTTTATAAAACCAAATAGTCCAATATGATATATCATTGGAAAGAGAATTCTATCAGCTTTCTATTAGTATATCTTGTGAATCTATTGGGCAAACAAAGTAACAGCCAAAAACGTGCAGGTACACATTGAGGCATATACGGTTTGAACGCGGATGAAATTCCCTTTCACATATATATATATATATATATATATATATATATATATATATATATATATATAAAATCATTTCATCAGTTATGTTACGAATTTCCATTCTGAAAATCTGCATGTATTTTCTATGGGTAGCAAGGTTCCAACAGTAAAATTGTAGCGTTTGCTATTGAGATGACCAAGCAGGCCTATTGATCATAAGATATCAATCTAGCTTAAAATGAGGCCAGCAAAGTATAAGGAAGTGGTGTTTGGTCCATCAAAAAAATAAGCAGCTGTACCAATATGCACCCGAGTTGGTACACCCGGGTAACAAGTAAATTGCATAAAGAATGCATACAGAGTTGAAAACCGACCAATATGGTTGTGAAACCCACAGCTTCTATCTATCTTCCATCATAGCATAAAAAACAAGATACAGACATATCAACTATGGAGAGAGAAAGAGAGATTAAGATGTCAACTGTCCGAAACAGATATGTAGCATGGAACCACCAGGCCAGGGCCCATTTGGAGGTGTTTAATTGCAAACAGTTATAGTTGACTTTTAGCATCTTCAAAAACAGGCATCTTCCCTCTATTGTTACCAATCAAGCATACATACTCAATTTCTCCTTGCCTGTGTGGTGTTATATTTTAGCTTCCTTTTCTTAGAAGCCACAGAGTCTTGGGCTGAGGTGGCCTCAAGCTAACATTAGTTTTGTCCAAGTTTCGAACAAGACTGATCGAAATCTCTCCTCCCAATATTGGTAAATTAAGGGTGACCATTTCTTGATACTTCTCTACCCTTTGGAATTACATGATATCCTCTTTCTGTCATTTACGCTTATACAACCATCATATCATACATCTTGGTCTCAGACTATGCAATTATTTCCAACTTCAAATTAGGTCATGATAAGAGCTCAAGTATAAGCAGTCAGCCAGGGTGACAATAGTTGAAAGATATTGCAGGGGTTCTAACATTGTTGATCTTCACTATCTATTTGTCTTGACTTTTTTTTTAAAGCCCCCCCCCCATTTCAGAACCTAATATTAAGGATAAAAAGTACTTAGTTCATTTAAGCATCCTGTGCCTCTGGTACTCACCCCCCCCCAATGCTCCCCGTCCCCCACTGTATTCTGGTTAAAGGAAGTGAAATTAGAAGGCACACTTTTATTTATCGGGAAAATGGGTTTAAATTGAAGTATTGCACATGACATGTTTACTCCACTTGGTTGTGGGTATTTTACTGCATTTTAACCTACCCAAGTAACAGTTAATGAAGATGGATTTTCTTCCTTTACTGATTTAATAAGGTTTCATTCCTTTCAGTCTTTGTTCGTAAATTTTAATGTTTTTTTTTCCTTCAAGAAATTCATAAGCGAAAGAATTTTCTTTTAATTTTTTAGTTGCTTTTTTTTACTGTAATTTTTATTTAGGCTAGTTGAAAAAATAGAAAAAAGCAACTGTTAAGAGGAAGGTAAAAAGTTGTCAAAAAAATTAAATGGTAATTGAAATTTAGTAATAATGATAATGAAGATAATAATAAGCAAAAACATTTTTATTCTGGACTTGGGCTAGGTTGAGGTTACTTGTAGCGTACTGGAGGTTGTCTGGGCAATTCATTAGTCTATGGGAGATTGCAGCTTCACATTTAAGACATAAGGCAAGTTGTTTTTTTGTTTTTTTTCTGGAGAAAAGTTGCAGCTTATACATCATAAAATACAATATGTTAATTTTTTTCTCCTCCAAAAAGTAGTCTTTAACCAACCAAAAACAGTCGTGCATGAGTTTGTGCCTGTATGATTGTTTTTAAGTAACACTTTGCTGTTACTGCCTGGGTAGGAGAGGTAGTTATAGGAGTGGTGTCTCTCTCACTCACCTTTTTCTATATCAACCATTGTGGCATGCCAAAGATGAGAAATTTTGTCAGGAAATGTAGCAGTGAGACAGCACGGGAACAAATGGATCCATGTCTTTTTCAAGGGCATTAATACAAGGCGAACACCAGCAATTTGAACTTAGTTTTTTGACTCAGTTCTTCATGCTGGTAATGGTTACGCCACCACATACCTTCTGTATATTTGATTAGGATATTTATTGATGTATTTGGATGATCAAGCTTTACTTGTGGAGTACTTAGTAAAGACCATTTGTTATAAATGGCTTGTGAAACAGGTATGCAAACTACTGCAACAATGTTGAATATCAAATTTTTATTAAGTTTTAGATTTTATTTAATTTTTGTCAAGTTATTGCTATAATTATATCAGTTGATTTGAAAATTTTTTAAAAAAAGTTAGAAAATTTAAAAATAAAATCCAATATGACCCCAAACTTCTAATAGTGAAATATTGGTTTTATTTGATTGATTTTTGATAGTAGCCAAGGAACAATAATTAGAAATTGTATTTCAAAAACATACAACTTTTAAAACCAGATAAAGGAAATGCTAATGTTATCAATACTGTTTTAAAATAGCCGTCAAGGTTAATCTAGATGAAAAATCATATCTTTATCTATTGTCAGAAACTGGTGTTGCTTTATATCCATGTTTTTGAATGTAATGAACAAAAAATTGTACAGATGCTTATACAATATTGCATGGAGATTGAATCACTTCATTTTTATTCGATGAACAATTTCGAGTGATTTTAATTTTTCATCTTTAATTGTTATTAAGAATATTTTTTTTTTTTTACCCAGTTCTTGAATAAGTGACAATTTGCAACAGAATTTGATCTTCACTGGAAATCCTTTGCCATTGCCAATCACTGATCTTTGAATGTGGTAGGATAGAATATACTACCTACTTACTCTAAAGATCTTCACTTGCTCTTTGAAAAATAAGTCAAAACTCTGTTGAGAGCTGCTAAGAAAATACCTGACACCTTTGTTTCAGTGTACTTTGTAGAGCATTGGAAGTGTAAGGCAAACATGTCTGTAATTATACATGTATTCAGAAATGCACTAGCTAGCATATGATTTGACTTGTCAGGGAATTGTCCTGTGCATATTCTCTTTTGTTTGATATCTTCATAGATGTCACTAATTCACAGAAAAGACCTGCTTGTGATGTTCTGGGATATTTGCCACATGGATCTGATGTACCTATTCTAGTGTACTTTGTCACTCTGAACTTCTGTTAATTGCCCTCCCCCACCTGGCATTCCCTATCTTGAGCTCTGTCTATCCTGCAGCCATTCTTGATAAGGCTCCAAAATAACATTACAAGTTCTAAGCTGGTGAGTGTGGTCAAATAGCACATGTAATGTCACTTAAAAACAGAAACTTACGAATTCATCGCAATTTTTTTTTTTTTTTGTGTGTGACTACCTCTTTGAACAAAAGTTTCAAGATTACTTCTATGTTGGATATCAATTGGTTGCCCAAGCAGCATATGTTCATTTATGCCATTTAGGTTTTGGCGAATGGGCTCAAAGACTCAAGTTCTATCTTTGTTGATATTGCTCAATGTATTTGGGGATTACTTCTAAGTAGAAACTAAGCAGAAACATTCATTAGTTTTCAGAATTGGGTTGAGTACTGAAATCTAAAATGACCTTAATTGATTTCCTTGCTCAGAAATTCATTTGAAAGTTATCAGGATTGAATTGTATAGGAGATATAACTCTTTGAATTTGATTGATATAAGATCTTCTAATAGAATAGGTGGAGAAGTTTTTTGTTCACATCAGTAATTTTTTTCGATCTTGTTAAATTTTTGTTACAAGACGGTATATCCACCCTAACGGGTAGTATAAACTGCTGTCCAAAAGAGAGAGTGGTGGATAGAAACCTGATAGCATTCAATTTAATTTGTTCTTAAAATTGATTTAATACCACACTTTACCCTGTTAGAAGAGAAGAAAGGCTAATGTTGAAAGAGGGGTGACTAATGTAAAAAAAAAAAAGGCGATAATGTTAGAAGTAGGGCTAGCTTCCAGGGGAAGACTTATACTTGACTTTGACCCCAAAAAATAGAAATAAGAATTTCTTTTTGACTTAGACCCCCAAAATGGGAAGTGAGTTCCCTCTCGATTTTGATCCTTAAAAAACAAAAAAAAGATCCCACTCAATTTTGACCTGTGAAAGAAAAGAAAAAAAAATTCTCTATATTTTGACTCTAATAAGGAAAAATAAGTTCCTTATTGATTTTGACACCTAAAAGTGAGAAATAAAAGTTGTAACTTAATATTAACCCCTAAAAGTGGAAAATATAAGATCCCTCCATGTAATCTACATAACCTCTGAACCCCAAATTTCTTGTTTTGGAAAACTGTACCTTACCCATACTTTGTCAAATCACACACTAATAAAAGCAGAACTATTCAAGGTATTTCATACATAACTAATAAACATTGTGGTATGAGGTTTGTTAAAAAGATGTTTTAGCTTCTTGAACAACGAACACAACCTACGTCACATTTTGAGTTTTGATTTGAGAGAAAAAAAAAGTTCTTTTAATCACATGATCAAAAAGTAAGAGATCATTTTTACCGTGATGAATAATAGACCCCATCCCCTGAATTGACCCCCCCCCCCCAATAAAACGTATTTGGGGTGGTGGTTTTCAAAAGCTAATTTGCTAAAAACATTTTGTGGTAATCAAATATGTACTTACAAAAAATTCCATGGGTTTGTGTTGTGTAGTTTTGGTAGTAGGCGAGTACAGACAGACTTTTGGTGAATTATAATAAGATGAAGTCACAAGTTACTTTACTCGCGAGAATTAAAAGCCATTTTTGAAGACTCCCATTTTATTTTTGCTACTCAAATATTGTATAGTGGTTTTAGTCTAATCAGAAATGCACTTGATGGCTTTATGATATGGAGCTGATAAACATCCAGTAACTGCTATGATTTTATTCTAGTTGTTCATTTAGCCTATGTTTTATCTTTATTTTTGCAATTCATGTTGCTGATATACATGTTGACTATCAACTTTATAACTTACTTCTCATTACTTTCTTCCAGTGTTCTTTTTCTCTATTTTGCTGATACAAATTAACATGTAATTTTCAACTCTCATTTTTGTTATTCTAAGTTTCAAATATGTTTGTTTTAGTTAATTGTTTCCTCCTGATTGTTTTAGCTGGTATAGAATATAAACAAGGATAATGAGACATGAAAATATGATATCTTATTGGTTTATCAGATTGTTTATTATGATTTGTTTATTTACAAAATGATATCTCTATAATCAAACTAATTCTTTGTTCATTTTATTTCAGGTAAGTACAGTTTGCACTTTGGATGGATTAAAATTAAAACAGTTTGGAAAACATCTAAATGGATTACACTGACCACTGGTTTGACTGATTTGACCTTTTTTTCCTTTTCTTTTTTATGATTAAAAATGTTAGTGTTGAATTGAGACCAGTTAATTCTGATTCACTTGAACAGATATTTTTGTTTTAAAATTAAGATTAGAAGAATTTTTCACCAATTTTGTGTATCCAAGCAGCAGACTGTAATATGACTATACTTTAATAGATTTTTGAGGGTCAAGTTAATGGCATTAGTTTTTCGTTTGCCTTGGAGAAAGAAAATTGATTGAAAAGTGCCTGTAGATCATTAGTTTGGAGTATAGGATTATCTTGAAAACTAAAAAAACTTACTTAAATCACATTCAAGGAATAGACTATCATTTATTGGGAACTGATAAACTCTGTTATACTTAACTGCTTTTGTTTTCATCCGGTCTTAGAATTGTTTGAATGCAATGGGTTTTAACTTGTTGATAACACAGGAAAGAGTTCAAATTGTAAAAGTGTGATTGCCAATGGATAAGCTAGATTTGAATGCTACTTGTCTTTTTCTAATGCTATAATCCAACTTGGATCTGTAGTATTACATGATTTCAATCAGTTTGGCTATTTTGGTATTGTGTTTTGACCTTAGTAATTCCTGATTCATAATATAAGAAAAGCAATAATATTGCCTTGAAGAGTGTCATTGTAAACATGTATGATTGAAATATTTGTTTACAGTATGCATCAGTTTTCAAAAATTGAAGATGAGTTCTATTTTTATTTGCTCAATATGCAGAACATCGTTCTTGGTTTATTCTTTTGCTGAAAAAAAATTGCTAATGCTCAGTGGTTTCTTTACAACAGCATATTCAATTTGTCAGTGAATTAAATGAAGGGCTCAAACTAACATTGAAAATAGCAAAAAAAGTCTCAAATAATTGTTGGAAGATTGAACCAGAGAATAATATTTTTGTGCTTTAGCTGATTTTAGTTGGTTGTTTTAAATATTTTCAGTTGTTATTTGTAGTGGCATAAACCCACTGAAATGTTTCAGTCTGTCTGCTTCTTTGCAACAGCTGGATCTTAACAACTCCTTAAGTTAAGGTGTGAAGTTCGCCGTACTAAACAGAAAAAAAGAAACTGAACAAATACATGATATATATAGTATTGTTTAGGCGACATTGTGTTAGTACTATTTGTCTGATTCCCACTTTGAATAGAGTTGGTATCAATTGTACTGCTGTAGTAGTTGTCATTGGAATGAAGAAGGTTGTTAAAGAATGAGAAATTTCTATTTACAAATGTAATGAAGTATTGGAAGGAAATTAGTACATGGTTACCTCCTTTTTATCCTTCCCACTTTTTTATTCTATATATTATGTCAGTAAATCTATTTTGCTTGATCATTTGAACATTTCTTCGGTAAAAATGACAAAATTATTGTCAGTTCTCTAACATCACTTTTATGTTAGAGTAATATATTGAAATAAATTTTACTTTTCACTTAACTTCTGTGAAAAAAAGCTCTTGATGAAATAATTTATCATCAATAAAAGTGTCTCTAGCAAAGGCAAAGTACTGTTTCCATTTGAATGAAAATTTATTACTTTGAGGCAATTCATTAAAATTACAAGAATATACCCGTAAAAAATCTTATTCGTGTATGGATTGGTAGTAAAGAGCAAAAATCCAATGAAGCAGATGATTTAATTATGGAAAAAAAGGTTGATGATACTTCATATAGAAAAATAATCATTTAACATATTTTTAACCCAGGCAATGAATGTATGAATTTTTGTTTCACATGATATCAATTGAGATTTTTCTTATAAACTTTTTCTAATAATTGTAAAATCAAACAAAATTTGTCAAGAAATTTAACAAGAAGAATTAGACTGTAAGTCGTCTTTCTTATAGAAAGTTATGTCCACGTCTGAATAGCCCTACATTTGATTTGTTTACAATCTTGTCATCTATTTGACGTTTACCACTCTTTAAATTAATTCTGTTTTAATTCCCATTCGAATTTTCACTTATATTCATCAGAATTTTTTAAAATCTATTACAAAAATTGGATTAGTATTTTTGTACAAATATTTCTCAATAGAAAATAAAGCAATCTTTTTTCTTAGTTGTTCACACTGTGTTCCTTAGATACATGAAAATTTTCACATATTAGTCTGTTGTTATAACAACAATTATCACTTTTTTCCCCACTGTTCCATATTATCTCTTAGATATGAATGTATCAGATTATGGAGAGTCCAGTATGTAAATTAGGTTTTATCAGTATTGTGAGCAAATAAACTAATTTGCATATATTCCTGTTCTATGTTTGGACCTTCTATTTGAATGGATATAGTTTTGAACATTCTACTCTACTGTTCTGATGACTCATCTTTTGCTGTTCTGATTACAATTTCTCAATGGTGTTCTGATAAAGATAGAAAATGTTAACAACATCTGGTACCTGAACCAGTTTGCTGCTACTTTAACTTCTTAGCATCTTTTCTGTTCTGTATTTTTTTATTTTCTTAAATTTATTCATTATTGTAACTGGTTTGTTCATGTTTTTTCTTTCTCCCCTTCTATCCCTGCTTTTCTTCTCTCAATCTTTTCCACTTAACCTTTTATCTTTTTCTTTATTCCACTACTTTCTATTTTCATTATTTTTTACAGTGATGTAAGTTGATGGTTCCAAGAAAAGGGAAAAATTTCCTATTTAGACCAGATTTGCATTGGTTATCAGCATTGTTACAGAGTTGAGTGACCCAAAGAGAGAGTGGTTAAAGAGAGAGAGAGAGAGAAAGAGAGAGACAGTGTTTGTAACAGAAAAAGCTGTTATCTTAATAAGAGGGGGATAACCTTGATAAAGTTAGAAAGGAATGTTTTTTCTCCTTCATTTCACTCCCTGTCTTATCCCTTTTTTGGAAAATCAATTCTCAGAATAAAAAAAATAGAAAGTACTTGGAAGAAAGGAAGAAAAAAAAAATGACTATGCAGTGTTTACATATTGTGTATACTGTATTTGCTGGTCTATCAGACCCTCTCTGATTTTACGTGGACATTTTTTTTGGAAAAAAAAAAGAATTTTAGTACATTTCATCAAAATTTTACTGATAATTATTTTAGTATTTTATTTCAAGGTACAGCATCTGCACATTTACTAAATTCTGCTGCTCTATTGCCATGTTCCTTTGCATACTGAATGATGCTGAGCTTGAGTGCAATTGTATAGTTGTGTTGATTTTGAGTGAAGGATTAGTCACAAAAAAAAAAAAAATTAAAATGCATGAGTATCATAAACTCTACCTCTGACCAGAACAGCAGTACGGTGTGTTACTTGTTTGTTTTGGTTACCTGAGAGAATAGTGGAATTACCTCCCTTGCGGTGCATGATATCGAAGTTGCTATTTTTCTTATAACATTGCTTCACACCATGTTCTAGGAACATTCATCATTAATATTGATGTGTCAAAGTTAGCTCCGCATGGTGAAGTAAATAATGAAAAGAATGTTGTTACTATATAATGGCTGATGAGATTGTTTAATTGAATGTTTTATTTTTAGTTTTGATCAATAACACTTTTGTTTAAGATACTTTTTGTATAGGTCTGTGAACTATACTTATTTACTTTTTCAGCCCCCAAAAGGATGATAGAAACATCTTGAGTAGATTTATTATGACAAAATGAAACATGGTCACTTGTACCTCCTCCCCTGGCAAATAGCCAGACACAATGACTTAATTAAAGACATCAGGAGAAAGTGAAATGGGGTTGACAAAAAAAGGATTTGTGTATAAGGTTTCAAACAGCAGAAGTTAAAAAGATGAACAGTAAGTTTAGTGGCTTGAGAAATGAAAGAAGGCAGGAAGAAAATAGAAGAGAAAAGAGTAAATGATCGTTTAGTCCTAGTATCAGGTAAAAGAGGATATAAGTTAATTTAGCAAATGCGATAGTAGATAAATGAATGACTTGTCTATAAGTTAAGGGACCAAAGGTTGGTCACCAGATGGAAGAATAGTAGGGTAGCTGCTGCTAACCGTGGAAGAACTGATTACCCTCTAACTCTACCTCCTTCGACAAGCTCTCTCTCTCTTTCTTCCCTTTATGTGATGGAAGGTTTTGTTCAGTCTTCAAGCTAGGTTTATCGATGCATTTTTGGTCTGACTAGAAAAAAATAATGGTTTGATTTTGAATTCCGACATAAGTTTTTCATTCCTTCTCTTGCTGCAGTGCGCATACATGCAGAGAAATGTATTACGGTACATGGTTGAAATGTCCTCTCTGCCTCTACACTTCATTGTACCAATATCTTTATGGTTAGGTTATGTCTGCTGCAGGAAGGGGGTACCCTGAAATACTCTTGGCTTCCTCAGTCTACTGCCATAAACCTAATCGTTATTTCACATCTTCAGTATCTCCTATATTAGTCTGACATCATTTTGCTTGAAATAAATTGTATTACTCATACTATTTGCAATACAAACTAAATTTTTGTATGTGGATGACTACGGCTGACCACAACTCATTCTGGCTATACACCCTCTATCTGTGACATGGGCTTATTGGTCGCAGGGTAATTTTTCTAATGTTTTTCTTGAAGAGAAAAAAGCATGTCTAATAAGCTGGCAAAGATGGTATATATTTATAACCCTTTCATTTTACTATGATTTATGTTGCATTTTGGATGATATTTTTTGTTTTTATTTTTGATACAATGATTATTTTAATGGGGGATTAACTTGAAAACTCATTTAGAAAGAAAGAGTTTTATTACAGAAACAAATGTTGACATATACAACGTCACAGTTTTAGAATGGTCTGTTCTTTTTGTTTTCACCAGAATGCATAATTTTCTTTGACCTTTCATATGCAGTTCTGTTGATAAATCTCATGTATAATCACTCATATGGCTAAAATGAAGGATCACATATCTAAATGCTTCTTTACCAATTTTGAAAGCGGGTATGTCATTTCATTAATTTATGTATATTATTGTAAGTTTTATTTACTTTACTGTATGAAAGTTACACTGAACATACCTTTTTGTTCACTGAAACGATATTAAGTCAGGTCAATTATTTGGTTAACCCACTAATATTAAATTTCATAAACAAAATTTACATTTTATTTCAAAAGAAATAACCTAGTCTATAAAAATGTTTTGATTTTCAATTGTGTGAGAAAAAAAAAAAAGAAAAAAAAAAAAAAGAAAAGCATAAGTGTAGGATTCTGAACTCTGCTACATTTTCTTTTTATTTCATTGACTTAAAAATATATTTACTGCAATGCAAACTATTACCAATTTCAGAGACTGACATTAAACAAGTTGTTAGTTATTTATTATATTTCTCCATGCTTTGACAACTGTTTTCTAGTGGATCTATATCAGTAGTATAGATTCTCTTTTGTTCTGAGTATTTTTTTCACTGGTTCACTATTTATTTCATACTATTTCTTTTGCATCATCTGCCTTTTAGTCTCCATCATTGGACATAAATCTTCCTCAAGATTCACCAGATCTCTTTATCATGGGCATTGTGGAGCCAGTACTTTCTGAATTCATCTAGCTCATCATGCCATCTTACTTTTTGTCAGCCACAATTTTGCATATTATCTCTGGGGATCCATGCTGTGAGTCGTGATGTCCAGCAGTTGTCTGACATCCTGGCAATATGTTCAGCCCATTGCCGTTTGAGTTTTCTAACTGTTTCTATGATATCTCAGACTCCTGTCTTTTCTCTGTGCTGTCTTATGATCTCTCCATGTGAGGTTGAGCAATGGGGCTTCAACAGGAGGGCCGACTGTTGCTACAGGTGACCTCTGATTACAAATCCTCTTTAGTTATTATTGTGATAAAAAGTTTTGTAGTCAGGAAAATCAATGTTTCTTTGGAGCATTATGTGTGCAGCAAAATGTATAGCATCATGACCATAGACAATTGATATTTGCTAAAATCGATTCTCTATTGTAGAGCATCTTTAGTGATTGTGACTGACAGGGATCGATGCCTGAGCTTTCTCTCTACTTATATATATATATATATATATATATATATATATATGTGTGTGTGTGTGTATATGTATTTCATAGGCCATTATAAGCCCACTACTGGACAAAGGCTTTCTCCATCTCCTTCCATGATGAGTGTGATTGTGCCAATCACTACCATGTCTTACCAGCAAACTTTTCTATCTTGGGTGTTTTTTTTTTCCCCATGGCAACAGTCAGCCATTTGCTCCATCTGCTGTCTCTTCTCACTATGTGACCTGTCCATCTCCATTTTGTTGCTTAATTACTTGCACAATATTCTTCACCCTGATCCTCTATGATTCATGTGGACCTTTTTTCCATTGCAAAGAATGTTTCCTAACATTGCACATGCTATTGTCTTCTGTACTGTTCTGAGATGGTTTTAAAAATATCTTTAGCTGGTATTATGCATCAATAGTATCCTTTGCATTTCAAGTATATTGGCAATTTGCAGTAGGTCTCTATTCATACCAAATGCTTTCCAGCCTGTTATTTCATTTCTGTGGTCTTTTTCTAGCTTCATCACCCAACTGAGGGGCAAATGTATTCCTTAACTCCTAAGGCCTCACCATCGATTCTTATGGTCTTCTTGAAACATTACTTTCTTATTTCATTCATCTTCAACACTATTTTATGTATATATACACACATGTGCATACCAATATATATATATATATATATATATATATATATATATATATATATAGGAAATGGATACATGATTCGACAGAATGATTATAAATTGAGTTTTATTGTACTGAAATGATCCTCGTTATAATTCGGAATGTATCATTTGGCCTAAACAACATAAATAGTATAAACACACACACACACACACACAAATATATAAGCAATGAGTTGTCTGCTCAAAAATTCTTTTCAGTATTACACTTTCATATTCTTTTTATATTATGTATTTTCCATAACTATTTCAGGAGTCTTTATAAAATTCATAAAATTGCAGCTTCCTGAATAGCTGAAATAATCTTCGTAGATAGCTGTGACCTTTCCTCCACCCCCAGTTGCCTTAACCTTGACCTTATGTTAAGCTTTGTCCTAATAATCACTTCCGGATGTCTCCACGTTTTGTTCACAATGTAACAATTTGGTCTGATAACATTCCTAAGCAACTTCTCAGGCAGAAGCATCTGCACTTTTGAATGTTTTCCCTTTTCACTGATAACAAGTCAACATCTGCTTACTCACCTTCTGTCTCTGCTATTTTTATTTATTCGTTTTTTTTTTGTTTTTCGTTTCTTCTCTTTTTTTTTTATTTTCATCATTTTTTAAGTCTCATTATTTTTGTTCTTTTTAATCCTTTTCTCTCACTCTTACTTTTATCCGTTTTTATTTCGCTTTGAGTGGACTTTTTTCCCCCTATTTTTACATTACCTTTTTCGTTTGATTTGCGTTTATCTTTCTCCTTTTTGTGTCTTTTCAGTTTTTTCACCTTGTACATCCCCCCCCCCTTAATGTTCCTCTGGTGTTCCACTTCTCCAACCACTCCATCTACTTTCAAAACTGTCTGCTCCATACTTCTCTCTTTACTTAATAACTCTAAATTCGTATTACTCACAACATTAGATACATTTTAGAATTCATTTTAGTCCCTGTTTTCCAAGATCCCTCTTTACCTTCAGAGCATTATCTATTTCATTCATGGATAGTATTCCCACGGGGAGCTGTCTGCAATCCTCTCCACTCATCCCGCTAGTAATACATGCAACAGCTGTCAAAATATGAAGAGAAAGACAAAACATGTTTCTGAATTGGCAATGTTCTTTTTATCTCTAAATTAAACCATTTAATATCATTTTACATGTTCACCTTTGGCCTTTTCTCTTATTATTTGGAAAAAAAAAATTCAGCTGTCTTCCCCTTTGTTTTCTTAAAGTCTCCTGCATAAATCCTTAATAGCATTTCAGTAGTGAAATAGATAACTATAAAAAAACAAAACAAAAACAAACACATATAAGTGATTATTGGAGGAAAACTTCCAACAGCTGTAATGATAAGAGGATCTTGCGAGAACACCTGATGATATGGGACTGGTGTCATCCTATCTTTCTTTTTTTTTTTTTTCATAAATTAAATCTTCGTAATGCAAGAAATAATTAATGTTGGCATTTGAAGTTTTTTCCATGTAAATGTATACCAGTAAAATTCCAAGTGTGTGCTACGGAGGAAACATTTATATCTAAAACTGAATAGGATTGATGCTGCATTTTTAATCAGATATCACAAAAATAATTGCTATATACAGATCCTCAGGTTTAACTGAAGTTTCTCATTCTGACTAGCTGATTTTGTTCACATCTTCATTATATAGACATGCAATATTGCATAACAGTTTTACTTTCTGATGTCATGTTATTTAATAAAAAACATTAAAGGATAAAAATAAACCTGGTCCTGTTTTGATCTGTAATGTGTGCTGTCCATTGTTTTCATTTATTTTCATGAAACTTTAGAAAATGCCCTCTTCCTACTTATATTAGTGGATGAGAATTACATTTCCAAAATGATACTGCTTAAAATATCAAGTATTAACTTCAAAATGTCAAAAAAGGGATGGGGATAATAAACCATCTTTCTTTGTATTATTACTTGCCCTTTGCCTGTGTGAGTTGGAGTCCAGAAAAAATAATTTGTTCATTAGAATTTCCTTTTATATCTTTTTTAAAAAAAAAAAAAAGTATCAAAACCTAGAATAATTTAATTAGTGGATTTAATTTTAAATGCAAATTTATCCCCCAGCAGACCCTGAGGAATACCTAATTATGATCAGTTACTTACTCAAATACACACACTCTTATAATGAGAAATGTGTTAAAAATGTAGTTGGTGTCAAAATAAGTGAATGAAATATCAGCCTCTTTTATCTGATATTAAATGGTTTAATTTGGAGATGAAGCTGTCGACAGAAATATCAGAATTTTTCTGTTGACAGTTTCATTTATCATTTTGTTTCCTTTACATTTTTATGAATAATGCTATTATCTCTTAAAGCTCCCCAAACCTTTTGTTTGATCTTTGCAGTAAGTAGCAATTTCATATTTTTACCCCCAAAAGGTCACTTTTCATTATACGGTTCACGATCAAAAAGATCCTCAGCTTTCATGCTACATTTGCGTGAGGGTTTTGAGTCCGGCAAAATGTTAGATGGAGAGACGAGCTAGACAAGTTCAGGAAGTACTGGCTCCGTGACGCCCATGATAGAGAAGTGTGGCAAATCCTGGGGAAGGTCTATGTCCAACGACGGACGCTAAAAGACTGATGATGATGATGAACCAAAACTATGCCCCAAATTGTTGACTTGGGTTTCTTCAGCTTTTAAGCTGGCTATGTCTCTATCACACATACAAGCTGCACCAATGGAGTAGAGGACTGAAAATTTGATCATTTACTCCTTACGTCTCCTGAAGCTTTTTATTGTATATCCCCCCCCCTGCTAAAAAGCAACTCAAGAAATGTTGATTTTCAAAATGCATTTAGTCAAGTTCAGAGAGAGAACACCTCTGCCAATCCTAGACACCAACTAAAAACTGATTGAAAATCAGTGCATCTATAGCCATGATGTAGGAGAAATGACCAAGTTTGAATTTTCCATTTTTCAAACTATTGTCTTGTATGAACAAATATCTCCTAATCAAAAAAAAAAATCCTGGAAGAATTGATTAAATTTTGGGATGGATCTAGGATTTTTAAGCTATCTCCCTTGTATCATAGCCATTTATGAATACTTTCATGTATAACACATTAGGTAGAATGTAAATGTAGTTATGAATTATCTGAAATGAGAACTGTGCCCATAACTGTCATTGTAAAATGAGGATTTATCTGCTGGTCTTACTTCAGAAGAGTTACTACAAAATGAAATGTTTAAGAACCACAACATAATGATTGTTTTTAGATTAAATGATAATTTGGCTCCCACCCCAATAATTTAAAAGTAAATTGAGCTAATTATAACTATATTATATCCAATTATTTTTTCCTCACATTTAATGACTTGGAAAATATTGCTTCAAAGATATTAAAAATGGAGGAATAAGATGCTTAGAATAGTTACCACATGGAATTAATAACTTGGATAAATACCTAGTGCTCCCTGAAATCTGGATGTATTTCATCAGAGAAATTTGTTTTAAATACTTGAGATTATTATAGGAAGTATCTTTCAATTTTTGGGAACATGAATAAATGAAAAAAAAAAAAAGGGTTGGGTGCAAATATGAATACACCTACTTAAACCTATAAATTATACTTTCATGGAAATGTATCTTCTTGGAAATCGTGTACTCATAGGTGTATAGGAACTCATTGGCTGGGACGGTTTGATTTGCCTGAATTACACTGATTTACCCGAAATTTTACATTATTTTGCTTGAATGGCTTGTACGCCTATGAGTGTACAGTTTGTATAATGGCTGTAAATTGTTCAGGGCTACACTAGCTGGAAATGCTTGAGAATTTTTCTTCCATAAAATAAAAAGTTAGATATTTGTTATTGTGGAGAGAGGAAATCAAACCCTCCCAGCCAAAGAGTTCCTATGCACCTATGAGTACACGATTTCCAAGAAGATACATTTCCATGAAAAATTACTTGGCATATATATATATATAGTGAGTGAGTGAGTGAGAGCATTATAT
Organism: Thysanoteuthis rhombus; assembly: GCA_963457665.1. NCBI lineage: Eukaryota > Metazoa > Mollusca > Cephalopoda > Oegopsida > Thysanoteuthidae > Thysanoteuthis > Thysanoteuthis major. Next base: position 41,273,117 of record OY735202.1, on the reverse strand, counting down.
CAGTAACTACTTACTTCTGTGAAATGCCACACATGTTTTATTCTTCATTATCTGAGCTGCAGAAGAGTGATGTTTAGGTTATCTAAATCGCTCCTGTAGGGTTCTGTTGTAGGTTTACAATTGATAGAGTGGCTTCTTATATTCATCCTATGATTCCTAGATAATGTAATCCTTGAATGTTTATGATTAAAAGTATTTGATTTTGTTAATTTCTACAACACAAGAAACTACTTTAACCTTTATCTCTCTACTTTCCTTCAAAACTGCTAATCTTATCATTTTTGAAAATCCTGTTTCACTGTTTCCTCCCAATTCATTCACCATTTTCCAAGCGTAGTAAATCCTCGCTATAAACTTGTGGAGAGTCCATTCACTGAAAGTTTGTTGTACTTGATGGTTGCCCTTTGCTTGGTAAATAAGTAAGTTTAATGAACTTTGTTCAGTAAATCCAAAAACAGTCCAGTTGCTCCACATTCTATTAATGAAATATGGAAGTTTGGCACAATATTTTTTGGGACCTGAATTTGATTTATCTACTGTTACTACTGAAAATATAATTTAATAAAGCATAGATAGAATTTAGAATTCAGACCCTTTAAACTACATAAAAAGAATATTATGAAGTAGTATCCCAAAATTTAAAACTTGAATTGAAACAAGGATTGTATAAATAAAAAGATCATAAGTCCCCCCTTTTAAAAAAAAAAAAAAAAAACTCTCTCAGTCTCTTTGTTGTTGTACTCTTACTATTTGAGTTTTGACTTAATTTTCCTATCTTCCAGCAATGACAATGACGTATGCAAAAACTGATGACGAATTGACTCTCAACTGAGGTTGACTTGTTCTGCTAAAGTTTGCAAATCCCATTTACAGGAACTGCTAATAAACAAGTTGAAATGGGATACTTAGTTTTGGAACCTTCTAGATTTTAATGAAACTGGGTAGTTTGATCCTAGCGTAACCAAGCTTGTCTTTATTTTCAAAGTTATCTTAATCTTTATTTATTGGCAATATTCTTCACAATCTGTGTGTCATTTTAACAAATGAGTTGGTTATAATATATTGAAAATTTATGATGTATTTTTTAGAATGGGTTGAATATAGCTTTACTGGGGCTCTGTGGGAACTTTTTCTAACAAAAGCATGAAGTAAGCTTTTTACAATTCCTCAATGCAAGTACTTGTTGAAAAAAAAAGTCAATTTTTTTCCATGGACTGGTGTGTGTAATTTTCAAGATGGCAACCAAGATTGTTGGCAATAGTTATAATACTCATTGTTCATTATTCACTCTAGACAAGTTTTTTCAATGTGTTTTTTTTTTTTTTTTTAAATTGAGTGTGTTTGATAATATATTGAAATTCTACCACAGACGGCCACTCAGGGAAGGTATAATTTTCCAAATTGACTGCCAAATTAGTTGATTTTAACGGAAAAAAACCCTTTCTTCCCTGCCTCAATCACAAAAAAGGTTTCTCTAAGATATTTTGTTGTATTAGGTATGTTTATCGCCATGCTAAAAGTCTATCACAGTCTGACCACTGAAAAGGTTTTATATAAGATGGCATACAAGTTCCTTATTACAGACTTTATAATCAATGTTTCCACACACTATCAAGACAAATTCCTGGATCCACCTCTAAATTTAATCACTCTTGTCCTTTGATCCACCTTTCCACCAAAACTAATTGAAATTCATGGAGAACTTTTGGAGACATTGTGTGGATAGACATAATTGAATGTAGAAATCTATGAAGAAAAAACAACTGAAAAATTATGCCAAAATATCTCCCAACAAAAACAAATTTTTGTATCTGTTCCAAAATTTAATCACTCTTGCTTACCATATGGCTTGCTATCCTGCAAAATTTCATTGACTTTCATAAAAATAAAGGTTCCCTACAAGGTTACAAATCTGCCTGCGCTGTGTTGAAATGTTCAAATAAACAGTTAGAGGGAAAAAAAAAAAAAATCTGGAAAGATAATCAATATAGGACATGACATTTAGAGCTCACAATTTATGAAAACCATAAATCTTTTTGATTAATCAAATTTGGGTCCCTGAAAATGTTATCATGCCAACAGTTTATGGTACACGTGTCCTACATATCTATTGAACTTCGTTTGGTTAATCTGAAATCAGTTTGGATAGATCCATGACTTAATTATTCTATCATATTGATAGCAGCCATTTTTCTTTAGTTTACTGATTATAAACACTGCTATCTTTGACAATAGCTATGGTAGAAAAACAGTACATTGAACTTCTATTGAATTTGAAGCTTTAAACATTCAACGTCTTCTATTCTTGTTCTCAATTTCTATTGTGGAAGAGCAAATTGAATGGCATAATTGAATGATGGGTCAACGTATGATAAACTTAGTATAACTTGTGACTCATAAACTTCTTCCTTTTAGGAGTGAAACACCTAATCATTGATAAGATTAAATTCACCAAAACTGAACTTTCGATTAATTTCACCATCAAAATTAGATAATCTGAGAACATTGCTCTCTTAATGTTTTCAGTAACATCAAATCTTGGAGAAAAAATTATCAATTATAAATACACTTAGACTTTTTTACAGCTAACAAACTTCAAAAATGCCAAAATTGTTTCAGTAGCCAAGTTTAAAATCACTGAAAAAAAAGGAGGAAGCTGGACTCTGTGGAAGACAATGGCTTTGGTGTGTGTGTGCTTTCTTCACTGCTACCACCTCTTGACTTAGTAAGTTTACATGCCAAATATCAAGTCGATAGGCATTGTTATTTTAGCAAAGAAGAGGTCCAGACAAACAAACAAAAGGCTCAAATATTAGTATAGATTATGAAAATTCACACTTGAATCATGCTGTGATCCAATTAAGCATTAGATGGAAAAAATACAAATATCATTAAGGAATAGTGATAAGGATATCCATCCATTTCAAAAATGAAAAAAAATTCCTTCTCTGCTGGCCTTGTACTCCTGCTTACCTAAAATTGAAGTATAGATTTTGTTTATTTCTTATAGCAATGGTATATTTGTTGGAATCTTAATTTTGTTTTGTTCAATACCCAAAATCTTCTGAACATAATTTATTGATCTCAGTCTTAGAAATTTTGCGTAGATATAGTAGTTCCCAAAATTTTGTTACTCAAGTACACAAAGATACTCTGATATTCAGACAGGAATTGCATTTTTCTTCTCTGTACTCCGATTGTCTATTTAGTTATGTGTAATTCCCCTTTGATTTACTTGATGAATAATTATGAAAATCTAATGTTGGATTATGAGAATTGCCTCTAGCTTATACTAAAATTGAATGACCTTGAATATTGCAAAGCTCATTTCACAGGAATTTCATTAAATGACGGAAATAAGTTTTATTATAGCTGCCAAAACATACATGAACAACTGGTAAATTTTTCGTTTTTTATCTACTTCATTTATTTTGATAAATATGGGAGTTTTAGTCTATAAACTCGGTGCTTAATTGTGAGGATCTAATTTTGTATTTTCCATGTGTTGGGCTCTTGAAAGTACTTAAAACATAGGTCTACAAACTTACAGAAATTCTCATTGGTTCCCTAATTAAAAGAAAAAAAATTACTAATAAAGTCGAGGCAAATTGTCTTGAGCTTAGTATTCACAAAATATGCTGCGCCAATAGCACCCATTATTTTTTGAACACAGTGGGAGGAAAATAGGGAAGTTTTGGGTGTAGTTCTATCCTTGATTATATTATAATCACCTTAGTAAGGTCATCTACTGCATTTTCCTTTGCCACTCACATATCAATAAAATTCAAATTTATCTGTGAGACATGTTTGGCTGTGTCTATTTCATTGATATTTACCAAGTTTTTTTTGTATGGCTGTACTGTAATGTTATCTCCTACCACTTTTTATTTGGCAGAGTGGCAAGTCTTGCTTGAGCAAATCTTGCCTTTGTGAGCCTTGTTTGAGCAAGAGGTCAGAGGCCATATTGTAAACAGAAGTGAGGACGCAAATCTTCAGTTTCATTGAGCAACAGGTTGTAAACTGAGTTACAGTTCAAGTAACCAGAAGTTATTTTATTACCTTGTGCAACCAGAAAATAAAAAGGATACAACTACCAGAATGTGGACAGTCAGGATTACACTGATATTAAAAATATACAGAAACCAGCTGATATAACAATGGCATGATGACAGGGGGGGGGGTAAATGAGTTGGTAAGAAGATTGTGTTACTCCTATCTTCCAAATAAAATAGCATTAAAAATCTTGGCTTTTACTTGGGCCCAAACACCAACTGCTGGCATAAATGGGAAATATGTAAGTATTTCAGTTGCAAGAAAGTTCATTTTTATTAAGTTTAACTTAGTCAGACCTTAGGCCATAATAGTGGGAGCATCCAGTTTTAGCAAATGACTTAGCAAGATGTGCTTGCTATAGCCTTTGGCTATGATAAGCATCAAAGTCTATTTATCTTATGGCATTTACCATTAAATGTTTTCTATTTTTTTTTTAATATTGAAGAATAAAGAATTCCGTGCACACCTTCTCTAATCTAAAAACACAATTCAGTTGCTCGTGACAAGTCTCTTACTGAATATTGATGAGTTGCTATGAAGCAGTAATAACCTGATAAATGCTATTCTGTTTAGATATTGAAAGACCTATAAAGAAATCATTTATTCATGCTATTGGTAATTTTTATCATTTTCTGTCCAATAAAAGTGTATTTCATATATATGTGTGCGTGTGTGTGAATTGCATATACTTTACTGTGATAGTAATATTTCTTATGATCATTTTTTTGCTTTTCAAGGAACGTAAAAGTCTCGCTGAAACATAATTTGCTTATTTTGACTATTTGCAGCTAATTGATCTTCTGGGTATCTTGACTTTTGGTAGTATGAAAATGATTGCCACTGCAGGAGGGCTCATTGCTCTAGTTTGAAATAAGTTTTTTATTATGCTCACTGTACTCTGAGTCTTTGCTTGGTTACCAAGAATAGAATCTCAGATGTCTCCAATTGTATTCTATCTTCAAACACTATCCAACCCTATACCTTGTTATAATCATAATTCTTATGCAATATGTTTATCGTAAAATTTTGGGTAAGGTGATTGTAATCCACCTTTGCTGAATGTCCCTAACTTTTCTCAACCAATGGTCTAAAAACTGCCATGTTCTGCTATTACTCCATATCTCTATGGTTGACTAGGCTCAGTAAAAATTACTTGAGTTAATTGGTCCCTTATCCAATATGAACATTTCTTGATTTTTTTATTTTTGAAGTTTCTCTCATCTTTTTATGAGTCTTTTCATCAGTCATTTGGTCATACTATAAAGGATTTGTAAAAACACAAATAGAATAGATTTTTAAAATTTATACTATGGAATAAATGGTTGGGATCCTTATATAAGCACTGATTCCAGTTATTCAGCAACAGAGGAGTGCAAGTGAAATTTGGTACATCTTAGTACATTTTAGGAACTTTTGTATTATCTGCAATATAACTAGTTTTCAGGTTTCCATACACAAAATCATTTTGTGAATTTATTTTACAATAACTATTTGAGTCACAGATAATGGTTTCTTTCTGCTTTTTTATATATTTGATTTTATGAGTGGGGACAAAGATGCTTTGAAAAGTTGATCCATGCTGGTATGTATTTTGTATGTGTCGAAGGTTATAACTAACAGAAGTCAACAAGGGGAAATGTTTTACAAACTCACCTTTATCCTTTATGTAATCCCCAGAAGATGTCTCTCACAGCTAAGAAACAATGAGATTTCTTCCTTTATGTAATCCCCAGAAGATGTCTCTCACAGCTAAGAAACAATGAGATTTCTCTTGTTTATTATATCCGATTTCCTAATTGAGCTTTACATTATATCTGGACATGGTTGTAATTTTGGATCAGGGCTTTGACCCCTTTGTTAAATAAAGCCATAACATTTAGCTTTGTGAATTACTGTTTAGTTATGGCGCAACACCAATCCCTCAGTACACGAACATATTCAGAGCTTGTTCTTTAAAACGTAATCAAAACTCATTTTCTGTACAGTCTTTTGTATCTTTAACATTGTTCATTTAGTTTTATATTTTGAGTTTTACTATGTACATTTTTGTTGATATAAAAGCTTATTCAGTTCATTTTTGAGGTATGAGTGCGTGATTTTTTTTTTTCTTTTTTAAAGATTCATTATGGGTATCAAATAAAGATATTTTATTTAAATTTGATGAACTATTATAAATCATTAATTTTCATGACTACTTTTTATTTTCATCTTAATTTTTTTGTTGCTTTTTCACTTTCTTTTTTGACTGGCCTGATAAAAGTTACGATAGAACTTGAATCTTATATTTGATTTAAAATCAAAATAAAAAAAATCTTCCATGCATAAAAAAACTTGGCATACATAGATTTTGAAAGCTTTAAATGGGTGTTTAATGGAGGCAAAAGTAAATAAATTCATAGATGGGAGAAATTTGTCTTGATTTTTTTTAGTTGCTTTCTATCATAACTTTTAATCATTAAATTTAACCACAAAACTGACATTCTCTTTACAACAAACTAAACACACATTAAGATGTAGTGTACATCTGGATTCACATTTCTGCAATATCTATCATTATGTTTTCATGGGCATCTTCCCTATATCAAGAGAAAGATTTCAGAATTGAAATAGGAATTGTTTTACCGGCCTCAAAAATTTAAAAGAAATGATCTAACAGGAATAACTTTTTTGCAGTAGCCATGCAGTATCATTTTAATAAAAACCGACATGGTGATAGAATTCCATTGTTTTCCAAAGTTAAAAATAAAATGTGTGTTTATTTCAATTGATTCTGATTACACTGACCTTAGTTCAAACCAGTTTGGTCAAATACATTCAAATTTTTGACTAAATCTAAAGACTATCTCTCTATTATTTCTTGCATGTTCAATGAATAATGTTCTCCGCTTCCTTGCAACATCTGGTTGTTTATAACATAAAATTCTATAGTGCTATAGTGTTTCTTGTTTCAACTTTCAGAAAAGCTGCAGATTTTTGCTAGTGAACTGTCATCAAGGATTAACCATGTGTGGTCTAATAAGTGACCTAGATGACTGAAGTTGTATTTCAACAACAGTGCTCCCTTTGTAATTCAACGGTCTCTCTCGGGTCCAAAAGGGTTGAATTTACTTGTCAAACTCATCCTCTCTGTCTGAAGAAAAGAGGAACAGACATATCTATTGCTGGAAATGTTTGTTTTATATTTTCTTTGCTCAAATTATCCATGATTTGTCAAAGATATTGGATAGTGTATAGTTGAGCTTATTCAATGCTACAGTTGAAGATGTTCAAATCATAGTAAAAAAATCATGAGTGAATACTAATCATTGAGAAGCTGGACCTGTAGAGATTCCATGGGTATCAATAGCTAATATTTTTCATTTTTTCATGCCTCTGCTCTTCTCTCAACCTATGCTTGTTTCTCATTCTCTCCTTTCCAATCTTTGTTGCCAGTCCATGATTTTATCTAAATGCTATACCAACACGAATTAGTTTAATTTGCCCAAATCAGGTAATTTCTTAAAATAAAGCATACTCAGCAATCAGCATGTTTATCAAGAGAACAACTATTGATATAGTATTAATACTTTTCATTTTTTATCATAAGAAATAATGTATCTAAGCCTTTCATCAAATTCTATCCTCAGGGATATGTTAGATAAATGGCATAGCTTAGATAAGTTTGCCATTTTCAAGAAGGACATGTTCATCAAGTAAACAATTTTTTAAAATTAAAAAAAAAATCTTTTAATATAAACAGAAATTGACTATCTTGCTGTCAGTAGAAGGAAAACCAAGTGGCATCTTCATTGAGATTGTCATCAGTTGTAGGTAATATATCGCTTGGAGATACCTTTAATGATTTCTCTTCACAGAGATTACCTTATAAAAAGAGTCATTCATTTGGCTGATTCATTTTAGTCAGCAGGCTTATACAATTTGCAAATTGCAGTACAATAAGTACATGGAGTATAAACATTTCAAGAATTAGTGTTAACTCTGAATACTGAATTTTCTGTGCTTACGTATAAGGCTGAAGAATAAGTCATATGCAAAATATCTGCTATGAATATTTGACAAACATTTTTTAACATGTTCAGTGTCCTTTTGAATGGATTTTCTATGAACAGTTTAGAATAACATTTGCCATCCTTATCAAGTAGTGATGTTGATTTTACTAGTACAAGATTAATCTGCTGTTATGTGACCCAAAATACTATCCGTGTTTTATTTTTTTAAAAAATTTTTCATTAAAATTCGCTTCATTTTTGTCGTATAATTTGTACTTTTTGACGTTTTTGTTCACCAAAAAACTAAGATTATAGAGGAGTTGCATTTTTTTTGTTGTTTTTCTGTTTTTTTGAGTAAACTTTCCATTGAAGTCTTTGAGCAGTCAGTGTAGCAGTAGAAGTGATGGATGTGTTGTTAAATCATCAATCTGGAACTGATCTGAACATTTGAACAATCAAGTGAGCAGAGACTACTTTGTAAAACTCTTTTAGCCTACTGAGCCAATACTTTTTTGTATCTGAAATCAATGAGCAGATAAAATGTAAGCATACTCAAGTGTGCGTGTTACTTGCTTATGCAATGCAAGTTGTGTTTATGTGGGAATATTGATATCTGATGAATTTATTTGGACTAATACTTTTATATTGCTTTTATTCTTAGAAAAAATGTATTGGTCGTCTTGAAATCATTTTCTGGTTAGAAAGTGTGAATATTTTTCCAAAAAATATTGTTCTAGTAACACCTGCAAATGTAACTTTGAGAGTTTCAGATAATGCACCGTTTTAATTGAGGTGTTATCTTCATTACTCCGTCTATAAAAAAAAACATTTCCACAAGTCAAAAATTACTTTGAAGTAATGCTTACCATTTTGTGCTCATTCTAATTCTTATAACACCAGAGATAACCTACCAAGTATGAACATTTATATTGAGTTGCAAATGCATTTGTTGTTACGGATCAGATGTGCTGAAAATTGTTGATTTTTATCAAATGATATCAAAAGTATATTCTCTTATCTTTATAAACTAGTTCTTGTCCCCAAATAGTGTAGTGTTTGAAAAAAAATACTATTTTTATTTTATAGAAGTATTATAACAGATATTTCATACTAAAGAGGACATATTTTTTAGATATTGACCTGAAGCCTGTTAAGAATTCATGAAATTTGGTTTTTACCTATATTTCAGTAACTTCAGTTCATGTACTTGTGGTTTCCATTTTTTCTATTTAAATTCTTTAGTCAACAAGTAGGTATTTTGTCTGCTATTTTTAATCATATTCAAATATTTTTCTGATATGTAATATGCTATTTCAAAAATTTCAACAGATTTTATCAGTTCCATATGTTCGTTTTTACTAAAAGTAGTGTAACACTTTTAATGCTTGTACTGATCTTTCTTGAAAGAAAGAATCTTTGTCTCTCTCTCTTTAATATATATGATATAGAAAATATCAAACTTTAAATAGTAAATGAAAAAACTGATTTATCAGTAAGAGTTAGGTTATGAAGAGGGTAGATTACAATATCATGTTGATGAAAGGAGTATATGCTCTTCTTAACCACTGGCCATTTTGTTTGTTGTTGTATACTTTATGCTAAGTGTCTGTCATATTTTTGTTACCAAGATAAGAATAAAATGGCTTTGCTAACAATAGTTTTCAGAGGGTTTTCCATGGCTATATGGCCTAAGACAGTTGGTCTTGACCACAGAATAGTCTTCCAGTATGCACAGAGTTCTACAGTGATGTGCGAATGTTCAACCCAACCCTTTTAACCAAAGGACTGTATCTTATGATCCACGGAGGTGACATGAATAGGAGCAAGGCCTCTAGGTCATAGGTTTGACAGCAGTTCCCTTCTGGCAGATGCCCAAGCTACCTATGTAGGTCTGCCATCCATTTGTGGGTGTTATCTGACTGTATACCTGCCTGGATGGTTGAATCACAGGATGTGACCACTCAATACCTGTTAGATGCTAGAATTGGCTATAGAATTCTACTGTGTCTTTGAAGGAGAATCTTAACTGTATGGCTGTCTGCAAGTATGAGTAAAGATCAGTGGATTATTGCTCAATCTTTGAACTTCTTAGATCTCTCTTGCTTTGTCTTGATGGTAATAATGATGTGTTCCTTGTACAATCCAGTATATTCATAAATGAATACAAACTCTTCTGTCACAGGCTGTGGAGTTTCAGAAATGAAGAGTTATAAAAAAAAAAAAGTTTTTAGGCTTAAGTCTAGTAAGAAATAATAAAAAGGAATTTTTAGCTCAAATCATTTATCTACTTTATCTGATTTTTAACTGTAATGTTTTTAGTACTTTAGTCTTTGTAGTCATTTTCCTTTTCGGTAGAATATAGTTCTGTTTACAATTTGGTATTTTTTATTTGTCATTTTGAATTGTATTCACTCCATGCCTTACCGGACCTAGTTGGACTCTCCTAATGCTTATACTAATCTTATTTTAATTTTGAAAGGAAATTTTGAATGAACCTTATTTATTTCTCAAATTACTCTATCAATGTTTTCAGATGTTGTAAAGTTACTCATGATGTACATGAATTATTGAGACATTTTGTTCCAGAAGACAAACTCTCAAAAATCAGTAAATCATGGGTTTGCCCATGTGTCACTTGTTTCCCTGGGTAGTAGTCATCTCAGTTTGAAGATGTATGATGTTATATAACCATCTTGAGTATCAAAATCATTAAAAATGTATTTTAAATCTTATCTATTGTATTAATTTTTTTTCTTAGAGTTGAGTTGTAAGGCTTTGAATTGATTATATGATCTATATACATGGGCAAAAATACCAAGATATTTTTGCTGTATAATGATTTAAAATTGTACCTATCAGTAGTTCTAGATTATCCCATTTATTAAGCAACCTTCTCTCCCAAGTAACTACTGAAATCAACAGCTTTTGCAGTATTAATATGAAACAAATTTTATGTTATGTTCAGCACTGAAGGACATTATTTTTCCCTTACTTGCTAAATGTAAAATGATGTTAAGTACATAATGACCCAGTTTTGGAAATTCCCACCTTGTCTCCATTTTATCCTCCACATGCTGCCTTCCAGCAGTGCTATTTAGTCTCTGGGGAAGAGGGTGGAGTGAAAAAGTTAAAATGAAAAAATTGTAGTGCTTAAAATCTGACAAAAATGTCAAAACTGATAAAAAATTAATTTTGGGTGGTTGCCAGTTGGCAACTTACCACCTCTTCTGTCCTTGGTTCAATTTACAATTTAAGTTTATGCTAAACTGTTCACTTAGTTTGTGTCTGGCATTTTGAATAGACCAGGCATGTTCAGGTTGGTTGCCAGGACAGAATAGGTGGCAACCACCCAAAATTAAATATCTTAATTTTAACATATTTGTCAGGGTTTAAGCACTGCTTTTTTGAAATTTAAAAGAAACCTCTTTTTGATTCTATAGGTAATCCCCTTTGTCCTATTCTTGGCTTACATGTGTCGGTGAAGAAAACCTTGGTACTGAAGGTATTGAAGATCACATCAAGTTTTACCAACTAACCATAAGAAATTAGGCTCGTATCAAGTGCTTAATACTTTTCCTAATTTTAATACCTTCTTCATATTTTTTTCAAGGAATGCGTATATTGCTGTGTGTGATTATAATGGTTATAGGAAGCAAAAGGATCTTATTTTTAAATAAGATCAGTGTGCAGTTAGTTTATTATTAGGTTGCCTGAAAAGTTAGTTCTGTTTTTTTCATTAGATGGTATTAGGAACATTTACTTTAAGCTGAAAGATTGATTTTATTGTGACAGCTGTTACATCAGCATAATTTTAAGGAAATATCCGTCAAAATGAGCATATTTTTGTTTATTGATTCTGCTATTGAAGACAGAAAATAAAAAGTATAATTTTTGCTTACTTACTCTTTTTATCTTAAGATGAAAATGTGACTCAAACAAATGTTTGCGCTGTTTATGGATAAGGTGCTGTGAATGATTAAATGTTCATATCGAGACAGCATCTGAAAGTAGTAAAATCTTAGACGAAACCAAGAAACTCATGGAAAAGTGCAGAAACCTTAAACCATCACCAACAACAAGGGAAAAAATAGAGGGAACTGAACAAAACAATCAAAAAGAAACTAAGAAGACAAAAGGTCTATGACAGCAATCTTCGAAGCCACTCCTGAAAAACGTTGGGGCTTTAAAGCAATAAACAAAGCTCTTAGTATAGTATAGAAACAAATGACTAGTGAACTGAAAAAAAACGGAGACATAACTGATTGACGGACTGAAGTGTCAAACATGCCCAAGAATTCTACCAAAAACTCTACTCTTCAAGACTTGGATTACAAATTACCACCAGGATACGCAAGATGCTGACAGTCGGTTCGAGGACTTCCCAGAAGCCGATCAAACAAACAAAAAAAGGAAAAGCCTCTGGACCAGATAACATCACCATCAATCTACTCGAGAAAAGCTGGTAAGATTCTTAATAGAAAAATCAGTTATTCTAAAAAACAAAAAACAAAGTAAAGTTCCGAAAGATTGGAACACGGCAAACATATGCTTCTACATGAAAAAGTAAACCCAAAATACCACTTTCCACAAAAATCATCACCAACCGGATCACTAAAACACAAGATGAAAACCAACCATGGGAACAGGCTGGATTTAGAAGAAGCTACTTGACCATGGACCATCTCCATTCAATAAATCAGTTGAAAGAGAAAGCAGTAGAATACAGAATGCCACTCACTGTAGCATTCATAGACTTCAAGAAGGCTTTTTACTCTGTGGGAATTCCCATGGTCATGAAGGCCATCATTCTACAAAGTGTAGAACCTGTATACGTCAGAGTACTGCAACATAAAGTCACAGCAACTCAGCTCACATAAATTCTTCATAGCCTGTCTCAAGATGATCTTCCAAAACCTAGACTGGGAGAATGGAGAATCAAAATAAATGACGAATATCTAAGCAACCTCAGATTTGCTGACGATATTGTCCTTTTCACAGAGAACCTACACAACCTCCAACTTATGCTGGATGAACTAAACAAAGAAAGCAAGAAAGTCATCCTATACATGAATTTCAGTAAAATAAAAGTCATGTGTAACAACCACATTGAGAATAAAAACATAACTGTCAAAATCTAAGATGCAGAACTGGGGAAAGTTGACAATTATATTTACCCAGGACAATGAAATCTTCATGAAACCCACAAAAGAAGAAATCAAGTGAAGAATCACTCTTGGATGGAAAGTCTTTGGCATTCCTATGAAGAGTATTCAACCAATGCATCCTCCCGATAGTCACTTATGGAGTTGAAACATGGAACCTAACCAAGAGACACTCGCAAACTGAGAAGCATGCAACGAGCACATGAGAGAATCATGCTCAACCTCATATGGAGAGATTACAAGACAGCACAGTATGTAAGGAAGAAAATGGGAGTCAGACACATCATAAAATCGACTAGAAAACTTGTATGGCAATGGGCCAGTCATGTTGCAAGAATGGCAGACAACAAGATTCTAACATGGATCCTCAGAGATCACACAAGAAACTGAGGCTAACAGAATATATGATGGAGAGGTGAACTAGACAATTTCAGAAAATACTGGCTCCGCAACGCTCATGATAGAGAAATATGGCAGATCCTGGGGAAGGTTTATGTTTAACGACGGATGTTAAAACTGATGATGATTAATCTACATTATACGACATAGAAGATAGCCAACATACTTAAAATATCCAAACCAAGAACTGAAAATCATTTTCATCAGCTTGGTTTCGTTAGTTGCTTTCTTTTATAGCTTCCACATGTGGAAAACCCCTACTAGGATGTATTCCTCTCTCAGCTTAGTGTATAATTGGCTCTTCTAATAAGAAAATGTTCTACTTTTTAAAACAAATTTTGATGAATGTTGGAAAGTAGATATTTTACAACATTGTGGTATCAAGAGATCATGGGGCAAGTGAAATGTACCATATGAAGATACTAGATGCCAGTCTACCTAAAAAAAAGTCGATTTTGTGTATATCGTGGGATTAGAAAGGAGTTCTCTCTAATGAACTCCTGGAAAACCAAACAATTGATATGAGGAAGTACTGCTCAAAACTGGAGGCAGCAATCAATAAATTAGTAAAGAGAATGGGCATAATATTCTGTCAAGATGATTCTAGACCATATGTTTCTACATTACAGCTTTGCTGCGAAGTTCCCAGTTATCTGCTTTATTTGCCAGGTGTTGCACCTTAGGATTACCTTTAATTTGGGTTTTAGAGTATTCTGGTAATGAAAAAAATTTGATTCCCTGTAATACAATAAAAAGCAGCTAGAGCATAGTTCATTGGAAAAAAAGATGAAATGTTTTTAGAAGATGGAGTTATGGAATTACCTCAAAGATGGATGAATGTTGTAGAACAAAATGATAAATATTATAAAGTATACCGGCTATTGGTGTTTAAAAACATAATATTGACCTACTTACATCAATAACACTCAGCTCAAAATAACTAGCTTACTAGTATTAAGAGAATTTTGATTTTTGTTCATGGTGTTATGAATGAGTCAGTGATGAATAGGTAAAAATGTTGGGGGTCCATGGTCAACCCAACTTAATTTATTGCGGACAGTGCTATAACAAATTGCGTTATATTGGGGATGCCTTTACTACCTTTCGAAGTGTGTATGGAAGAAAGTTTTCAAAGATGTAGACAACTAATCTCCGCCATACAGTACAACATGGTATCAGCTTATAGGAAATCAGCTTTTCATCTCCTTTCTTCAAAGGCAATCATTAGTAAAAACTTCAATATTTTACATAGCTCAGAATTCAGAAAAGATCATGAACAAATTTGCATGAAGATGAAAATCTGTTTATAGTTAGATGACATGGTATGAAAAATAAATCTAGAGTCCACCAAAATCCATGAATAGGTTTTTGAGAAAAAGAACAAAACGTGATTAAAGGTGATAAGAGTGGTGTTCAGTAGACAGGAGAGATATGTCTGTTCAAGACAAGATAAAACCCTGTTCTGACATTTAATTAAGTGGTTTCCAACCTGGAGGGGCACAGACTACTGACGGTTGTATAATGTATAGTAGAAAATGCAGATCAACTCCTCTTCATCATAGATCTTTTTGTGTGGGTGTTGCGGAACCAATACTTTCTGAATTTGTCTTAAGAGTTAGGGTGAGCTGGTATTACCTTGTCTTACCCCTTTTTGTCGCTGAAAGGGCTCCAAATCTATATGTAGCCTGATAAAGGAGCTGCTATGACTGTATATATGATGCAGTACTCTGACGTATACAGGTTCTGCACCTTAGAATGATGGCCTTCATGACCATGGGAATTTCCGCTGAGTCAAAGTCCTTCTTGAAGTCTATAAATACTACAGTGAGTGGCATTCTGTATTCTACTGCTTTCTCTTTCAACTGATTTATTGAATGGAGATGGTTGATGGTTAAGTAGCTTCTTCTAAAGCCAACTTGCTCCCATGGTTGGTTTTCATTCAGTGCTTTTGTAATTTGATTGGTGATGATTTTTGTGAAAAGTTTGTAAATGTAGTCTGTAGTCGTTGCGTTCTTTTGGGTTTCCTTTGTTGTATAAAAGCATTGACTGCAGTGTTCCAATCTTCTGGGACTTTACTTTGTTTTTGACATAAGTTGAATAGAAGAGCTAAATTCCTAGTGATGATCTTACCAGCTTTTCTTGAGTATATTGGTGATGTTATCTAGTGTAGGTGCCTTTCCTCCCTTTGTTTGATGGCTTGTTTCACCTCCCATGGCGTAACTTCTGGAAAATCCTTGAACATTCCTCGTGTCTTGTTAATTGTGTTCATTGTTTTGGAGTCCTTGTCTGGAGGAATAGTTTTTGGTAGAATTCTTGGGCACATTCGAAAATCCTGTGTCTTCCTGTTGTTAGGTCTTTATTTTCCTCGAGAATGCCTGTTATTTATTTCCGTCCTGTACTGAGAGCTTTGTTTATAGCTTTGAAACCCCCAACTATTTTCAAGAATTATTTTGATGATTGCTGTCATTTATCTTCTTTCTGTTTCTTTTCAGTTTTCTCTGTTGTTGTCGATGGCTTGAGGTTTCTATGTTTTTCCATGGGATTCATGGTTTTATCTGAGATTTTGCTAATGATTGGTGTGCTCCTCGGATTAAATATAGTGGTGATTTCTATTAGAGGGACTGTTATTTTGTTGTTGAGTTCGTTGATATTAGTGTCGTTCTCCTCTTGTTTGGTAAGAATTTTATGTGTTTTTCAGTTCACACTTGAAAGATCGAGTGAGCTCTTTTGGTAAGTTTAATGGTCGCGGTTTTAGTGTTGAACATTTTTCAGTGTTCTTTGTTGGTATTTATTTGCATTTTATATCTTACCATCCTGTCATCACTTCCTACATTGACTTGATTGAGGACTTGAATGTCTTTGACAGTGGCACTGCTCTCTGTTTGAATGAAGTCTAATTCCTTCTTGATTTTGAGGTTGGAGCTCTTCCAAGTTTCTTCCATTTTCTATTGGGTTTCTCCTTGAAGAAGGTATTCATGATTTTCAACCTGTTAGAGTACTCTTCTTCGAATCCTTTCTTGCGGGAGGGGGGTGTTCACTCCGCCAACGGCTTGTTTATTTGCTAGTTCTTGGGTGGAAGATATATTCCCATTGTTAAGTATTCAAAATTCTGAGAATTTTCCCTTGATTAGATTGAGGTGTAACTTGTGCCTCTATTTTTCCTAGCCATGAACAGGCAATATGTGCAGAAGTCATTTTTTTCTCTTCAATGCACAAAGTAATATACAAAGGCTAGATTTCAGGTTTTGTTTTTTCTTTAAGCATTTTAAGTTTCATTTTTTATATTTCTATTGCCCAATTTTTAATTTTCCAACAGTTTTCTTAAATGTATTTACAATTTATAAATCAAAATAAATCTTCTTTGTTATCCTATGATATATGGTCATGGTCTTCCTCCTTCTCATTCATATCACCCTCGTCATCTGCAGCACTTTCACCAGATTCTTCAGTTTGCTTGCTGGCTAAAAAATTGGAAAGCGAAACTTGTGTTCAGCTTTTGTTTTGCAACAAGCTATTATAGAGGCTGTGCATTTTCTTCCACACACCCAAGTCTCCAGTTCCTCCTACCATCATAACCGCAAATGACTCAGCCTGACATCCTCACATTTTGGGGATTTAGGAACACTCAAAAATATTTTCCAATATTAATTGATAGTAATTGCTCCTTCACTTGATGCCATTTTTGGCTTTTGAAAGGCTTTTATACGAACACTCTACTTTCAGATAACTGGGGAGAAACTTGAATTTCTGAACTTTTTAGTAGGCATTAACTACATAATTATATAAATTTACTTGTTTAATGAACTGTGCGATTTTCTTGGTTTGCTCTCCATAACACTTGACTTACACCCAGGGGTAAAAATTTTGCTGATAAAAGTACCTGCTTCCTACTATTTAAATATACGTACTCTTCTACTGAAACAAATTTATTATCATTTTCCTCAGAAAAAAGTTTTATAGAAATTCAAATATATCTGAATTTTATCACTGGTATCAAATAGTAACTGATTATTGGCTTATAATCACTGTAATGTTGCTGTTGCTGCTAATGATATTGATACAGCTGGTTGTCTTTAGATCGTGCTATCACATTCTCCTCTCAAATCTTGCAACGTCTTTGTGATAAGAGAGAACATTTCTGGTTGATTTAATGCAATTCTATCTATAATACATCAGCTAAGAAAACAGAAAAATAACATAGAACAACATACATGTTATGTGGTAGATCCAGAGAATTGTCAACAGTGTTGAGCATTTGTTAAAATGTGTGGTGAATGCATTTAAAAAATTTATGCTCCTAATGTCATTTTACTATTTGGTTTAGTATGTATTATTTTCCATTACTTGCTATCAGTGTTTGGCGAAGCTAAAAGACCCCAACCGGCTTTGCATTTGAGTTGAGATTTTAATTAGGGTTTTGCATAATTTCCTCTGGTACGATATTGCAAATGTTAGCAGTGATTTTTATTCAATTAATTTTTTATTTTTATAAAATGTGAAGTTTACTATTTTCATACCAAAACTCTTGCTCATGTTCAAGATGTTTTAATTTGGCTACAAAATCAAGAACAGACTGTTTCCATCAGAATGATATCACTAATTTTTTTTTCTCTTCTGTTGAGTTTCTTGAAGTATCTTTTCTTGATTATCTCTAATACTATGCAAACATCTCTATTTATCATACTCCCATTTTTGCTGGATAAGTTAATTCATTGAGATTCATGTGAAATTACTAAATCAACTATAAATGATTTTTCAAATTTATCAAGTATATAGCAGATTTGTATGATAGATTAAGAATTGAAATGATTATTATTTGGTTTTTTTTTTCCAAGTCAGTGAATAGTAGCCCTACAAAGTATTTAATATATCTTTTCTTATTCAAATGCATTGAAATTCTTTAAAAGATAGTTGAGCTACGATATTTTAAAACTAGATTTGTTGATTGAGAAGCAAAATATTCCAAATTTTGATAAACTTCTCAAAGAAGGGAATGAAAATGAAACATAATTTAAAAATTCTTTTTGAATGATTTTTTTAATCGCTTTCTGAAAACATGATTTTGTTATCTGAAATTTTGGCAAAATTTTGTATATCCTACAAAAAGCGTCTTTGTCTCTGTCTCCCTTTCTATTTAATGTCATTTTGCACTCTTCTCTAAATTGGAGTCGGAAAATAGAATTTTACCGCAGGTTATTATTATCTTTGACATTTTTAAAGGTTTTGTTTACATTTTTTTGAATATGTATTTTATTTTCATATTGAAATGGTGACTGATAAACTTCTACTATGAAACGTTCAAGTAGAACACCAACCAATAGAAACTATACAGTAGCAATTCTAATTTTGTTGAAGTGACTCATCAGTCTGCATGTTATAGATATGTCATCACTTAGATTATCATAAACTCTTTTCAAAAGCATTCAATAAGGCAGGGCCGCGTGAGTGGTGGGGACCTGCAACTAATCTTTTTATTTTTTTTCTCATCATTCATATATAATGAAAAGCAGCAGGTATCCTCATTTTAATCTATTTTAGTGTTTTTAGTTAGCTCCCGTTTGCCCTATCAGTCAATCCAATTTCATTTCTTCATTTGTCTTCTGCATTTCATTCAGTTTTTCTTCCTAACCTTTCTTATATTCATTTCAATATATGTTTTCTTAGCCTTTCTCCTTTAGTAATAAATTAAATGCTCATTTCTTAACATCTTTTTCTATTCTTCTGAGCTTGGCACTTCATAGTATTTTTTTGTGTCTCTCTGCTTTCACTTTTTGAAGCCACTTGTAGAACTTGGAAATGGTTTCCTGTTGTTCTTATTCCTTCGTTTTGAACTAAACCCTCAACTTCAGTTCTGTGGGAATAGTACTGTGGCCAGTAGTGTGAATTCTTGAAAAACTTTTCTTGAAAATAAATTAAGAAAAACATGCATCATATTTATCAATTTAATATTTGTATGAAGATCTTTTGAAAAGTAGTGCATTTTATATTGTATGTGTGAGTATTACATCAATTCATTGGATTACATTTATGAATGCCATTATCTGATTTGTAGAATTTATTTTTTTCTATAAAACTTAAGAAATCCTGATTTGTGTTGAATATTTTTAAAGTTTTAAAATAGTGATTGAGTGTTTTATAATGCCTTTTAAACCAATGAGAATGGTTTGATCTTGATTTGAATCAAGTGGCTGGTTGGAAATATTGGGGTTGTACCACTGAGATAATATAAAATGCCTTTTATCATTTTCGTCCATTAACCTGGGATTTAGCGAGAATAATTCAAGGTTTAGGTCTTCGTTTTTCAGAATCATTATTGAGTTTATCAAAGGAGACATGATTCATCTGTATTCTAAAATATATTGTTTCCTTAAATTTGTTACATTAAAAGGATGTTTCATTTCTGCCAAAGCAAAGCTAAATGATGCCTGATATTTTTGAAAATCTGTTTACAAAATTATGACAATTTCTTTCTATTTTTTTCCCCTTCATTTTAGTCTTTTCCTTTTATTTCAAATATCAAGTTTTTGAACGTCTGGTACTTCTTGAATATTTTGAATAGTTGAAAAAAATTAAATAGACTATAAAACTACTATTATTTGACCATCTTTGAAGATGTATTTTCATTACTCTGTTAGTGACTTGATTTTTATTTAAATTTTTACATGATCTATGAATTTCTTGTTTTATTCATTATTCATACTTGATAAAATAAGCAAGCGAGGCTTCAGTGAATTTTGAGTCTAGTTGGTATTGAATAGGAATATATCTAGGCTTGTTAGAGTAATTGCTCTCTTCAATTTCCTCTGCTATCATTTTTCTCTTTCTGGGGAGGTAAAGGAGCAGTGGCACCTTGTCATTAAGGAAGTGGCTATGTTCCCCAAAGTTAATCAATATTGTTGCTGCAAAGAAAGGAATTTAGGGGGAAGGGGCATTTTTAAAAGCAGTTTCTTTATTATTTTATTTATTGAAGGGGGATTCCTCGTAACCTATCAAGTCTATTCCAGTCATGCTATACCAATAACCCCTTTCTTCATTTTTTATCAATTGAAAATTAATACTAATAAAAAATTAACAAAAATAAGTAATCATATGCAAAAAAATATTTACTTTTTGTCATTAGATTTTCAATTGTTTGCAGGTATGTGTAGTCGTGTGTGAATCTTCATATAGATTGGCATGTACAGAAGTTTATAGAAAAAATAATCATTTACAAAGAGAATTTTTCAATATGATGGTTTGCTTACAAAATTATTTTAATGTTTACCAAATCTTTGATGAATGGAATAGAATTCTTTTTTATTCTAAAGAAAAATTCTCCCTTCTGTAGAACCAGAGAAATAAAGCACAACTTGCTCAATAAGTTCAGTCCAAGTCACTTTGTTTGACAGTAGGAATGATAAAAACAAGTAATTTCTCTTTTCTGCAAAATTTAGATTAAATTATATTATCTTTGGAAATGCTGTTATTTTTTTTATCATTATCATTATCAGGTTTTACTTTTATCTTTCAAATCTTCCATACTTTTTTTTCAATCCCCCTTTCATTAATTTCCAGTTCATTTTCTGTGACCTAATGTATATTTTCCAACTTGTGTAAGACAATTTATATATTTTTAATGTTATCAACTTTTATTTTAATCAATTGAAGGTACAGCTATAAAACTGTGTTTATATTGATGAGGCACACTAGAAACACGTCTACATTTTTACTTGTCTGCTTCCTTGTAACAAATTTGAATATTTCATGAACTTTTAAAAAAAATTGCATTTTGTTATTGTAAAGAGACTTGTTATGTTGCTGCTAATTTATATCTACAACTAACTTTTGTTCGTGTTTTCAAATTTGAAGACTTAAGTGTTCTGTTTTTACTTATTTAGCATGTTTATCCAAAAAATGGTTAATTTATGAAATAAACTTATTTTAACAGCTAAAGTATTACTACTACTCCACCTGTTAATTTCTCTTGAGCAAACATAAAAGGATTGATCTGTTCTTGTTTCATCCAATGTGTTCAGCTTTTTGTTATAATTCAATAATTATAATTCAATATCATTAATTTTTAAGATACTCTCAGCTACCCCCAAAAGAATTCTAAATTCCCTGTGTTTTCTTTATAACAGAAGTCATAAATAGCTGTCTCATATCTTGTACTAAATAGTCTTCTCAAAGCCTTTCATCTGTCTGAAAATAGCTTAAAAAGTATGAGCGTATCTTACGAGATATGACACGTTGAAAAGCTTGGAATTTGGAACTCATAAGTAATCATTCAGAAAAGTACTGGCCAGGTTAATTTCTTGACTCTGTTCAGTTAGTATAGTAACATTTTAAAAATTCAGGATCTGTTTTTCAATCATTTTAAAGTGCAACTTTATCCCCATGATTTTGATATATATGTATATATGTATATATGTATGTGTGTGTGTAATTTTCAAAAATATCCAGATGTTTGTATCTATAAAAATGTATATATATATATCCTTGTGTGAATGGGATAGTGATGAAAGTTATGTTTAATTCTTACTGAAGCTAGCAGATTTGGTGTCATAACTATTGAAGATGATGTAATAGGTGAAATTTTTCAATTCAAAAACTAACCTCAATGAAGATGAAAGTTTTTGATATAACTGAATTGTTTTCCATTTTTCTGTTTAAGATTCTATGAGGATGTATCAATAATGCAATTTTTCTGATAACTAATCTTTTACATTATTGCTTTCAGGGAGTGGTGTCAGTAGTGGAAAAATCCTCCAACGCTTTCCTGAAGTCGACTGGGAAGACTGTCCATATACACAGGGTGTAGAATGGGTAAGTTTCTGGATTCCATCATAAATTGGACATGACCTCTGCCTTCAATAACCGACAGTATAGAGCATTAACTCTATAATTTATGACTGTGCACAATATCTTCCTACCTTTTTATAGTCTTTATCTTATTTGAAACATATCTGTGATCTTCTATTAGCCACAAACATGTTATAAAATGATTTTCAGGAAGTTTCCTACTTTTTGCTCGCAGATTTTACCCTATGACTTGTTGAACATAGGTAAAGATTTGAAATTTTCAAGTACTTAAATGTTTGCTTCTGATTATTCTTTGCTGTTCATTAATTTGACTATTGATCATGTGATCTGAACAAGGTTTGCTTTTTTTTTAAATTGAGTACCGAAGTTGCTAATCAACATACTGGGTTCCTCATACTTGTGACCTTGTGCTGTACGTACTAAGATAAGTTTTGTAAATCTCACTTCTGCCATACTAAGCTAAGCTCAGTAAGAATCAATAATCTTAAAATTCTAAGATTTGTGACAAAAATCTTTCATTGATCCAATTGACAGTCATTTTCTGCTTTAGATGTTTAACACTAGAAAGAGGAGGTTTGAGTATTTTTGCTACGTTCTCAGACTATCACCCAATTGAGCAAATTTTCTATTTTATCCAACTAGTTTATCTCTAGAAACTTCTAGTCATTAAGAATCATTTTATTTTCAACTTCTTATCTCAGAATATCCAATAGTAAACTTTATTCTATGCACTAAAAATCAGTTCCTTCTCAACCCAAAGGCAACAAAATTGGTCTAGGTTTCTCTTGATATAATTATCTAATTAAAAGTAGTGACTTCAATTTTTGCACATTTAACTAGGTGATTTTGAAATATAACTATGCAATAAATGTATTTCTCTGTCTTGGCAAAACCATTGGAGGGAATTTGTGATTAATCCCTGATTAAAATATTCCACTTGAAAGTCTTATTGCGATTTCTATATGCTTTGATATTAGTCCAGTCATCTATTTTAGCAACTTATTTTTTATGTAGTAAATTTAATTACCCAATTTTTGATAAAATCTTATTATATTGAAAGAATTAGTGTATATTGTTTTTGGGAGAATAAAATTTATCTTAGTTTGATAAGTTTAGTATACACTATTTACTCGTGTACGAAAAACTTTGACATTGATTTTGGGTTAGGGAGGATCTAACCATCTGGATTACAAATAACTAAAAAAAAAAATAAAAACCTTAGGTACTAACCCAATATAAATCTTACTTTGAAAAATAACCCTTTCTAGAATTGGATTTATATTTAAAAAGCATAGTCAGTCTTTTTAGTGGAAATTTTCATTATCATTGTATAAAGAAGCCAAGCAGGTAGATGATGATGATGATGATGGCTAATGGTTTTGTTTGTGTACATTTATCACCTGATAAGGACATAAATAGCACATAGTCTTTCTTGTTAGGTATCCACGCACTTACTCAAGTGGTGGGGTCATCCAGAACTTACCTGATTTTCAAAGTTAGTGCTGCAGGCATTAGGGCATGCCCCCAGACCTACCCCTTCTAGTACAAAGAGGAGGTGCTGCCTTGGGGATAGATAACCAAATGCCACACTTGAGCCAATATTATTGGCTTCCAGTCCTGACATATAAGAAACTGGATGGTTATATTCAATGGTTAGGTCAGCAGCTGGTAATCTTTGCTTGTTGAATGGTAGCACATGTGATTTGTCTGCTTGTCTCTCGTTGACTGTTTAGCCTATCAAGAGATCTGTCAGCAGTTTCTTCTAAATATCGTCTTCGCTAAGTTGTAACTCCTTGATTTAGTGTAGTTGGGAGCTTTGTAGGTCTCCAGTTTGTGTGTGTATACATGTATATCTCATGCTCTTTCACACATATCTATATGTTACATATGTATTAAAAACACTGCATTTATCTGCTCGTAGGTGTCTGTTATATCATTTTAAAATTTTTTTTAAAACAATATTTCTGTATTCCTTTGCACTTTATTTCATTGTTACACATGTTGGGATTATAATTTTGGTTTTGTGTGTTAGAAAATGTTCCTGTTTATCTATTTGGTACATGAATGTTCACCTGATAATCAATTGACGACTTGAGATATCTCAGATTCTGCAGTATTGTTATTTGAAAGATTTACCATTAATTGTAGTCTTTTGATGGAATAGATTTATACTCTTTTGACCTGATATATTACTATAGTATTAAAAAAATAATGCCATGGATTTCTTGACTTGCTGAAGAACATATAAATGTCTTCTTCATGCATTCATGAAACATTCAGTTAAAACGTATCTGACTTTCCTGATATTAATTGCCTTATTGAAATAATGGCAACAGTATTCTTCTTTTCTTTCTTTAATGTCTATTGTATTACTGAAGAGATGTTTTGAAATGATGGTTTTAGCTGCTGTTTAATGTGACCAATAGTGCATAACCTTTAATGTTGACTCTGACTTTCTATCCAGAGTCTCTAGATGTACATTAAGTATTAAAAAAGTGGCATCTACATCATTTTCAGTGCGAATTGAATCCAGTCATGATTCTGCTATTTGTGCTTGTCATTCCTTCATGGTTCTTCTATTTTTTGTGCAGTAGAATAACATGAAACATTTTGCATCATGAGTAAGAAACCTGAACCATCTCCTCGTATCGATATCTAACAAATTTAATAGTCGGTTGAATTTTTTTTTATTAATCTAATAAAAACAAAGAAACGTAAAATTTATTGTATTTTTTTTTTTTCATCAAATATACACCTAAAATGATAAAGAAAGGTGATATGAATTTCCTTTGTTTTTATATGATAGTTTCATATTTCATTATAGATAAGTTGGTTTATCCACTGTTCAATTGAAGTATTTGAAGAGAAATGCAGAGAGATCTCTAGAAAGTAGCAGTTATGTATAGTACTAGGTAAAGCTATAGATGAAAGACTTGATTATATTACAGTGGATCAGTATTTTTCCATTGTCTTCCTCTTTATATTGATATTTTTGTTGTTGGTTTGTTAAGGTGTCACAATACTAATTATCCCAATAATGTCATCTTCATCTCGGAAAAAATCTATGAAGAAAAGGAGTATTCAAATCTTGTTACCTATCTGTTGTATGCTTTCAGCTGAATAATTTCTTGGTGTATTTGTTCAATGGATCTTCTATTTTTATCTATAATAAATAACTCTTAAAGGTGTATTATAAATGTGCACACTATGCTAATCGCCATCTGGTGTCAGACTTCCTGTAATAAGCAAAATACAGAAATCAAAATTAAAACAGGATTTGATTTAATGTCTCCACACTGTCTCATTATGAAATCTACGATATGCTGCTTTGCAGTTGATAAATATACTTGGGGGATTGGCATATTGGTCAATTTAAAACATATTTGTGGTTTGTTAGTATTGGTAGATAAATATATGAAGTAAGCTTAGTAACCAGTTAACTAAATCAAAGTTTAAAAAAAATGTATACACCCCTTTGAGGCAACCAGAGTACCCTGACTGTCAGGCATTGATCTATTTCAAACCAGCAAGAGATGTCACAAAACTATCATGTTTCTGCATGAACTATGAAAAATAATCTTGAAAACCTCAAATCGTTTTTTATTCACTATTTTTCAAGAAAGATAACTCTGTTCAACTTCATAAATCAAGTAAAACCAGGGCACTTGGAATTTATGGTCAGTGTAGAATCTTTTCATTACAAAAAACCCCTTTTATTTATAAAATTTTCCCCATGGAACTAGGCTTTTGAATAGTCTACCTACTCAACAAACTTCTGGAACCCCAGCAATCAGTTTGTAGACTGCCCCTCACCCCCAGGGGTCTGTGTGCCCCAAATTGGGAACCATTGATCTAGAGTCTCCATCTTTTTGGAAATTGCCACCCTAGTTTGTCTGAGAAACATTGATAAACTAGACTCGCTACTATATATATATATATATACACACACACAACTGCATACAAAAATGCACACTGTATACATCTTGTATTATACAATTGACATACACATACAATGTTGTGAACATTTTTGATCTTTACTGCAAATACAGGTCTCCCTGCTACAATACAGGTGTTGGGGTCCAAAAAAGCCAACTGCTTTATAACCAAGCAGTGAAGAGGAGGGGATTGGCAAGAATAAATGAATAACAGTCAACATTGTCAATTATACAAAAACTTGGACTTGAACAGATAAACAAAGATTCTTTGAAGGTTTTTTTGTTAAATAATTCCACCAAAATAACTCCAATATATTAAGAAGAATACAGTACACCAAATTTCAGTAATTTGAGACACATTTGCAATGTATACCAGACAAGTTTTTAACTCATTTCTAATGATTTGACACCTTGTGAAAGAACTAAAAACACCAATAGATAAAATTACAGCTAAACAAATGGTGCTTATCATGATCCCGGAAAACTAAGTAGTAAGTATCTTGAATGTTGAAAACTTGAAAACAAGAAAAACTAAGTCAAGTTTAAAACTGTTGGCATTTATTCCTTGATTACTGAAATTATCTATGAAAATGTTACTTTGTAGAAAAATGGTAGTGAAAAAACCCCCAAAACGCTAGAAAATTTAAATGTCGGTTTAGTTTAAATTTATCGATGTCTCTTTGGTTTTTAGAGGCATCGTTGCCTCACTATAAGAGGCTCTGTTGGCCGTCGGTCCTGATATTGTTTCTCAGTTATTTCAAGTTAGATAATTCTTCCACTCAGGGTCACATGATCTGGCAATAAGAGTGTTTAAAATATTGTTTTAAAATCGATTTTCTCACCTGTTTTAAGTCAAATGTACTTTATAAGATGCTTCTTACCTAAAATTATCTTCTACTTATCATGTGATCTAGCAATAACATTTAAACTTCATGGTGGACTCCTCATTGAACTTTTTGGTCATTTTTTTTTTTTTTTCTTTAATGTAGATACAAATTTGAGAAAACTATTAACTTGCTTCTATATATTTGAAGGAAATAATTTTTGTACCGGATTTTTCTCCAATTCTTCTTTTTGATGATATGAATTTTATGAAAATTGATTTAACCATTTTGTGATTGAATAGTTTATGTTGATCTTTTGGTATTGTGGATTTCATAAGTTGTTTACTTTTGTTTTTCAAATTAAAGAACAAGTCTTTTGATAAAATTCTTTTTTAATTGAGTTTTCTGGATGAGTGGGCAATAATATAGGCAAAAATTTTGGGGTCTGTCATCCACCCACTTCATATTGTGATCCACACTGTAAAGAACTGCTTTATATGGGTGGGGGTGCATTATTGCCTAGTTTACCAGTCTCTTGTAGTAGTTGATGTAAATTACCCCAAGTAACAATTTCATAATTCTTTTCAAGTTATTCAGTTTAAGAATGTTGATGTTTTCCAAAATACGATTGAGTCATTTAATTATGACTTCTTCATAATCTGGTGAATATACATATAAACTGTATAAATGAAATAAGTTGAATCCGTAGCAAGTTTATTATATCATGTAAGATTCTGAGGTTAATAGTGGCCAATGAACTAGGACAGAAATGAAAAAAATTAACATTTGAATGAAAAATTAATGATAATAGTTGATTGTTTTGTGATATAAAAGCTGTGAACTATGGCAAAAAAAATCTTGCATTTTTCTGGTAATCTCCTCTTCAAGAACTGACTTTTGCCATTAGTATTTGAGTATCTTCAATGCATGCATGTATTTGCTATATGCTATACGCCATATTATATCTATATATTCTGATTCTAAGTAAAGCAGATACAAGAGACTGGAATCATATTTCATGTGATATATGAAACTTGAGTTGGGAATAATAGGAATGAATAGACAAGCTCTTTCAGAACTTCAGAGATAAGTATGTGCTGTAAGCACATACCTACATGTGTATGGACATATATGGCTTGTGACTATTTACTACCACCGAATTCATTATTAATATTACTTTTATAGTAATGAAGTAGTACAATGTCTCGTCTAATGCCGCTTCTTTTATAGTTTTGGGTATTTTCATACCTGATCTACAAAATAATAGCTATAGAAATAACGAATAAACTATCTTAGCTTTTAACATTTTAATATTTTCCTTATTGACTGCAAGTTAATAACTTTTTTCCATTTTATATCATACAGGATAATGTATACATCAGCAAAGAATGTTAAAATATTTTATGTTTAATTCAGTTTTTAGTTAACTCAGTTTTCAAGACAGATAAAAATGTACAACAGAGTTGATATTTGTAAATAGTAATGTGTGTGTGTTTTTCCTATTTGTTTTAAATATCTTAAATTCTGATTAAAATGAATTTTCATTGTGACCTAGTTTTTTAATGAGTTTCAAGAACATGATAAACATAAGTCAACATGTGAAAAGCGACTAATTCATTAGAATGTAAATCTTAGTCCTTATATATCTTACATAAATAATTTATTTATTATGTTTTTATATCCTAAGTGAAACTTGCCTCATAGTAGTCTGCCCGTATCTATTTTAGAATAGTTCCTAATTTACTTTCCATGTTCTGTGATAGTTTCATAAAAGGGTGGGTTCCCACAAAGTATATTAATTTCATGTGTGAGTCTCTAGTTGAAGCATTTCCTGATCTCAGCCAACAAACTCTGGACTAAATCTTTGTAATTTGTTCATAATAAAAAGGAAAATAGCTTTTGCTTTCCTAAATTGCCTTTCTCTTCTGCTCGTACAATGTTGTTTTTCCTCTCTTCTATTTTGGATGCTTGATATTTGTTCTCTCTTTTTTTATTCACCCCTGTCAACGAAGTTGGAGATGTATGTGTATTTGATCGTATCTTTCCATCTATCATCTGCCATTTATTTATCCTATTATGTTCAAGTTTCAGAAGCGTGATAAAATTTGTCTGAAAACTGTAGGAGTTGACTATCCATTTTACACTTTAAGTCAACTATTGGAAATATTGTTTAATTGATCTTTATTCTTTCACAGGTAAGAAGGGATGGTAAATTTTGGTGGGTTGGATCCAGTAATTTCCTTTTGATCATGAGATATTGCTCCATTTTTATTTATTTATTTTCTTTTGTACACCTATGTAATCTGGGGTAAGAAGGAGTTAGTAAATTTCATGGGAATTAATGAAACACATCTGTATACTGTTTTAGTGTGTGCATTTTTGTCAATGAATGTTCAGAGGTTCATAGCTTTATTTGAGCCAATATTCAATCTTCATCATCAAAACTATCTTTGTTGATATTACTTGCTTATGACTTGATAGCAAGGTTCTCATACCCTCTTGTGTTTTTAATCGTACTGAAAGTTTTGATATAGTAGATTATATATGTGTATCAAAGTTGGTATGTACTAATTATACAAATCATATGTATGCTGGAAACTTATTTGTTTGATGAAAAGTTCTAATAAATACTTTGAAAAGAAGAGAAAGCTTTCAAATTGGCCTTTTTTCATGGAACTGTGAGGCTTTAACTTGCATCACCATAAGAAATTACCATTGAATAAAGACTACAATTTTCACTATCATACAAACAACAGGCATATTTAAGTTCTTGAATTTTTGCCTTTGTGCTTTCTTTTTCTCTATTCTTATTACTAATGATAAGCAATGATATGGTGTCAATGTCTCTGATCACCTCGATAATGGTTATGAACATAATGCTAAACATTTTATAGATATCCACTCCTAAGTTGAAATCTTATCCTGATTTTGCAGTTGCCAGTCTGCATTTGGGAACAAATCTGAATTTTTTATTCTGCTTTTCTCACAAGTGCTCAAATGTTGAAGAGGGAATTCTGTGTGTAATTCCATACATAGTGTTTACAGTTCTTCACTGGATTTCTGAATATGCATTCCCAAAGTCTGGGAAAATTTAGGTTACAAGGTTTGTGATTTCTGAAGTTTCTGTTTTTATTTTATTTAATTCATTTTTTTTATGGTTACATTTTTGAGTATTTTTCTGTCTTAGTAGACTTGCTATTTCTGATGCTTTGTCACTATTGATTATTTAAATAAATTCTTGTTAGCTTTGGGATTAATAAAACATGAATATAATGTGGCCAGTGTATGTTGGCATGTGCATTTTTATTGGTGAAAGTTTGAAGGTTTATTGCTTTATTAAAATTAATATATAATCTTCGATGTCAAAACTATTTTAGTTGATTTTACTTGCTTATGACTCATTAGCTAGGTTACCCTCTTTTGTTTGTAAAGATGAAAATTATAAGCAAATTGAGTGGGAGGATAATTTAATATTCATGGTAGTCTTTTAGTTAAAGAAGAAAATTAAATGGAAGAAATTTGATGTTGAATTCTTACTAATTGTTTAGTCTCCACATCTTACAAAATGAAGGAATGGTCTTTGAGAGAACTTCAAATTAATGAAATAAGCTTTCTACATCTCCAGACTAAGCTGTTGAATCTGTTTGCTGAGAAAAATTGCCATTCATATTGTCATTGCTCAGAGTTTTTTTACTGCTTCACATAGCCTGTTTATAAAGATGATCTTCCCAGATAAATGAACAACAATGATTACTGATTACAAAATGTTTAGTTTAGATGTATTTTTTTTTTGTTTCAGGTAGACTGTTCTCAGTTTTCACATTTTTTTCAAGAATTGCCTGTTCTCAAGAGAGGACAATTCAGGAGTATGATTGTGGCTTTAAGAATTCATAAGTGTAAAAAATTATCTTGATAACACTTTATTCAAAATTCCACATTCTTGGGTAAATCTTGGATTTTTTTAATTGTAATGTCTTAAGTTTACATTTAAGTATAATGGTAGTGTTTGCATTGAAACATGATGTATGATTAGTGTAATAGATTGAAGAAAAGTATTTGATTGGAAAATGGATTAAATTGAAATGATTCCCTTCTAAGATGTACATGATATTTACACATATTTAGATTTGCTTTGTTTCAGTTTGTTACTCAGAAATTACTTGACAATAAATTATGTGATGTGGATACACAGTCCAGAATCTTGCCTCATACTCAAAACTCTATGGTAGTTCATTAAAACACTTCGATTCATGCTCTAAATCATTGACATGTTTACCTGGTAAAAATCATGGATACTTATAGTTCTAACTTGAGTTAGATTGGTTAGGAATTTGAAAATGTTACCCTTTATGCATAACTTTATACAATAGCATAAAAAAATATAGAAACAATTTCTTTTTTAAAATCTATAAGTATGACTGCTATACTTTACTTGGGCTAGATGCTATTTGTAGGTTTGGCTTACTATTTTTCTGCATCTGATGAAGTTTTCACCCCCCCCCCTCCAATAATCAGATTTACACCTTGTTAAATGTAGTTTGGAGCTTTGACAGTGAAATAATACTTTACTCTCTAGTTCTGTTTTATGCTAACTATTTTGATGATAGTTTATTTTGTTTGTTTACGCATTCACTCTACAGATTATCATTTATAGATTAAATTTTGTATCATTTCTTCAATAATGTGTGCATTGTGAAGGAAACCAGCTCTTGGTTGATTGTCACTAAGAATATTTATCACTATTTCATGAACATTTTCATAGCTGTTTTTTTCTAATATCTTACTGGTATCTATATTAGGTCATGCTGAGTAAAGACCATTCTAGAAAGATGGGTAATTAAAAACAAATTTTTTTTTTTTTCATAGATATCTGGTTGACGGTTTTCTTTAGTCTGCTGCTCTTACAGCTTTCATGTATTGATTTTGTTTATTTTTCAAAGAGACATTTCTATTTATTTCTATCTAAAAGAAACTCAAGTTGGAAAGGTGTTCATTATAACATTTTTTTAGTATTTGGCCATGTATCTTGCACTATTCAGATGAAATATCTCAAGTAATTAGATTTATGCAAATGAATTGCTTTATTTTTTGGAAGGTAAACATTTGAGGAAGATCTTGCATTTGTCTTTATTAGTTGTTGAAAATATTTTGTAGCCATACTCAGCTGATTATTTACTGTTATGCATGTCGATAAAATGTGAACTCTTTTCCAGTAGAGAGTATTTATATTAATGAAAATTGATACTCATTATCCTCCTTATTTTATAATTTTAGATATTTTTTTCCCCCAGATATTTATGTAATTTCATTTTTGCTAAGATGTATGCAAAAATCATTTCATCTGCATGTTTTTTGAAGGCTGATAGAATAGTATCGTCTTGTTTGCTGTTTTTTTCCAACTCCGAAAGAAATGATGTTATATATATGGATATTGAGATACTAGAAAATCATTTTATCTAACAGAATTATTGATTTTATAATAGAAAATGAAACTTACCTTATTGAAAGAGGCCCAAGTGTATGTGTGCATCAATCTGCAAGGTAGATGCCCATACACCAGGGATCACAAGATATAGCGGGTCATCAACAAATATGGGAAAAATTACCATGATAGACCTGTATGTGGGAAGCAAGATATGAGCCCGGATGTGGTGGGAGCATAGCTATGGAAAGAGTCAGGGTTGGCTTACTTCAGTTCGTCTAACGCAACTGTTGGTGGTGTATGTCGAGAGGGAGAAGTAAGGAAGGAGATGGAGAAAATGTCTTGGCAGATTTTGAGATACAGTTTACTGCTGTAAATTCCCGTTGCTTATTTTGTTAGAATCTTTACTTTTCACTATTTGTATTGACTATTCAGACTGATATTTTTGAAGTATCCATTTTGGTGTCTCTTTTACCCTCAGCCCACTTCAGGTGTTCGTCTTATTTGGTAACACCCTTGGAATCTTGAGTTGAGCCTCCTGTACCCAATTCAATCTGCATGGGTAGACCATTGTTGTTGACCATTTTGTTTCCCTGAGGCATCTTGTTGTCGACCATTTTGTTTCCCTGAGGCATCTTGTTGTTGACCATTTTGTTTCCCTGAGGCATCTTGTTGTTGACCATTTTGTTTCCCTGAGGCATCTTGTTGTTGACCATTTTGTTTCCCTGAGGCATCTTGTTGTCGACCATTTTGTTTCCCTGAGGCATCTTGTTGTTGACCATTTTGTTTCCCTGAGGCATCTTGTTGTCGACCATTTTGTTTCCCTGAGGCATCTTGTTGTTGACCATTTTGTTTCCCTGAGGCATCTTGTTGTTGACCATTTTGTTTCCCTGAGGCATCTTGTTGTTGACCATTTTGTTTCCCTGAGGCATCTTGTTGTCGACCATTTTGTTTCCCTGAGGCATCTTGTTGTCGACCATTTTGTTTCCCTGAGGCATCTTGTTGTCGACCATTTTGTTTCCCTGAGGCATCTTGTTGTCGACCATTTTGTTTCCCTGAGGCATCTTGTTGTCGACCATTTTGTTTCCCTGAGGCATCTTGTTGTTGACCATTTTGTTTCCCTGAGGCACAAATGGTAAAATCAGAACAGTCAATCACTGCGGATTGAATGAGGCGCTTTACTTGATGTTCTGAGAGTGTTACTGGATATGAAAGACCAGAGGGTACTATAGCCGATATGTTTTGGATATAGAAATAACAAAGATAAGGACAGTAGAATGTAGGACAAGGAAGATGAGTACGATAGAATGGAAGGACAACAACGTTGGGTGCGGAAGAGCGTAGAGGCAACGGGGGCTTTGGTGCGGAAGAGCGTAGAGGCAACGGGGGCTTGGGTGCGGAAGCCCAAATAAATATGTTTAATAATCCCTTTTGTAAAAAAAATTGAAATAGAAACTGACCTAATTTTTATTTTATATTTTGATTTGATCCTTTTTTTTCTTATCCACTCTTTTTTTTTTTCATTTCACTTTTCAGAATTCATTCGTTGCTAAAAGTGATGGAAATGTTATCTCTGCTAAAGTCAGCAGGTAGACATTCTTGGCACTTACTCATTGCAGACATTGTATCTTGGAAAAATGTCGACACTTATCTTTTTTACATTGAAAACATTATTATTGGCGCATATGCACCTGCTTTGTTTTCTACACAAGCAGTATCATCCTTGGCATCAATATTATCAGTGCTCCATATTGTGGCTACAGTGTGCATTTATCTTTTTGATAGAATCAGCTCATTTTGGCTCATACATTCATTCTTTCCTCTCAGAAATTTTGTCTGCGAAAGTGCTCTTATCTTTGGTGAGAAATTTCTGTTTGGACACTTTGAATCGTATCCATTTTTTTTACCTAAGTTTTAAATTTTATCACAAAAATAACCTTGGGTGAAATGCGAGACAAACTATTTGAGAAAAAAGAAATTTTGTGGGTTTTATTTTCGAAATATTCATTAAGTCAATGAGCAAGCGTTATTTTTCTCAATGAAAACATTAGCTGGTAATAAAATTAATTTTGATTCAGTTTTATTATTAGAATTGATAGAGGATTATTTATTTCTATACATGAAATGAAAATGAATCCTAATGGATAAAACATTAGAAACTGACAAAATAGTTTCAAATCTCGATTGCTATTTATCCAGGTCATATTATTTAAATACTCCTTGGGGATGTCTTATTGCCAAACCCATGTTTTCCTCTGTTAGCCAGCTGGATAAAGTTTTCAAGTGGCACAAACTGATTGAATATAGGAGTAAAGAATAAAGATGATTCTGTCAAATACTCTCTTAATATAATTCTACCTGTAAGAATTCTGAAAGTTTTGAGGTTGTACTTTGAAATGGATGATCACTAACCAAAGTTTTTTTTACATGGTTAAGGAGTAAGCAAAATGTCTGTGCTTCAGTTGCTAGTCGCTCAATAAAAACCCTCTCGTGACCATCGTCTTTTGGCAGCATGCCGTCTTAGGGGTGATCAATGGATAAGATACTCAGAGATCTCTGAGAATATCTCATTAAAAAATAAGTGGATGGGTGTTCTCACATGAAAAATTTGAGAGGAAAAGGGTGATCCATGAATGAGATACTTCTCTTTCCTTTTGTTAGGCAGTGATCATAAAAAACTACTGAAAAACCCCAAACTAACGGAGAAAAATATAAAACAAACCCAAAAACTTAGGGAGGTTAAAAAAATGCCCAGTCAGGAAATGTGTAGCTGACTATCAATGCAAATTTTCAAGGTTTCAGCATAAGAAATGCATTCTGTACAGCGTCTGCACATTTGAAATTCTGAAAAGTGGGTGTTTTTTTTGGACTAAAAAGTCCTCCAAAGCCCAAAAAGGCACTTTTCAGAGGGTGTGTAATAGAGTACAGAAGCAAATTTTCAGCTTTATAGGTTGATTGGTGTCACCTGTTTCCTGGTACATACATAGTCACTAAAGAGTGAATACTGAAATATACTATTTTGAGAGTTCTGGTGGATGGTCTCTAATATTATTATCCCAACCAATTAATAGTTATGTAAACATTGTAATTTGCTTCAACACAAAAGTTCGTAAGCTTTGTTATAATTCAAGAAATCTCTTCTGTGCGATTAGCATTGGAATATTACGTTAGCAAGATGTTGCCAGTGGAAGAACTACTATGATCATTACCCTTAATTCATTCTTTGTTAATAGTTTTATCTAGTCAATTTTCAAGTTTGCCTTCACACTTAACATGATTTTTTTTTGCCCATTATAAGATATACTCATTGCTGGACATCATGTTTTTGGAAAATGATCTATTAATTGTAAAAATTTTAAGATTACCAATAAGCTACCAAGATAAGCCTACTTGTAAAATTTCATGAAAAATGTTAATATTCTTATAGAATTTAAGGCCTCTGGCAAAAATAGTTCTTATATATTTGATAAATGTATGAGCCTTAATAGCTCAAACCTTGCTTAAAATCTGCCAAACTTAATTTAATCATGTATCTTTCAGCTGTATATGGATATTCCACCTTTTAATTGAAAAACAAAACAATTAGCATGATGTAGAGAACTCCAGTTTGATGATGCTGGGTAGCAATTTGTAGCCTTAATTAGTCTCATCTCCTCTTCAAGCATATCTTGCATAAGAAGCTCTATTTTGATTGTCTTTAGTTGAATATATATTGCTCAAATTGTTTGCTATCTTTCCTTATGTTTAAAAAAAAAGGTTTAATCATTAAATCTGGTTGGTAGAACGTAGAGCAAAGTAACCTTTAATTTTATCTAACAGTATGAAGATGACAAATGTCTTCGTCTCTAGCTTTTTTTAATAGACTCCCAAACTGCTGCAGCCTACTGGCAGACAAGTGTAACTTGATCCTAGGATGGACATTTATTTATTTTTTTGTTGCATTTTCAAATATAAGGGAGCTTGTGTTACAGTAGAAGTTTTAATGTGCGCATTTGGTGGGGATTAATTTTTTGAAATTTCTATAAAGTATAATTTGCTTTACTGCTAGAAGTTTTTTCTCCTCAGGGCAATGCCCTGGTAACCCTGTATATAATTTTGCCACCCCTTGAAGAGACAAATCTTCAGCTAGATTTTGCTATTTTACCCTGATTTTATTTGTTTATTTCTGCTTCCATGATTCATTGTTCTTGTGCTTGCCATACTGTTCCAACCAGTGTGCTTGCAATTCAATTATGAAGGTGTTGTATTCTGTCCAAACGAATTCTTCTACTTTCTATTTAGTCTGGGAGTAGATGTGGTATTGACCTAGCTGTGGATATTTTGTTATGCCAAGGTAAACTGGGATTATCATGGTTACTCACCATTTACCTCCTTTTCTCTTCAATGGGAATTAATTGGGAATTTCTCATTCCCCCTGTTATTATTTTAATAAACAATTTCATCATTTAGGGCCAATCAAAATAATGGCCAATCTCTTACCTTTTACTTTTTCCTTCACTTTCATTTCTCTTTTCATACTTTTTCATATTTTAATAGTCCTCCTTTCTCTACCCACTAGCTTCTGTATATTCACAGTCAACCAATATTTTATTCTGTAATTTTGATTCATCACTATCTTTTTCTGATTTTTTTCCTGGATATCTCCATCCTTTTCTTTATTTATTTTTCCTTATCTTTGTTTTCTTTTACCACTTCGTTCTAATTTCTTTTGCTCTCCCTCCCAAATTTCCTCTCTATTTCTTCCTCTTCTTCTTTATCAGAAAGTCTTGAAAATTCTCATCTTTATCATTTTTCCACTTGGGGGCAAGAAAGCAGACATTCTTTGGAAGTTTCTTCCAGCCTGCCAAACTAATTCAGTATACATATTCCGCCCTCCTTCCTTCATTTCTTCCTCTCTCTTTCTCCAACTTCTCGTTTACAAATCTTTACATCTTGAAACTCATCTAAATGGTTTTGCATGTATGAAAACTCCCTTTTGCCAAAATAGTCAATAATGTTTATCATAATTTGTACAGCTTTGCAGACAGCCTTCATTGAAATTAAATAGCCTACCAAATATAAAGCATAAGAAAATGAAAGAAGAATCTTTCTTCTGCTTCTGCAGTTTGGAAAAAGATTTAGTCTCACTTAAGGCATATGCATTATTTGTTTTTATATATCCTGTTTCTTTTAAATTCTGACTTGTAATGCTTTTTGTGAAGACACATTTCCAGGCACCATGCCAGCGAAACTATATTCTGAACACTTTAGGAGAACCAATTTTTTTTTGTTTTTTTCAAAAGTAACGAAGAAAAAGATTGTTAACCTAATTATAAAGCAACAATTTGAAAGATTTTAATGATTAAAAATCTAAAAATATTTAGAAACTACTAGGAAAAATTAAGCACAAACTGTGTTTAATATATATAACTATCCACTTATGCAGGAATTTACTTTACTATGTTTCCCTTCTTTTAAGTTTCCAAACATGAGATCCATACTGATCATTTTCTTAGCACTGTTTTTGTCTCAACTTGATGGTGGTTGATGGCTTGATAGTTATATTGATATCTCACATTAGAAAAGAAAGATCAACAATAAATGTAGGCTTTAATGACCTGAGAATGAATTTTATTGTTTTGGGGATTTTTCTGTCTACGAAATATCATTTCTCTAAACTCTAGCAAATTTGTGTGATTATTGTTTTTGTTTTTTTTTTTTTGTTTTTTATAAAATTTCACTATGTGGACATAAATGGAAACCATCTGCCCTTTGTAAAATTTTGTCATTGAAGTTCATTTGGAAATGGGCAAAGAAAAGCTATGAATGACGTACGATCAAGAATTTTCATCATTTTGTTATTGCTTTTGTGAGATAATGTGTATGGAATCATTGATTTGTGGTAAATTTTCACACCTGTGTACTTGAATGTACGCGAAATAGGCTTTTTTTTTTTTTTTTTTCTTCTGCAATTATCCGCATCATTAAGCTGGCTTCAATTGGAATGGAATTAAACCAATCAGAAAATTAGTAGTTGAATTTGGTTTGACCGATTTCAGAATTTGCCTCTCTTGCTGGGAAGAATTTTTTTTTCAACATCATTGGTGGTCTAAATTTGTAATTTATGGCTGTATCCTCTACTGATACTGTAAATAGATGAAGTCAGCATTTTCTTTTCTGGGCATTTTGAGAAATAAACATCAGTATCCACGATATGTATATTGTTCAGCATTCAACTTCCAATAGGTCAGTAAGTTTTCTTCTGTATTCCAGTGTCTCTAGATTAAGTTCTTAATCTTTCAGTATTAGATATACTTCTCAGTCTCGGAATGATCTTATTCTCCTTTTTACTCTCTCTATGGCGTCCGAGTTGTATATCATGTGTGAAGGATATGGAAGAAACAAACTCCGGATGGTGACATACCAGAGATTCATGAAATAGAAGGAAGCTCTCCTCATCGTTGTAACCAAGTATTTTTTTATAGCCATGTTTATGATTTGTTTGGTAATTATGTGTTAAGTTGATTTGTATGATTTTCATTTATGGACATCTGAATATTTGAGAGTAATTTAGAGTTCTTGTGAATCAGTTTTTTAGAAGTTTTCAATGAATTTGAGTGACATTAACAAATTTTGAATAATAATTTTCAATTTTTAGATAAAAATGAGGCACGATTAATTATCTTGAGCAATATTACAAGTTTGAAAGTAGAATAAACAGGTACAAGCTTATAGTATCTAAGTATGATACTATTTTGCCAGCACACAGGTTATTTGTTGTTGTTAAGCTTAGTAATGATCCCTAATTCTTTCTATATAAGTTCTCTTAATGAGAAACACGTAAACTTTGTCACACGAGATCAAACACTGGAACTATTTTGGCAGATTGATATTGAAAAGTAGTTCTTCTCTTGGGATCTCTAATCAGTATATTTACCTAAGATTTGACTAAAAAAAATGCTGGTTTGAAAGAATTAGGATGTGAAATTTGGTGGTTAAAATATTACTGTATTCTTATCTCAACACAGTAGTGGTTAGTAAATTTGTCTCTCAAATTATTGTTTGTAAGCCTGAACTCCACTAGGTGCTCCATATGTGAACAAACGCCCGAGCCGGTCTCTGGAGCCCTTGCCAGTCGTTGAAGTGTGATGCTGGTCAGGCCGTAGTTGACTGGTTGTTGTATCTCTGCCTCAAGTTGCCCCTATTTAAATCCTCAGTAAATTTTTTTGTGAGTTGTCTTTTTCATTTAGTAAAAATTATACAAATGTCAGTATCATTACAAGTTGACTGGTCAAAATATATGCTGATGTGGATGAGGATACTATGGAATGACTATCAGTCTATTTTTTGTATTATCTACCTGATATCTCTTGGTATAGCTTCAGCAAAATTCTTATGTCAAATTTATAAGTCGTTCGGGGAATCCACTTGATGTCTCTTGGTATATCTATTGGTATAGCCTTACCAAAGATATAATCTTCTGGGGGTCAGGATATCATGGTGATAAGGAATGTGAAATTCTTTGCAATGTCCCGGCGGCTTCTCTGCACCATACTCATCTACTCAAAAATAGGTGGCTTGTATAATAGCCGGCTCCCCTTGTGGTTGGGGCCGATGACTCAAGGGTTTATGATTGATTTCTTCCCTTCTCAGCTGGGAAATATTGATGTCATGCTAGCTTAAGCAATCTTCATTCTGATC
The DNA here is from genome assembly GCA_963457665.1 of Thysanoteuthis rhombus. NCBI lineage: Eukaryota > Metazoa > Mollusca > Cephalopoda > Oegopsida > Thysanoteuthidae > Thysanoteuthis > Thysanoteuthis major. The sequence goes on along the minus strand of OY735202.1, from coordinate 41,232,851 downwards.
TCTCCAAATTTGGGAATCCATAATTTTCCCTTTGGAAATATGCGTAGGTGAAAGGCCAGGCTAGATCCCCTGGCAATCAATTCACCTGCCCAGAAACTCTAGATATTTTCCTAACAATGGTGATTAATAATCAAACATCTGTAATCTGTCTAGGCTTTGCTTGCTCGATACTTTAGTGCAAAAATATTTTCCCAACTCTGGGATTTTAAACCTCGCAAACAAAGGCTATTAATCATACATCTGTATTCTGTCCAGGCCTCGCTTGTCCGACACTAAGTGCAAAAGTATTTTCCCAACTCAGAGTTCAATATTAACTGCTTTAGAGTTTTAGATTGTTATCTCTTCCTTATCCATCTGGTTTCTCTCGGAAACCCATTTTGGTAAGCATTTTTTCCTGTAAGTACACTCAACCTTGCAAGGTTATCTTATTTCCACTTTCAGATCTTTTCCTATTAACCCTTCATTTTCATCATGTCATTTTGCTTATAAACCTTTCAATTCCATTGTGTCACATAGAATTATGATCTTGTATTTGAGTTGATATCTCTTAATTTCAATATCTGATTGGCGGGGGGGAAGAAGACTTATGATTCTTCTCTTTATTATTTCTATTGATTTTGACATTATGATCATTGAGACTTGCTCTTCCATTATATTTCCTTCCTCCCCATATTGTATAGTTTACTGTTGAAAGAGAATTATAATAAACTAGAAATTTTTGAATCAATCCACTAATAACAAGTAAATGATCCTTTTAAAATATAATTCATATTGACAAAAAATTCAGTACAAGTACCGTACCTTTTGAACTACATATGCTATTAGACCTACTGAGGAATAAGACTATAAAACACTTAAAAAAAGGGGCTATTGAAATCATTTACACAGCACAGATCACTGAAAGTGCTCCAATCTAGTTCTCTGAAGGTTTTTTGGCGGGTAATTGTTAGTGATGGTAATTTTCTCCGCATAACATGTATCAACAAAATTTATGTGTTGTGACTAAAACTTTTTTCTCTATTACCAAGTTTGTTTTTTTTTTCCTATGGTACAATCAGTAATGTAGAATCCATGTGAATTTTATAAATATCTACTGTACTGCTGCGAGGAAATTTAGGCTTCATTCATTCAGTTTTGTAACTAGCTGGCTTTGAGCCAATTGGACCAATTGCTCCCCACGCTAGGGTGATCTCTCTTGTCATATACACATAGCAACATGACATAATCTTAACACCACAGTGCAAATTTTTACAGAGGATAGCAACAATTTCAATTTTTTCCAGAAAAAGTCTGTAATGTTGGTTTATACCATTGATATTTTGATTTGAAAAATTTGTTTTTTTTCTTACTATACTTGAATAAAATAACATGGTTTTTAATTATAAAACAGAGTAAAAATTATTTCTGCAAAAATTTTGAGTAAACATTTTGATTGTTTTTCATTCTGCCAAAGTGAGATAAAGTCTATAATGAACTTCATTTATATCTCCAAGGCCGAATAACTGCTTTCAACCCAAATCTTCATCTCATTTATTCTTGGTATTTTTTGTCTCCTTCAATGAGGCAGCAGTATGTATTTAAGAAATGAACGTATTTGGTCCGATAGAACAAATTATAAATTGTGTTATATTATATCGAAAATTGAAATGATTCCCTGTTGTTACATGGTTAATATATCATTCAATTTAGACAACGTAAATTTGGCCTTTGCATTATCAGTGGGATTTTTAGGTAAGTGCAACGTTAAGTTGAAGTGGCCACCTAGTGGTCGCAGGTTTGATTCCTGCAGTAGCCCCATTTTCTTTAATTGTTTATTCTATTTACGTTGTCTAATTCAAATGATATTAACTGTGTAACGACGGAAATCATTTCAAGTTTCTTTATAATATAACGCAATTTATAAGAATTCAAATGTAAATAACCAGGAGTTCATCTCCTCCAAAGCTTAGAAAAGGAAGAAAAAATACTTATTCTTTTGTTGGATACATCTCCGGTATTTATCTTTGTCAACAAGGTTGAAAAGAGGCATGTTTTTGGTTGTCTGTTCATCTATTGGCTTGATTGTTTATTTGTTTGTCTATTGGTTTGTTTGTCCACCCAATACTACATGAATTTCCTAGAAATTTTGTGGAAAGGTGGGCAATGGGAATAAGACAAAGGTGGCAAAATCCAGGAATCTTTTTTTTCCGATTGAGCAATATTTTTCTATCTTTTTAAGCAAGAACTAATTGAATTTGGGAGGGGCGGATCCACCTTCAATTATCTCCCCTACGCTGTAGTTATACATCCAAACCACATAATATCACCAAATCTCATGTTCGTCCACACACTATGTTCAGAAGCTCTCAATGAATTCTGATTATATTTTGTAGAAGGCTAGACAATAGGCTATTGAAGAACTAATTAAGTTTTGGTGCAGATCCATATACAATTACTCCCCCTGAATAATAGTGTTAGCAGAGATATGCGCTCTCTGAGTGCTTTCTAGTTTACATTGTATCTATGGCAGACAAAGAAATGGTTTTTTCATTTAAAAAAAATTTTTTTTTTCTTTAGAGCAATCCTGTTGCTATTTTCTGCTTTATTCTTACTGAAAACCTCTTAATAGCACACACACCTGTTTTTTTCTCCTTTTATTCTCTATGAAAATGTATCTAGGTAACTTCTGTGACATTGGAAATACACTATCTGATGGTTATAAAAGGTTGCTTTCTATGGCTAACTAGATGGATAAACTACTGTATTAGGCGTGCACATACTCTAATGATTGAATGGACATGCATATATTGCAGATGTATATGAAAATATTTAAAAGTTCATATACGTGGCAAGGAAAGCATAGGATTATTCCCTTTAATTTTTTTCTATTGAATGAATCTGAACGATAGGATCAATGTGGCCTAGAACTTGCAAATCTGATTGGATATCAAGTTAGATCTTAAACAGCTGGATAAGCAAAATTATATATACTTATATATGAATATAAACATGTGTGAGTTGGCAAATAAATGAATAGATATATGCTCTTTTCCCCACACACATGCGCACACACACACACATTGTGGGTAGCTCATCCACAGAAGATGAAATATATACATGGCTTGAGATGTAATTGTGTAGGCTAAGGCATACATGTTTGGGTATTTCTTGTGGGAAATCGGAAGTGTGCTCATACACATTCATATTTGAATGTAGTTATAACTGACTTAAATATCACACATAGCTGCCACATTTTTTGCAGATTTTGGGTTTTGTCTTGAAGTATACATCATAATAGTAGTTAATAGCAAAAACATGAAAGTGTTGGGGAAATTGAAGGATTTCTAAACTTGAGGGGTTTATTTGGCACTTCACCAATTTCTTCTCTCTTGAAAATACTTTGCTTTTTTCATATTTTGTTCTAATTTTTAAAAAAATGGAAATCAAAAAAATACTTGAACTTTCTCTAACTTGAAAAAAAAAATTAAGTAATTCTCACATTTTGTCTTTGATCAAATTTTAGATTTTTTCTATATGAAGATTAAGGTTCAGTCAAATTTAGAAAACATGGTTTGAAGTTCATTCGTAGTGATATACTTTGCAGTTTCTGAAACTATTCAAAAATACTTCCTAATTTATCAAAAATAATAGTGTAGACAATGTTTTACAATAATTTTTTTGTTAGTGCTTTAACTAATTTAGTGTACAGAATATTTAAAATATTTTGGGTTTACTGTAATTTTTACTTAATTTTCTCTTCAATTCTTGCTTATAAGAAATAAAGGTATTTGAAAAATATATGCAGCTTAATTAAAGTAATCATTTTCTAAATTATATAATCAAATATTTTTCATTAAAATCCTAGTTGGCTTGCTATTATGAGAAAATCAGTGTTTTTTTTCTCCACTGTAATTATCTTTATCTTAGAATGCACGTGGAGTAGATTGAATAGATAATAAAAGTTGGTGAATAGTTTTTTCATAATTGAAAATTCTTCTTTATATATATATATATATATAGGTCATATGAATATACCTGATTATGTACATACTAACACAAATGGGTTGATAGATTATGTAGATAGTGAATAATGTGTTAATGCTGACATAAAGGGTCAGATGATTTGATCACTTATACCCAAATAGTTCAATGGATCCATTCAACTAATAGATGGGCAGTCTAAAATATGCACACCCCTAGACACTTTCGGTTGCCTGTGTCTGTGTGCTCTTTTGTACATCTCTCTACTTGGTCTGTTGGTGAGCGCAGTATATGTCATTCTGACATTGTTCTGGGAATGATGTTTTTGTGACACAGTCTTTTTCTCTCTGCCCTTCAGACTGTCTGCGATCATTTTGTATTTGTTTCCCTCCTCTCATTCATGTAAACATTTAAATTTAGTTTTCTTAATGTTTTCATGCAAGTTGCATTGTGTTATATTTAGTTTATCTATTTTCTTCATTTATACGTTGAAATATTCATTTAAAAAAAAAAAGAAAGGCATTTGTTTATATATTGAATGTACTTTGATTTCTATTCATCTTTCCAGGTAAATTGTGATGTTGAATAGCATAAAATAGTAGAAATTGTTTCATATAATTAGTCGTTATTTATAGTTCTGAGGTGTGTATGGATATAATGTAAATATCATGTGGATTTGTGTGTGTATACATATATATATATATATATATATATATATATATATATATATATATATATATATATATATATGTGTGTGGAAATCAACATGTACAATCTAAAAATAGCATTTTATATTTTTAGTAACCAAAAATTGTGAAACTGTCATTTTAGTTTTGAACAAAATTATACACTTTGTGCATTTCAAATTTGATATAAAAATTTTTTCCCTCATTTGGATATTGTAAAATTTCAAAATGGAGATTGTAGTCCTCTAATTCCACCAAGAGAGAAAATCAGAAACTCCACTTTCATCTTAAGTGTTATTCATGAAAAGTAAAGAGGAGAGGGAGGTCTTCACCGAGCTGATTTGTCCTGTATATTTGGTCCCCCCCCCTCCATTTTTTTTTCATTTTTGATCAACTGCTGTATTTGAAATGTAAATTGAAGAGAATAAATAATGACATTTGGAGCTATTTTAGATAATATTGGCTGCATTTTCCTCTCCTTTCCTAAATGTTTACCCCCCCCCCCCCCGAAAAAAAGATCTTTGTAATTGATCATTGTCTGTTCTCATTTATTTTTAAGCAGTTTTCATAGCTGACATTTCATATAATTAATAATAGCTTTTCGTGAGGCGACATTTTTATAGCTGTGTAAATTTCTTTTTTTGAAAGTCAATGTTTATATTCACTTGAATATTTTTGTTCATTCTTTTTATTCCTGATTATTAAATCTTTATTCTGTTGTGTATTTATAAGCTCATTTCCGTTCTGATTTTTCCTTGCACCTGGTATATTATTGTTCATTGTGTCTTGCGTAATAAGAAAGGAGCTGTTTCAGTAGGAAAGACTTCCTAGACTAGTTTTTCTTAATCTGCTCTTTGTTCATCAGTGTAAATTTCAACAATAAAGAATTGGTAAAAGATTCTGAGGAGGAGTTGTCTTCTCATTGATATTAAAACTGTAGACTAGATATATTTTCATTTTTTCCTGCAACATTTCATGTTAAAACCCGATTAGATTTGGTGAACGGCATTTGTAAGGAACCCGAAGAAAGAATGTTTAAAGAATGATAACTTTCGTTGCAAAGGAAGAGAGCTGTTATCTTGATAAGAGAGATAAAAAGAAATTATTTATTTCCTATATCATACTACGTCATATTATTCCTCAAAAATCAATTCTTGAAATGAAAAATAGAATACAAGAAAGAAGGAAAGAAAAGAAAAAAATTGACTGAAATTTTTATTTATAACTTATATATTTATATATGAATCATAAATTGCGTTATATTATATAGAAACTTATCTGAAATGATTTCCTCTCATTACATGGTTGATATATCATTCAATTAAGACAACATGAATAGTTTGAACAATTGAAGAAAATGGGCCTGGTGTAGGAATCGAACCTGCCACTGAGAGGTAGCTGCTTCAATGTAGTGTTGCACTTGACATTGTGCTAACAGCCTACCAATAAGGCAAAGGCCGAATAACTGCATTATATTTTGATACCTGCAGCAGCTCCATTTACTTTAATTATTTATTCTATTTATGTTGTCTAGATTGAATGATATATTAACCATGTAATGACAGGAAATCATTTTAGATAAGTTTCTTTGTAATATAACACAATTCATAATTTGTTCTGTCAGACCAAAATGTCCATTTCTTAAATACATACTATCACATTGAAATAGAGACGAAAAAGACCGGAAATAAACGAGATGAGAATTTGGGGTTTAAAGCAGTTATTCAGCTTTTGCCTTATCGACAGGCTGTTCAGCACAATGGTAATTGCATCGCTACGTTGAAGTGGCTACCTATCGGTAACAGGTTCGATTCCTGCAGAAACCCCATTTTCTTTGATTGTTTATTCTGTTTATGTAGTCTAAATTGAATGATATATTGACTGAGTAATGAAGGGAAATCATTTCAGATATATTTCTGTATAATATAACTCCATTTATAATTGATCCTGTCGGACCAAAATGTCCATTTCTTTAATATATATAATCTTTTCTTTGGCCAATGAATTATATTGTATTTTTCATCTTATTTTTGATGCAATAATAATTCATTTTTGTTTCTAATGTTTTAACAGGATTCAACTTGAAAAATCAATTGGAAACAAATATTTTTGAATATTATCTTTTATTAGAGAAACAAAAATTTCCAAATAATGTATATACAACATTGCAGGTTTTGAACGGAGTCTGTTCTTTTTTTTGTTCAAACCAGTACCAATCATATTAGCCATACAATGTAGATAGAAAACATTTCTTTTATTTTTTCTTATAGATTTCTTTGAAATAATTTATTTATTCAATCATTTGGTTTATATAGGAACCATATCATGCATTACTTCTCTATCCTCAAACAGTGAAACAATGTTTTGGTGATACTTTTTCTTCTATTGGTCAGTAGATTGACTATTTTGAATGTAGCTTTATTGTGCCATTTTTGATATTGTTCAAAATGTATTGTGGAATAGTGGCTATGCATGAACTCAGAATTGAAGGTATCCAGGTCTGATATCCTTGACTCTTTGAAAAGCAAGTTATCTAGGTTACTAGTTCAGATTAGAATAAATGGGTGTCTAGTTTATTGCAGTAGGTTTCTAAGAAATTTTTGAATTTACAAGTTAGTAACAGCTTGGGATATCTTTTGTAACACTTTGCATTGCTTTATCTAAGCGGAAAAAATACTAATCTCCATCCAGGAAATACTAGAAGGAATCACAAAGATTCTTGATTCAGTATTTATTTGTTTTGCAGTGATAAGAAATTTCAAATGAGAACGTTGGTCTCTTAGCAGATAGTATTCCTTATCGGATATTGAGTTTAAGAAAAAACAAAACAAAAAAAAACAACCCTTTCATCTGGACTACATGCATTATTTTTTTCCGAAAGATAATTTGTGTCGAATTAATATTTTTTCAACAAAAATGAAAATAGTTTTGTAGTTTGTTGCATAAATAAGAAAATAAAAAAATAAAAAAAACTTACAAGGTTTCATGTCCGATTTATTCATTACCAATTCTATACTAAGGGTTAATGTCCACATATTTTAGCTATATGCACATCTACACATATTTTGTTTTATTCCTGTAGATCATAGAGAACGCTGAGTATTTTATGTGTATGACATACATGAAATTGTTGTCATGAAGTTCTTTTGAGTTTTGAACTCAACCTCTTCAATATCTTCATAAAAACAAGCTCTGGCTGTTCCCACGTTTGAAATCAAAACACAGCTGTTGTGACATGCTTGACTAGATAAAAAAAATTGTATTTTTCAAGGAAATTGCTGTTGAATAAATCAGATCTCAAATTTCTCAATATATTCTGTCCTGTAACTCCTCTATAGTGAGTCATTGACTATGGGAAAGATTGAATCAAATATTCAATGGGGATCAGACATTGTCTTAAAGTCTGCCACCCTTACAAAACAATCTATGAATTGAGTCTCTCATCACCAAAGATCCACCCTCTTATCTTCTGAATGGTAAAAGATTGGGTTTGGTGGGCGTGAATGGAAGAAAATGTGGAGAAATAGAAAAAGAAAAGGAGTGTAGTGAGTCAGTGGTCAGTGCCCGTGTGCAATATGAGATTGCTTATTTGTTTGAACATCTATGTTGAAATAAGTGGAATGGAATAATTACAAATGTGGAGTTTTTCAGGATGGTTTTCTAAGTACCAAGGTGATTACAGATATAATCATTGTCAATCCAATACCAATTCATCATATAATATTAGCATTGGAAATCGGGGGAGGGGGGGCAATATTGGGGTGGGGCTGAAATGAAAACAAAAGCTTGAATATTTACAATGACTTATGACTGAAAATAAACTTTGCAATGAAATACCAATTATTCAGATTATTGATTTCCAAAATTTAATTAATATTCACCTTCTTATTGGAAATGAACTTCGAAATACCTTGCAAATTCCTATTGGGCATTATTTCATTTTTTCATTTTAGGGATTGTTTCCATAAAATCCATTCGTTTTTTTAAAGATTTGTTGAAGAACATGTAGTAAAGCTATCAAACTGCCTTTTCATCTGTTCATGTATAATTAAGGGAGATATGGACGAAGAAATAAATTGAGGTAATTAAGTGTGCCAATCTACTTACAATTTCATCAAATTTTGATTCTATCATGGAACATTTTTTAATGTTTGCTCTATAGCATAAATTATTTTCCTGTCAACTCTTAGCAATATAACATTTTTGTCAATACATAGTAGTAGACAATGTTTGTTTATGAACTACAAAGTGTTTAATAGATTCATAAACGAAGCCTTGTTGTCCAACTAAAAGTAAGGAATAGCTAACAAAACTGATAAAGAACTTTTTTTTATGCTAGTATGTGATAATTAAACAAATAAGAGTTGTTTCATAGTTTGGTGTGGTTGAAGCATGGTTCTACACTTCCCAAAATGTAATCATCAGCAAAATTTAATCTTAACATTTTTCTTTATTTTTTTTATATCAAATATAATTCAGAGTATTTGTTTTCTTTTCATTTCAGTTTTGTCAGCCAGCTGGATGGCAGTTATCAACGCAAAGGCAGCAGCCCACATTTTTTGTGGCGGTGCTGACCGACATCGATGCCGACAGACATTACTGCGCGTGCATGACATTCAACGAAGCAGTTGCCATGACGCCTACAAAACCTGATGATGAGGAGGAAGAGCAAGATGGATCCACCCTCGTTCACCATTCACTCATGTTTGCTCCAAAGACAATCCTCCTGGTTTCCAGAAATAGTCATTTTGAAGCTCTTAAGGTGTGTCACTAGGAAGAGTTTTTTTTATTTACCTATTGATTACTCTATTATTTTCAATGAAATCATGTGGGAGGGTTGTTAGTATGGAAAGGAAAAAGTAGTTGAATTTTGGGGCAGATCCAGGTATCATTTTTGATAGAGATATCTCCCCCCCCCCAATTTTTATTCATGCTTGTGACTGTCAACATTTGTGAAAAGGTGGCCGATAGGCTATGGAAGAAATGATTTGAATTTCAGGTAGATACATGCACGACTACTCCCCTCTTCTGTCATAGTTATGTCCACACATGATATTGCCAAATCTTCTGTCAACATTATTTCCAAAAGGTCTTAATGGATATCTATGAAAATTTATGGTTACGGGTGGTTAATAGGTGGGTAATAGAGTAATCAAATTTGGGCACAGATTGATGTACATTTACCTCCCTTACGTCATAGTTTTATATGTACACCACATAATACCAACAAAAGTTCATGTCTGTCCACATATCTCTGAAAGTTTTCCATGAATTACTATTACATTTTCTGGAATGATGGGTAACAGGAGGAGTGATTAAATTTTGTAGGATCAATGCTCAATTATCTCCCTTGCCAATTGCATTGGCAGAAGTATGTGCCCTGTGAATGCTTTTTAGTTGGCTAGTTGTTGCATCAGGTTGAGTTTAATCAGTGTTTCCCCAAACTTTTTCAAGGTGCCCTGTAAAGTCCGTCAAAAATAATTTATTAATAAGACTTCAAAAAAAAACTTTTGCCTTCTTTAAATCAAGCGTTTTTTTAACTAAAATACTTTTCAAAAGCATCTAATAGAACTTAATTAATAGATATAGAAAAAAAATTAATGTGAAGGTTGGACCTAGTATGATGAGATTAATCGTTCCATTTTAGCTCAATATTAGTAAATCCTTAAATCATTACATTTGACTATTTGTAGTAGGTTTCTCTTCCTCACCAAAAAGTCTGCAATGGTTTCAGAGTGAAATTGGACTCCTGAAAAATTGGAAATCGGGCAAAAATCAGCGTCTTTGATTTTGATAAAATTGTCAATGCTTTTTTAAATAAAGGATGAATCTGAAAAAAATAATTTCTATTCCAACTTTCAGAGAATAACATCTATTAATTTGATGATTTATTCAATTCATATTTCCATACCTTTGTTAATTTTTGCGTATTTTAGATATATTCCTTGAGATATCATGTTCACTTTTGTCAGAAAGATATCCAAGAACTGCTCAAACTGAAGTCTGTCTTTGTTTTGAAAAAGACAAGAAAATCAAGTAAAATATTTTGATTCTTGGCAAATTCATAGTTTTATTCGATTATTATTCAAGCTCTTGATGGGAGAGGGGCTGTCACTTAGTATTTGAAAAGAAAACATTTTGTCAATTATTTTGATAAGACCCATATTTTTTAAGTGTATATTCATTCTTTCTATATAGTGCTTATATATAACAAATACAATATAACAAGAATAAATAATTAAATTCAGTGAAATGAAGAAGAAATATTTAAGGGGTATATTTTCATGTTTTTTTTTTTGTTAATGTAAATTGACTACGATTTCAAATTATGGGAGTTTGGAAATTGATGCAGATCTCCAGCTGTGGTACATTTTTAAAATTCTACTGCATATCCTCTTGGTCTATTGTAGTCATAAGAAAATACCGTGTGTGTCAATGCCTATCATACTATCATAGAGATTGGAAGCTACCTTGGAAACCTGCTGATTGATAGTGTTTTGGGGTTTTTTTTTGTTTTTTTTTTTTCATTATGCAAAAATTTGACATTTTAAGTGCAGTTTGACTAAGTATTTTTGCTAAAAATTAGCTAATTATGATAATAACCTCTATTGAATTGAAAATAAATGTTGGTAAAGTTAAAGATCTAGTGTTCATATAAATAAGGATTTGAATTTTGTTGCTTAAGTCAAAAAGACAGTTTAGATTTTCTGTGTAAGTATTAATTATATTCATAAATTCATACAGTATCTAAATTGAACAAATCTAAACCCTAAAAGAAGTTAAAATTTTTTTTTTCTTTTTCTTTTTTCCTTCTTTTTTTTGTCTGAAATATATCCGCAGCAAAATGGTATAACTTTTCTTCACTCCCTGAATAAAAAAAACCCAACAAAACCATTAAATTTGAATTTTTTTTTTCATTTAAAATTTGTTTTTTAACAATAGTTTAGGATCCCATTCAGCATTATGAAATTCAAATTCATGTAACATCAATGAATTTTAAATCTCTCTTTATAGTTTAAATGTAATGCTTAAATAGATTATTTGTGTTTGTATGATATAGTTTTCTTTCCTTATGTTGACATCTTTAAGAAATATCTTGCTATTCATAAGGATATTATAGGGATGCATTGTCTTTTGCTAGAGTCTTATTACCAGGTAAGACTCTTAGTGTGCTGGCATAACAAGTTGGAAAGTGCTTTCTCTTTTATGAACCATGGTTACAAAACTAACTGGTGACATCTGAGAATGAAAAAAAAAATTAGTTGAAAATACTTCCAGAAAATGATGGTCCAGTTCTTGATTTATGTTAATTCACAATCTAAGGAACCGAAATGGTAGTTCTGTAAACTCACACCATTTGAACCTGTTGTACTGAAACAATGCTAATCACTGGTGAACTGTTAAGAGCATATATCTCAATTTCAGAGTCCATACTGCTCTGTACCTCTAGGAATAGGGTGAATTTAATGGCTTCATCCTTTGTTTACATTCTTGTGAATAATTTGAAATGATTTCATGTCTGCTCTTCAGGAGTGAAAAAGAGGGGAGTGAATTTCAGGAGCACTGAAATGTTATCTAAAATGCTTGTATCTGATAATTCTGAAATGGTTCATGATGAAGACTATCCCAATAGCAAGCAAGTTTTTGCTGATTTATTCTGTTACATAGGCAGTTCTGAGGTGGGGAAATTTATCTAAAATGTCCTATCAGAGTGTATTGGCAAATGTTCTGGTTTCAGGGTTCAATATGTTGAAGATTTGGTGTCAGTAAGAGCATTCAACCATTTCAAAAATAATTTGCAAAACATTAAGGGAAAAAAATAAAAATCATTGCAACATGATTATCAGAATCAGGAAGGGAAACTGCTTGAGAAATAACAACCCTGTGGATTTTCTTTCAATTTCTGTTTTGAAATATTTCATTTACTTGAAGTTCTGCATCAGTTAATTTTGTGTATTGAATTTTGACATTATTATGGCATGTTCAGAATAAACATCTTTCTGTCACAAAAATATCGTAACTGATATTTGGGCCCTAAATTCCAAATAATTTAGGTGTGGTTAATAACTGTCTACATTGTGGCTAAAAGCCAACTTAAATCCGTTCTTTATATTTTCCCCTTCACATCATAATTGAAATAAAACCCAACTTTAATTGGTCTCCTTAATGAAATAGATATCTGAGTGCATTGCTGGTTGCTTGAAACAGCAGAATTATCTAACTTGAAATAATTGTGCTAAAGTGTTTAGTTGGTGGCAAAAAAACATTGAAATTTAACTTCGACTGGATAAAGGAGATATTTACACCACTTGCTATCTTAGACTATTCATCCTCTTGTAAAATCTAACTGTGAAGGATATGACAGAGGAAAGGTTTGGAGAATTTTCAGAAAGTATTTGGAGCCTCGACTCCTGTTGTCCAAATTTGTGCCATGTTAAACTCTGACTGCCTTGTCAGATTTTTGAAAATTTTCAAGTGAGCTGTCATATTAAAATATCATCTTAAAATAACTTGGCAAACCTCTGATTCACGTATTTATCATTTCAATAGATATTAACCATGACAAATTGAACATACACACACACACCTTAATATAATACAATGCTGGAAATCCAAGAAGAAGCTACTTGTTAGAAATCTTATAGTCAAGCTTTTCTAAATATGCACCATGTATTCTTATTCTATTCATTTTTGAATTTAAAGTTCACAGGACTTGACATGCCATCAATGAAGCAATGAGTGGTGCCATCTTGCCATCTCTTTTTTGTTGATTGAAACACTTGTTATCCATGGGAAAAAAATGGTCTTAATTTTGATAAATTTAGAAGTTAAAAAAAAAAAAAAAGGAAATGATTTCCAAATTTGTTATATGTGATATCAGGGTTTTCTGTGTATGTATACAAGTATTTATATAAATGTTATAATACGCGTGAAGTTGTAAGAAAAATAAATTGTTTTTCAAACAGTTGTAAGTTATCTAGTCGACCATTCCAGTTTTTATAAATTGGACATTTACAAGGTCAGATCAAAAAGTTCTGAAATTTCTCCTACAACAAGCTTTATTCATACTTTTTAAATATTAGGCTGTCATTCTCTTCGGGGTATGCGCCTTATGCAGTGTTACATCACTCCAAGTGCTTATGCCACGCTTGGAATGTTCCCTGAAATTTGCACTTTTTAAAGCATGTGAAGTACCATGTACGATTTGTGCTGGATCTTCTCACAGTGTCAAAACAACGATCCTTAAGCATGAACTTTATTTTGGGGAAGAGGAAGAAGTTGCAGGGAGCCAAATTCAGTGAGTAGTGATGATCTTGCTATTGCAGCACAAAAGCAATGCTCTGTGAGTGGACATGTTATGTTGGAACACCCAATTCATATTGTGCCACAGTTCAGGTAAATGTTCTCTCTCAGAACTGGTCTGAATGATATATTGACGATATCAGCAACTTCATTGGAGGTGATCTAACGATTCTGATGTACAATTTGTCCAATTTCTTTGACATTTTCAAGGGTAGTGCTCATTAGGGGGTGCCCTGACCTCCTATCATCCTCCAATGACATTCTACCACTCATGAGTGCCACTCAAAAATACCTTGCTTGGTTCATTGCTTCATTGCTGTGAGCCTGCTTCAACATTTCAAGTGTCTCTGTTGCCAATTTCCTGAGTTTCAAGTTAAAGGACCATTCTGAAACCGCAAATGAGCATGTGAACGTGATTGCAAAAACGCGTGTTACTCAGCTTTGAATATTCAAAGCATGATGGCGTGTGGCTCACTTCCTGATGCTTGGTACAACTGTCCCACGCTTAGTTTGTCGCAGCAAGGACGGTCTTGGAACTTTTTTTAATCACACCTTATATTAGCTGGCTGAGAAAGCTGCATTTGCTTAACCTATACTTTCTATGAACTGAAATGAGGTCTTAATCTGATATTGCAATAGTTCTTCAAGTATTTTGAGTGTGGACTTTTCAGTTGCTGTTGGTAGTTATGCTCTCAGCTTAATCATTTTCTGGAGAATATTTATGTACAGATTATTATACCCATATTACAGAAATAGCAAATAGGCAGGTAGACAACGTATACAGAACTTGCTTCTCTAAAAGAACTTAGAATGATGAGTTGTCCACCCAAGTCTCTAATTATTTGCTGTAGCCATATTATGATCTAATGCTGCAATAAGATATACTGTTGTAAATCTTGTAACATGAACATTTTGATAAACAAACACTCAATCATTCCTCAATTGTAAATGTATTAATAAATAAATAAATGAATGCAGTAAAGCATTCAGTAAACATTGAAATCTAGATTTTATTTTTTCTATTGAAAGATGCATCAAATATGGTGGATATTTAAAAAAAAATCTTTTTTCTAATTTGATGAAGTATTGTAACATTATTAATTTTGACTAAACTGGACTCCCATAAGAAGGTGTGAGTTTGATTCTCACTGTGGACTTACATTATTTCTTATTTAATCAATGCCTTAGGATTATGATCCGAGTCAAAGTTGTGATAAAAAAGCAACTGTAAATTAGAATGAAGATAAAATTAATCAAAATCAGTATTGATTATAGTGGAATCAGTATTTTTTTCTTGTCAAAGCTGTGAACACAACTTTAATCTGGTCAGAAATCGCTAGAGAGTTTGTTTTTTTTTTCTTCCAACTAACTTTATAACCAAAATTGAACTTTCAAAGAGGATATTTAATTTGCAATATGTTTTGAAAGAGCATCAAAAAAGTGCATGGTATATGCTATAAAAAAAATTGAACAGTCATTACCGAAAATTGTACATTTCATAAAACTACAGTGCAGTTATTATTTCCAGTTCTTTTTCATTCTCATCCCGCTATTAACATTCATCTTGATATTTTGGTTGCTTTTTCAAAGTGAGAAAAGTTGTAACAAAAATATTAAGATGAAGGTGAATAGTGGTGTAAAATGATGAAATAAAAAAATGGTAATGATTAATAATGCTTCATCTACTAAAAAGAAACGTGTTTATACTGAATTGGAATGAAAAATATAATGGTTAAAATACTATTCGACTAACTGGTTCCCAAGTGTAAACATTAAGCAAGTTCAAGTTTTCAATCACAATTATATTGTCTGCATAAATAATCTTTAGTTGATAATTTTCTTTTTATCAATAATCTTCCTTTGTATTAATGACAAAGGTTATAACGGAGCATTTCTGATTTCCTAATCTTTTTATGTTTAGATCGTTTTTTGTTTTTTTCCAATCAATAATAACTTAGTTTGTAAAATGTCTTTCTAATTAGGTGCTTAAGACCTATTAACTAATTCAGACAAATCTGCCAGTTCAAAATTATTTGTATATTATATAGTAATACAATAATTGAGATGTATTTAGATTTCTTGAGGATCAAATGTTTTATACTTTTATGAATGAATTAGATGAAGGTTTGAAAATGAAATATGAATGGTAGCTGCATGTTTGGAATGAGCCAATCCAAAACATGATCATTTTTACTAGATTAGTCATCCTGTCTAGCTGCAATGTAATATAACACTATTGGTATTATGTAGATGCATATTATTGTTATATTCAAGGTATCCTACAATGGATAGTGCTATTGCCTGAAAAGTTCAAAATGAAGCCATTTAAGATTTTGAATTCTGTATTCTTCCTTTTAAGTAGCTCCGTCTTTCTTTTTGATCAATTATTATAGTATGATTAGGTGTTAGTGGCTTAACAGTTAAAGTCACAGATGAAATAAAATTGGTGAACAGAACTCAAATTACAGCTGGGACAGTTTGAGTTGACTTCACACTAATGTCCTTAGAAAAGGCATGAATCCACTCCTTCCTCCAGCTATGGGTAAATAGCTGGGAATTAGGAATCCTTTAGCCTTGTAAGGAAGTCTATATTGTGTTTATAACAGATGGAAAATCATTAAAACTGCTATGTATTAGAATAAATTTTGAAATTGAATGAAAAACATATATATTGAAAAAGATATGTTGTTAATTTCTTCAAACGGATGTGATTTATGAAGATGATTGGTGGTTTTCCAGAAATCAGTCACTTAAGACTGATTTCTAATGTGTAACTTATTTGGTAGACATTTAAATTTAGGTAAATTTATGTTTTGTGAGCATGTATACTACTAGGGGAAGTACCCATCTATGTAGGGTTAAAATATCTAAAGAGTGAAAAAAAAAAGGTTAGAGCTTTGGTTTGGCTGTGCCCATGATTAGGTAGTTTAACAAATCTCTTATCACCTATTTTGTCTGCCCCAGCTTGGTTGTACACTGTGCCGTGTAAACTTCAAATTCTAATAAATGTTTGGCATACAATCATATTTCAATCTTGTCATGTGTATATTTCTCAATGCAGTAATTACTTGATCAAACCATGTATTATTGGGGGTGAGTTTGTTTCAGAAAAGTATTAAAATTAGGAGTAAAGACTTCAATATTAAGTATTTCTTCAATCTCTTAGTCTTAACATTTCTTTTTTTTGTATTGTGTTGCCAGGAAAATTTCTGCAAAACTGCCTGGATTTTTTTATTACCTATAAGAATTCAACTTATTTTGTTTTATGTTAATTTCATGCTTAAATCCAAGATACCATTATGTATACGAATGAAAAATGCCACAGAAATTTATTTTTAGGGAATTGTGAGAAATTTCAAAAGAAGCTTTGTGGAAAAAGGAGAAAATAGATGATACAGCGGGTACTTTGTATCTCCTTTTATTTCTAACAAAACATGATCAATCTTAAAATCCCATTAGCTTTGTTGTGGGTCTGGGAAAAAATATCAAAAATTCATGTTTAATGAGAATCTATTCATTATCATAAGTTTTATCATTATCAATAACATCTTTCCAATGATTCACAATATTGTTTTTGTAAATATCTTGGTTTTGAGGAAAAAATGTAGAGAAAGTAGTTCCCATCTTTTCATGTTCTCTTCAAGAACTAATCTGTCCTAATGGTTCTGAGATGAATGGTGATTAGATGGAGCAAGATCTGGAAAATAAGGAAGCTATGGAATATTTTCCCCAGTCAAGGTCTTCAATCTTTTCAGATGTGATTTCTGCTGCATGGTTGAACAACACGCCTTTATGATTGATCAGACTGGGCCTCTTTTCTTCCAAAATAGTGTATAAACACTCTAATTGCTGATCGTAGATGGTAACAATTTGAGGTGGACCACACCAACTCAATCCCACCAAACATCCACCTAAACAAATGCCTGTTCACCTCCACTAAACCATTGGCTGTATGGCTTCACACTCTTGTGAATTATACATTTTTACTAGTTTCTTATTTGTCCCAATATGTCGAGATGTTTTCAAGAGTACAAGGAAGTGCAAATGTCCATGCTTGCTTTACAGTTGTCTTCTGTTGAATCGTAGGAGTCAGTTTTCCAAATCAAGGCATCTTTCCAAGTTGTTGCAGATAATGATGAACTGTTGAAAGCCATGTTTTATCATTTTAGAATATTTTAACTGCTAATGTCTTCATTCTTTTCCTGCTTTTTCTTTTCAGAACTGCCTTGGCATAATCTACACTGTATTCATTGAAAATTTACAATTCAGTTTGGAATCAATTATTGGAAATATTCTGGGATGTGTGCATATACCACCTCCAGGTAAATTACTGCTTTTTAAAAAAAATATTTAATTTATTATTCTGTACGGAATATTTTCTGCTTTTCTCTCTTTGCAGCGATTAATAGAAAAAAAAAAAAATTATTTCAAAGATTTTGGAGGTAACAGAAATAAGGGAAAGAAACATTTCAATGTTTGATAATGATTTGGCCTTCCATTATACAATTCTTGATTCTTCATGTAATTGTTTGCAGGGAAACTTTGTAAATTTATTCCATTCTAGCTTTAATATATGTATGTATAATTGTTTGTCTTTTCATTTGATTTATTCTTGAATATATATGTGTGAAGATGGATTGTATTATTGAATATATCTAATTATGGGATATCTATGTAGAATTAATGTAAGTTTATTCATTTTTAGGTTTGTGGATATGTATGTAGACATAACTGTATCTATGAATGTGTAAGATATGATTATCTTTGTCAATTATGAGCAATTATTCATTAGCTTATGTAAATGCAAATAAGTATTGATGCTTGTTTGTCTTTATATTTGTGTATACTTGTATTTTTTTAATTTGTCAAATCGTGCTGACTTCATTCTTTTGCTTCTTTTTTAATATTTTATTTTGCTAACAATTAATTAATCTAAATAGTTTATTCAGAATGAGGTCAGATTTGTTCCCTTTCCATGAGTAATTTCTCTTATTTCTCCTCCCTCTTTATTACAATTTAGTTTCTCTAATCCAAATCTATGACCCCATTTCTTTATTATGGTGTGATGAGATATGAAATTCTCGTATCTTGTTGATATCATCTACTGTGTGGATGTACATTTTTGCTTGTGTGATCCTTTCCTCAATAACACTTTTTAAGAAAAGTCTTTTCTTTTTATCAATTTTAAAACTTGAATTCATAGTAGATAATTTCAAGTGAAGATAAATCTTTAAGTGCAATACTGCATTCAACTTAATCAAAAGATCAGAAGTATAAATAACCATAATGTGAAGATGGGTATGAAAAATTTTGAATTAAAATTTTTGATGTGAAATCGATACTTGATTTTAAGAACATAAATATTTTAGAAATTTAAAATTCTATCGCTAAAAATCTATCAAAGAAATGTTTTAGTACTTTTTCAGATAATTTTAGTGAAAATACTTAGTTTTATCATTGGTCAACTAAACTGCACTAAAATATTAAATATTTTGTAAACCCCCCACTAAAAAAAAAAAAAAGAGAGAAAATACTTAACAGTATCAATCAACACATTTCCAAGGAAGTTATCAATATTAATGATACATGTTGACACACTGGGCATATTTAGCTGAATTACGGAAGACTAAGGGGACATGCAGTGGAATGTACAATATGAAAATAAGCCATAGCAATGCACTGTGCAAAAAAATTATTGTATCATCAGCATCAATTTGTAACCTACCATAATTTGGAATATAGGTCAATCTATGTCATCAGAAAAAGATATATGATAAATGCATATAAATATTTATCATTATTTTGCTATACTTATTTATTTATCCTTGTTATGTTTGTTTCAGTTGAAGCAATAGTCTGAATAATCAATAAAAACAATGAATCTTTTTTTTTTTTATATATTGAATGATCAGTCAAATGGAACTGAAAAATTTGTTGATGAGAAAAATATTTTACTGAATTTTTCTTTTTTTTTCTTTTGAATTCCCATAGTAAAACTTAGTTTGAGTGTTTATCTAAAAAAAAAAAGTGAACATAATTAATAACTTAAGCGATATACTGGTTAAATGTACAAAAATAAATGAAAACAAGAAGAACATAAAGTAAATCCTCAAAAAAAATAAGAGGTAGGATAGGAATCATGGAAAAAAAATATTTTTTGTGAAAGTGTGAAATTTATTTAAAAAAATTCATTCTTTAATAAATATGTATTGGAAATTTTATGAAAATTGAATCCTTTGCTAATTCTGCCATACATTAAAAATTTCCGAAGTGTTGATTTTCCTGTGAGAATTGTGTCTATATTGTTCAGATTTCTGTAAAGTATGAGCAAAAAATTGTATAAACTATGTATGGTTGAATCATGCCCCTAAAGTGGACAATTTTCCTTGAAAGAATTCAATAATGAATTGAAAACGAGTACATATGCCAGTATCTCTTCATCTAATATGTTTACATTTTGGATTACGTCAGGACCAATGAAGAAGTTTACAATTCAGTTTTAATTATGTTTATTGTAACAAGACTGGCAAAACCTTAATAATTGAAAAGGATAAACAAAAAGAATGTATTGAATATTTTGAAATTTGATTAAATTGTATCTCAGGTTTTTCATGAACTGACAAAATTCATATTTGTGATAAAGTATTGACATTATGACAACAGTCTTAGTAAGTAAAACTATCTAATAGGTTAAGTTTGATAGGACAGTGACAACAATTATTTTGCATCAGGTGAACTTTTCCATGACTGTCAGAATGCTGGTTGGAAACTAGGTTTCCCCTTTTTAGTCTCTTTTCAGTTATCAACTTTCATTGAATATTATATTTTCCATCTGTGCTTTAATGAAACAAGTTCAACAGAATATAACTTTGTGACACCCCCTCCTACAATAATTTCATTTTTCTATTGTATTTGCTGGACTTGGTATGTTAAATATTTCTATTCTAGAGCCTGTTTGTTATTCTCATTTTGCTGACATACTTCGCTACTATTTTCATCAGAGAGTGAAGTTAGATAACAATGAACCTTGTATTCTTCGAAAAAAAAAAAATTCCACATTTCAAAACCTATACTAAATGACATTGTCTGCTAGAGCATGGAAGATATTTTGACATGAAATAGTGAAATCCCTACTGAATACATTTGAAAGGAAAAAACTTTGCATTTTTCTGTGTGCACCCATAAATGTATATTTTCATCATGAGTATCAATTCTCTTTATTCAGTCAAAGAGGTCTGATCTTTGACAGTTGTAAACTGAAACTATTACAGAATATTTTTTTTGTAGTACTCTTTATGACAATGTTTTTGTGTCAATATTTTCTGATAAGTTACTTCCTCTCTAGTCAATTCTGTCATAGATAACTAGCAAAGAATGTTGAGCAGTTATACAGGTATAAGGCAAAGTTGATCTACCCCGCATCTGCCTTAGCTGTCTATAGAATTGTGGTACCTTTTGTTGTAGCATTCTTCACTACGTGGTTGTTCTACCTGGATGCACAGGTAGGTTAATTTATGACTGGGGTGTGGCTTGGCATAGATTTTCATTATGAGCCTAACAAACTGGCAGGAAAGGGAATCTGGCATCTTAGCAAGAATTTTCTGATTGTTTTTCAAGATGTTGTTTCCATGGTGACCTTTGGCTTATGGTTTTGATGCGAGTTGCCTTGTCTGGTTTTTCATACTGATATGATTAACTGTTATTCCTTTACCCTCTCACATCTTGTTATATTCAGGCTATACTCATTTTAATAAACTTAATTAACTTAAAAGAGATGTATTTAAGAATCAAATATATTGCAATTGTAATAACTTTGGGGCTAAGGAGAATCAAAAATATCTGAATTTGAAATGTTACTCAGTTAAAATTGATATTATAGAGTATTGTAAATTTTACATGTAATAACTGGTTATTCTGATCAAGGTTTTTCTTTCCTGGGTCAAAATATTCCAATTTTTACTTACAACATCTGGAATTCTCAAATGGTCTTGCATTTGGTACTAACCAGACAAAAACTCCTCTAATTTATGCTGAAAAAAAAAGACGTGAAGTTGATAGATACTGTGAGCATGTAATTGTTAGGGCCAATTAATCATTTTACATATGTTTGTCTCATTACCATTTAACTATAGGAGGCGATGTTTTCATTCTGTAAGCTTGCTTTCTTTTGAATAAATTATGAGACAGAAGAGGGACCAGTGTATCATGTTCCAAAAGCAATCAATCAAAACATATCTTTACAAAATCAGTAAAAATAACTTACGATAGTCAAATCATCGATGGATGCTTTTGTTCTTTTATAAGTTTGAATCTCACTGCTGGTTAATATATATTTACCTCTGCGAATGAAGTATATATATTCATTTGCATCTATCTCTCTGCCCATCTATCTATGGTCGTACAGTATCTCCAAGAGTTCTCAATGAATTTTGATGAAATTTTGTGATATAGAATAAATGAATTTATAGACTGTTATATAATACTTATTACTATTTCTTTGTTAATATTTTCTATTAATTTCTGTGAATAAGTGTAGTAATATTGGCGCAAATATACTTTATCTTGTGAAAATATGATGAATGCATTGAATTAAACATATATAATGGACATTTTATTCCAGATATCTAATCTGCTTTTTTATTCTTAGTAATCAGAATTTCAAATCTGTTGTAGGAATAATCTTTTCTACCATTTATTTATAAAAAAGCAAGAACCAAAAGTTCATTGAGATATCTACTATGAAGTTTAAATGCCATTATTGCCAGATCACGTCACCCTGAATAAAAGATAGTTTCAAGTAAGAAGCATCTTAAGGAACACCTATCAAGTTTCTAGTAAATCTGACTCAAAACAGCTGAGAAAATTGATTTTAATCAATTTTAAAACAAAGTTCAGACACCATTATTGCCAGATCATGTGACCCTAAGTGGAAGATTTTTCTAGGCAAAAAGCCCCTTAACAAGAGGCACCTTTCTTCCAAATTTCAAGTAAATCTGACCTAAAACAGCATTCAAACAAAATGGGGGGTAAATCTCCCAACTGACAGTGGGATAGAGCATCTTATAGAGAGGTGAGGACACTTCTAAAAAGATAGAAGATAACATGATTGATAGAAACTCTTGGTGGTTGGTTGGTTGGGAATGGAAGAAAGCAATTCTAATGCAATATCTATAGATAGCTTGGCTAGAAATTTCAGTGCATGAATTTTTTTTCAAATTCCTGTAGCCTTTGGAAATTAAATGTGTAAATTTCAATTTCAGAAAAAGCTGTCAATCAAGAAAGCAATATGTGTATAACTTAACTGGCGCTAATTAGGTTTAAGTTGAATTCCCATTAAAAATGTTTTTTTTTTAATCTGTGTTTTTACATTTGAATCATTTAACAAAATTTTTAACACAAATTCAAAGATTATTTTTCTATTTTCCAGGTGGCCCCCAAGTCCGTTTTTCTATTGGTGCTGGTGACCGTCAAGCCCTTCAGCCTCCTCTTAGTACCACGATTCCCGTCACTAATTGTTCTGTCGCTTTGATTTTCAGCCAGTTAGGTAAGAATATCAACTTTATTATTACATTTTTGCCTATAACCTTATTTTAGTTTTACTGCTATTTTTTTGTCTCAAATGTTTTGTCCTAGCATAATTGTTTTAATAATATCATTAATTTATTGAATATTTAAGTTTCTTTAATATAGAATAGAGTATAAAGAAAAAGCTCAATTTATTTTGTTATATAAGTACATTGTAGGCCCATTATAAGACATTAAATTTGGTTCTCAAAATGATAGCTGAATAGGAAGACAGCTGCTCAATCAGGTTACACCAACTATGAAAAGGAAATGAATTAGATAAAAACAGTTCGGTAATTGTATTGCGGTATTTTTGAGGCTGAATAGTGGTGTATAATATATATCATGTGTTCAGTTTGGAAAAGCAAAAATGTAAACAAAAAAACAATCCTCATCCACTTCCATTTTCTTTAGATACTGCTAACACTAGGGCAGTCATTGCTGGTGTTGAGGTCCTCCCCAACAATTCAAGAATGATTTAACTTAAATTTAATTTATCCCAGTCTAATGTAACCAACTGGGTGGAGGGAATGGAAGTTTGGTTACAATACAGATGCTACCCGTGAAGATGACATGGTTGCCACATGTTTGAAGTTTCTGGTCAAAAATTCACAAAAATGGACGTATATCGATGTAAGCAGTATCTTTTAATTGTATACTGCGTTAGAAAATTTATCGCTATACCACATAAAGTTGATATATCGACCAGCCCTACCTTCTCATTTCATCAATTTTAATTATGTTTAAAAAAACAACCCAAATTTTACAACTTGGTTTCAAGGTTTGATTAATAAAAATATGTACTTTATCGTACCGTGTTATATATTCAAATGTGATATAGTTTTTGAATGTGACACTGAGATCTATCTTTGAGATCTGCCAATGATATACCAGTACCATTGTAAAAGGTCTATTACAAGATTATCTGTCATTATCATAAAAGCACTTCATCAACTTCATGCCCTAGAGTAAAATACCATCTAGTCATTGCATTATAACAGCTGTTATTCTCTCTCTGGGATGCAATAACAGCTTAAATATTCTTTTGCCTTCTGTGTAGCATAATCTTTTAATGAACTGTAAGTGATTGACTTTTCATCTCTGAACTCTTTCTGATAGGGTGGTATTTGTGCTAAAATAACTCATCATTATAAATTGTTGCAACTTTGATGTTAACAATTGAACCAACTGTAAGGCATAAATTATTAATGGATCTAATTAGCAGAATTGTGGTGTAGATTCCATTACTAAATATCTTGGTTGGACAGTGGGTGTGATTAGAATATTTAGTGAACATTGCTCTTTTGATCATTATATTAAGTTTTGAATATACTTGTTATTTGCAGAAATATGTAGAGGTTAGTTTACAGCCTTAACCACTAAACATTAAAAACTTTGTCACTTCAGTCACTTATTTCCCAATATCTGTTTATGCAATTTCCTTCATTGTTTTTTTCTTCTGTTTTTCATATACTTTGTTATTATGGGACCATGTAAATCTTTTCTTGTTGAGATCATTAGTTGATTACCATGTAATTGTTTTGAGGATTTTATAAAAACAATCCATGTTGTATATCATCTTGCTTCCATCAATTTGTTCTTTTCCCTTTGAATCATCCAATAAAGTGTCATATATATATATATATAAGCTGATGGATATGAAACTGAAAGTCATCTTTGAGAAATGCCATTGATATAACAGTACCATCATAAAAAAACCTTATGCTGTATGTAAAAAGTCACTTCACTAACTTTACATCTAGTTGAATATATTTTGTCACTTGCATGAAAGTATATATTTCTAAGTTAAGGCATGCTTATGTACGTAGGAGCTTAGTTGTGGGAATCATCTAGTTGGTTATATCTGCATATGTTAGTTTTTGTTTTTGTCATGAGAGAAGTGTATAGTTTTTTTCATGCAAGTCATTGTATATGAGTATCTATTCCTTATACCTGTGGTTGTATTTATGTACATGTATATGTAATTTCTTTCCATCGTGGTTTATTTTTTTGAGTAGTAACTTGATTTTATGTGCCTAGTAATATAACATTCACTTTTCAAATTTTGATTGGAATATCGAAATTAGCATCCTTATCAATGTTGATGTTACAATGTTTGACCAGTATTCTATCAAGGGAGAGGTTAGAGGGGTATCCCAACTGGAATGTGATTTTGAAAAAAAAATTTTTTTTTGTAAATAATTGATTAAATATTGATCAGCTGTGGCATTTAAGTATTTAGCTTGGGAGCAAGAATATAGAGTTGCAAACTGAGAGGTATGATGCTGTGTTTTGGAGCTTAGTGTAACTTGTTACCATTGATTTACTCATGAGGAGAAAAAAATAATTTGAAATCAACTGTATCAACTTTTAACCATATTTGCCACTTTCTGGAACATAATCTTATGCTACATCAGCTAGTATTTTTTTTAACTCTCAAGTGAATAGAATTAAACTTAATGTTTGTAAACTGAAATGTTGGAAATTAAGTAAGAATGAGATTTTGATAATTTCAAATCAAGATCATCAATGCTGAACCTTTTGGAATAGATATTTATTTCGAATATGTTGAAAAAGTTCCAAATTTCATTGAATTCAATCCATAATTTCTGTTTGTATAAGGAAAGAAACAAAGAACAAACCCAACTTTTCTAATTGAAAGGAAGCTGCTCTTATAACTTCTGTAAGAAGTACAGTATTTGTTGGTCAAAGGCTGTTTAGAATTAATTTTGATGACATTTGTTAAAAGTAAATGAGTAAGTTTTACCTTAATGGGAAAGACTCCAAGATGGCCTTGGCATTACATCAGAGCTACTTGTCTGAGAAATCAAATAATGACAAGGAACTCATTATGTATACTTGAAGGTAGCCAAAGAAATGAATCAATTGAAACAGGAGTGGAAAGAAAAAGATTTAACAAAGCGTAGCAGTCTGAAAATACCAGCTTTAATGCCAGTAATGTAATAAATATCAAATTACAGTGACTGGTTGGGAATATATTTTAGCTATAGAAAAAGAAGTGATTTAAAAAAAAATATATGGATGCTTTGCATCAATCAATAAAATATGAATGCCATGTTTTGTAACTTGGTTCACCTTTGCTCATGATATTCTTTGCTGTTCAAATTCACAGCTAAAAATAATGAAGAACATCTGAAAACTACTCTGCTTCCTTATGATTGAGTTATCTTAATGTATCTCAATTTTGTCTTTTCGAAAGAAATCTCATCGTGGCTTCCTGCATCCATATCAGAAGATAGCATTCCTGATTAAGGATACTTTGATTATTGAGGTTATACAAATGTTCTTCACTTACATTATGAACATAGAAATCTTCCCAGTTCAATATTGTAGAAGTGTGCTAATTTACTGTTCACTAATCTTTTATGATGTTTATTTTAAAAAAAACAACAGATACGTATAAATGTATTTTGACATTAGCACTTCTAGTTTGAATATATTTTTGCTTTTATCAATGTTTTGTTCTACTTAATGAAAATATTTGAAGATATTCTTCACAAATTTTTAGATTAAATACAATGTAAAGTGTAAGAGGTTCAGGTTTGTT
Organism: Thysanoteuthis rhombus; assembly: GCA_963457665.1. Taxonomy (NCBI): domain Eukaryota; kingdom Metazoa; phylum Mollusca; class Cephalopoda; order Oegopsida; family Thysanoteuthidae; genus Thysanoteuthis; species Thysanoteuthis major. The sequence continues at coordinate 41,205,770 of OY735202.1, read as the reverse complement.
AAATTGAGCTTGGGAAGATTCTTTCATACTTATAAATTGTGAATGTTCTGAAATGGACATCAATTTCATGAATATAATTGTTATACTTATTAAGGGTCTCATCCAATGCAGCCAACAACTATTCTCTTGCTGTAAAACTGATAACATTTGGACTATAAATGAAAAATCTTTTTTATTCTACTATTGCTATCTAGTACTCAAAAGTTGTTTGAAATCAAAATTGATAGGAAACAGTGGAACCAGTGGAAACATTTTGATGTTCATCTGATAGTTTTGCCAAACAGAATATTGGCTTGTTGAAATCTATATGTAAAGACTAATGCTTTCAGCAGCAGAATTGGCCGGTCGCATTGAAGCATCTGCTCTTCAGAAAGCCATACATGATGATAGTACATTCACTTGTTTATTGCAGATGATATTTTTTGATTAAAAAGATGCAAGATAAATACATTCAGCTATTCTGTGTGAATTTTTTTATAAGGTGTCTGTCTTGGCTCAAAGTAAAAGTAAATCATTATGAAACAAATATATCTATCATAGGTTGCAATATTCTTTGTCAGAAAAATCTACAATTATAAGGTTGTTGATAAGGAAATCTTTTTAATGGCAAAGCATTAGATGGGGAAAGTGTAGGAGAGAAGATTGGTGCAGTACAATCTTTCTGTGTTGTGATTGATAAGCTTAGTAAATATCAATAAATACCTTTTAAAATAGAGTTGGAGTAGTTTAATTTTGAGAAAAATCTATTTTGTAGATATTTTTTTTTAATGTTTAATTTTCTTCCTTCCTTCATTTGGAATTTCAAAAGAAGTATGGATGAAGGTGATGTTTATAAAAGTTAATAAAAACAGAAACTTGATAAAAAAAGACAGAATTTAATTCTTGGAGTCTGAAATGTATTTCAAATTAGTTTATCATGTAATCACAAGTTAAAAATAATTGTTTAGAATGTTTTGAATATCTTAAGTGCATAATTTGAATTGATGCTTGTCAATTGAAATTGTTGGTTTTCTTTTGCAGGTATAAAAAATGTGCTGTCCCTGTTTACTGCTGTGCTGACAGATCACAAAGTCCTTATTCTATCACAAAGTTACACTCGGCTCACAGATTCTTGCCTTGCCCTCAATGCGCTTTTGTATCCCTTACGGTACAGGTGAGTTTCTTTTTTTTTTTTTAATTGTTGGCAAAAAGGGATTGGGCTTAGTGTATTATTTCATACTAGTGTTCCTTAGCCTTAAAAAAATGATAGCGTTTATGAAATTGATATTTTGTAAAGCCCTCACTACTATTAGGTCTTAAAATGCAGCAGATGAAAAGAAAAATGGACAATGAGTACATATATCAGTTTGCTGGTATAGAGAGGCAGAGAGAAAGGCAGACTGGCTCAATGTCAAAAGACAATGAGTGAAATATTTAAAGGCCGGTGAAGATGGAGCGGTGTAAAAATTGCAATACATTAAAGTTTTTTGTGAAGAGATAGAGCAAAAGAAAGATACTGTAAAAAGATATTTGTACATCCTATATCCTTTTTTTCATACATGACCCTAATCTAAATTTGTATAAAATTATTTAACAACATGGATGGGCAACAAAGATTGGAAGGGATAAGGGAGAGAATAAAAAGCAAAAGCTTGATATAATGGATTATCTTAGTTCTCAACATCAATGGAATTTCCACGGGTTGAACTAGCGAAAAGTATTTTCAAAATTCAACTAGCCATGTTCACCAATAAATTTATGACTTAGTTATTCGGAAGATGTGAGATAGGTACTTGACTCGTTATTCAGGATTTTTTGTTTGTGTATCCAAACTCTGTTGTATTATACAAAAGCTAGAAAACAAAATAAATGGATAACTAGAGTTCTTGCAAAACAATCTGTAGTACAAGTGATTTGAATTAAAAATTGGATTTGTGTGCTAATAAAAAGTTTTAATAAAAATGTCCAAGTAATTTTCTGATTTAAAAATCATTGTATACATCGGATGTAAACTTAAAAAGTAAATTAGATTATAATTCATGCTGACACCCTGTCACTGGGGAATGAATTTTTTACAGACTTGATTTTATGGATTTGTGATATAGTATCTGCTTGGTATGGTATTGAGTTAGATGTGTTAGTTGTATAAGTAGTAAGTTTGATTGCTTGTTTTTGGTTGATCACCCAATGGCTAGGTATTTCAGTAAAGAAGTGACGTATATTAGCCCTTTGAACACTTCTGTAAGTCAGGGTAGTATGGTTTTCTTTGCTCAGCAGAGGAAGAGGGAGGGAGGGAATTAAATAGCCTATTTATGTATAAATATAGAAACACTCATGTTACGTGTGGCTGAGAATAGTATCTGTATGGTTCATGTTGCTGGGAATGAGCCAAACCAGTTGGTACATTAGCCACCATTTCTTTTCTATTAACCAACTTTTTTCTGTAAAATGGATAGTACACCTGAAGAAGGCTGTAGAATGGATTGGCTGAAATGTCGTAACAGCACAATAAGTTAAAAAGTACAAACAACTCTTGGAATGATAATGACTCCTGAAATTATAGACATATCTCTGAGAGTATTGTTGTTCAGCTGCTTTGATGTGTTTTCTGGCCTTTGCAGCTATCAAGGTACTTGTTTAGGTTGCAATTTTAGGCTTAGTGTTTGATTAACATTCTGAATTTTTGTGGATTTTCACTGATAGTTTTGAAAATAGTACATTAAAGAATGAGAATTTTTAATTCCTCAAAATTTGAAGAAACCTGCATGAGAAACGCATGCTAATTCTTTTACTGTAGAGAGTTACATGAAAAAAATGATGGCTGGCAATAATCAGTATAAATAATGAGGATAAAATAAATAGTAGATAAATAAAACCTGTTGTTTTTTCTCTCTTCAAAATCATTAACATGCATTTTTTAATGCTTTAAGCCCACACATAGTTAAATGATATGGATACACACATCATCATCACATAATTTGGTATTATTCAAAGAAAACCCTTTTTTTTCTTATTGTATAAACATGCATTTGTTCACCAATGACCCTCTTCAACAACCTACTGGATAAATGCAAACTATGTGAGATGATCTTATCAAATGCAGCATTCATAACTATTTTATTTAACCTGAGTCTCTAGACAGAAGAATAAAAGTTAATGATTTTATATCAATGTATATATGTAGATACATTAATAAGACTGTAGCCAAATGATGTAAAAGCATTTTACGCAACAAATATTTAATTCTTCAATGTAATCTCCTTCATTGTCGATGCACTTCATTCAGTGGTGAATATTAAACATATAACTTGATTATTATTACAGTAGAAATTTGGGATCAAAATTCACTTAATGACTATGTGCCAGGCTATATACATCATCATAATGCGTGGATAAATTTGAAAAATCGCATTGTGTTGTATTCCCCCCCCCTCACTTGGTGAAAGATTTGTATACTGCAATTAAAAAAGACTATACTTAGTTCTGAATAGATTACTTATTATTTCTTTTCCATTGTAGTTATGTGTATATACCAATCCTCCCTATATCACTTTTGGAGGTGCTCAATGCTCCAACACCATTCCTTGCTGGTATTCATTCATCATTGAGTCATGGAGTTTCTGATCTGGTTGGTTTTAAATTTAATTCTAATATTTTTATTTAAAAAAAAAATGTTTTTTTTCATCTCTAAAACTAATGACATAGTATTTTTTCATGGATAGATTATTTAAAAGTGCAAAATGTTGAATAAATAAATATTTTAATTTTGAAACGTTCTCGAAGGATCTTCCTCAAAAATATTTACTTCGTAAGGAACATTTTTAGTAATAAGACATAAATATGAAAGTATTTTATAAAATTAACTTGTGAATTCAATTTTAATGAAGAATTAAATCAATAGTGACTTAATTGTGGCATGTTTTCTTATTTGCTAATGTTCCTATTTAATTCTCTCCCGTTAATCTTTCGTAGCTTGATGTGATAATTGCTGATCTGGATGGTGGCAGCATTATGGTTCCTGAGTGTATCCACCTGCCTGAAATCCCGGAAGCACTTTTAAATAGAACCATGAAGGCACTAACTATGGTAAGTTGTAACATCGATCATTACCTTTGAGCCCTAGGATCGAGCACAATATCCAATGCAATAAAAGTGTCAGGTTCTTCAAAGTTCTTTTTTTATTTTGACTTCATTATTATCTGCATCAGTGTAAAAGAACAGAAATTTATTGATACCCTGAGTGTTCAAACAGTGAACTAAATATAAATATGCTGCTTTTCTAGATATAGTGATTACTTTGTAGTCAGGAAGTTACCAGATCTTCTCACTTGGTATAGATAGCTGAGAAAAAGAAAAAAATAGATTTCTTCTATTAAATAATGTGCAAGTAACTTTCTTAAATTAAGTTGTAGTTAGAGAGCCCAACTTTTTGTAGAAGTTGGAATACTATTGGAATGAATGTCTGTTACAAGTAAAAGCCATTATAATCAGTTTGTAAGCTTACAAACCCTGTCTAATCTTCCATGAAAAATTCATTAGGTATATACTCATGGATACCGTCTTGTATCTTGTGCAATTCATTTACCATACCCAATATGTTATAGGAATCTGAGAAAATTTCTATATCGTAGATAAGTTATGGAATAATTTTTCTATCAACCAAAAATATCCTTATCTATGTCCATCTAAGATTTCAGTTCAACTAAGTTATAAACACCAGATGTTCTAATTTTTACTAATCTGATTATAAGATGATTGAGTGCTCTTGGTTCAAATCCTCTTATGGTTTGATGGATAAATTGAATTCAATAAATCAAATCGTTCAATGATGAAGATTTTTAGAAGAAAATACTGAATAATTGTTTCTGTATATTTTTCTCTCCATAGATTCTGAAACCTGAACTGCTGACTGCAGATGATGCCTTCCCAGCACTTCCAAAGAAATCCAAACCTCCTGATCGCAAGGTTAGATACTATTCCAGTTTGGAAATTAAGTCTGGATTGAAAATGTTTATTTTTATGATTAAGAATCTATACTATAATCCTGCTTGTCACAATCTATGACTGTTACTCTTATTGGTCAAAAACTGACCAAGCACGAGAGATTATTTTAGAATGCAGGAATTTGAATAAGGCGGATGATTGAGGTGTCAACTGTTTTGTGAAACAGAATTTGTTTGTTAGTTTCTTTGTTACGGGATTACAAGTGTCAAGATTCGGTTTAGCAACCCAGAGTAAATTCTATCAAACATACATATTACGATAACTAATGATTTCTCCCATTATATTTAAAATCATTTTGATGATATAGATTTCATCATGAAAACATCATGATTTATCCATAAAAATATTAGTTGTAAAGAATTGATTCTCTGGCTCAGAGAGAGTATGTTCAGAGCATTGATTTAAATTAGAAATTTCAGTTCTCTTTTAAAGGGGGGGGGGAGACTATTCTAGTGATATTCTCCATTCTAAGATAAATTTTTTTTCAAAGATATTTTGGGTGATGATATATAGCGAGGACTGTTCCATGGTTCCTTACTGTGCTTCCAAATAGCAAGGGAGGTAATAATACTTTGGTACAGTAATTGAAGAATTTACTAATGTATATACAAGTTTTTTTTTCCATTAAATATTAGTTACATTACTGAAGTATTTTGGCTATTGTATTCATTATAATTCATTTTATTTATCATTTTGATATATTTCAATTTAGATATTAAAAAAGCCTTTGTAAATTTACAATGATAGCCTAAAGTAAAAAATCAATTGAAATGCCAAGTAACATCTTCTAGAATGTCAGATTAATGGGACAAAAGCTTTCAATTTTTTAACTTGTTACACAAAAGGTATTTTTAGAATGTTTGGGTGTATGATCTTATTCAATCAGTTGTTTCTGCGGTTGTATATAACATATATATATGTCAATTTTTATTTGCACTTCATGGTATTTTTTTTCTATTTCATACTTTCTTCTAACATTAGAAATGCTGTTACTATCAATTTCAAATGAGTAAGTTTTTTTGTCGTTCTATGTTCTGGGCTAATTTCATGCAATCTTTTGCATTTTAGGACAAAGAACTGCGTGCTGTGTTTATCCGTATGTTTGCTGAGTTGTTCACAGGATACCGCTCCTGTCTCACCCTAATCCGTATCCATCCAGAACCATTTATAACCTTTCATAAAGTAAGTCATTTCTACTATTTTTTGTCTCTTTTTTTTATCTTGTTTTAAAAATTAGGGTTTGTAATAAGTGAGTCTACATTGTAAAGAATTTTCCATTTCCATTATAAGCAATTCCACATGATATATCTACAGTATGTGTGTGTGTTTATGTATGATATTATGTATAATACATGCATATATATATATACACACACACACACACACATATATATATATATATATATATATATATATATATATATATATATATATATATATATATATATGTATCAATCTAAAAAAATCTTCATTCCGACAGTGCACAATACTTGGAGACAATATATCGATTAAATGAACATGAATTTTGCATACGACAATGGTATACCCTCACTTCGCTTTATCCAGCTCCTCAGATAGACAATTTAATTGGGCTTTACAGTTGTATATAAATTCAAAAGATAACTTCCACTATGATTTGAAATGACGGTTGGAGTGAGTTGTAATTATTTACCTTGCAAGCATTATATGATATTGTTTAATCAAGGTTAAACTCGGGTTACATTACAATTAAATGCTTTTGCTTTCAATTATTGTTTGTTTTTTACTTTTTTGTAAATGCATAGTTTTATGCTTGTTAAATTGATTGGTATTATTTGAGTAATTTTCATCTTCAATTCACGTTATTTATCTGTTTTAAAGAATGCTTTTAATTTTTTAATTTTATTTTTTTTCACAAAAAGAAAATCCTTTCTCTAATTAGTTTTATTGGTTCTGGTTTTGTAATGGTTTCTTACACCATAGTATTATTTCATTTAATCTGCTCTAAACTTTCTTTATTGTTTTTTTGCAAAGTCTATTATTTAGGTAGGTTATTTTGCGCTGAATTCTTATCACTAGTTACTAATTTTTTCTTTTTTATGGTTTTACATTTTTTGTTTATTGTAGACTGTACTGGGGTGCATAGTACATTTTTTTTATTTGTCTTCTATTTTTCAAAATTTTTTCGAGTAAATTTCTTCCTGTGCTGACATTCAACTCCAATCTCTGAGTTCAAATTAATATATATTTTTATCCCTAAATTTTGAAATTTGTAGTTTTCTCCGAAGCGCAGATTGCACCTTGAATTTAGATTTCTATATTCGAGATACATATATATATATATATATATATATATAATACACACACACACTCCACCAAAAATTTTCTTCAATTAATCTTGCATTAAAAAGGATGGGTAAGAAGCAAATCTTTAATATTTTAGTATTCTTTTCTATTTTTGTACAGGCATTATTGAAAGATAAAAAAGATGTTCCTTTTCTGTCATTTTTGATGAAAAAATATGTATAATATTCAGTATTTCAGTTTTTTAGCCCTATTTATTTCACTACAATTTATGTATTGCTTGGGTACATGTGGCATATATCTATATTTGTAGTCTAATTATCTTCTATGCAGCAAGATCTTTCAATCATTAATTATAGCATTCTTATTGAATTGTCATTTGGTTTAGTAATGCACAGCTTTGAATCAGGTGTCAAAGATTGGTGCTCAAATATCTAATATGATTAAACTTTGGATCGATCATATTGTAGAAGGAAGACCTTGTGTTTGGGTTTATGAAAGTTAGAAAATCACTTACAATGATTATGTACACTTGCTAATTGCATTTATTATTGTCTATGGACTCTTGTAATCATTTTATTTTATTTTTATTTATTTTATTTTATTTAGGCTTATTTTCTTGGTCAGCGGGGTATGGTAGAAGATGATTTTACATGCAAAGTGGTGGATTGCATGAGTTTCAGCTCTTTTGTGGCTGAGCGCGGGCCTCCATACAGAGTCTGTGATATATTTGATGAGGTAGGTATTGCTTTATTCTATTTACAGTATTTTTTGATAATTCATTGACTTTTTTGTATTTAGTTTACTTGGCATATTATCTGATGAGAATAGATAATTATTGTGAATGTCTTACATGGTTGTTATCTGTCTTATGTATGACAAAAAAAAACAAACCAAATTGATGTCATAGGATTTAATGTCTAATCAAATTTTATCATAGGTAAAACAATCAATTATTTTTGGTGTATCAGTTGCTGTATTTTCCAGGAACTGTTTAGTGTTTAATGGAACACTACCTATACTAGTGTTAGTGAAAGTTATATTTTATATATCATCATCAGCCTCCTTCATTGGACATAGATCTCCACCAGGATTTGCCAGATTTCACTATCATGGGCATCATGAAGCCAAAATTTTTCTTAACTATTTTGTCACGTCATCTTATATCTTGCCCTCCACAGTTTTGCATGTGTAAGAATGAAATATTCCCTGAGTGCACTTATACAGATTTTCTGCATGATCCTTGGCCAGAGGATATAGATACTGAATTGTTCTTATTTTTATTAATCAATATTAACATCTGCACATTCACAGATTCAGATTGAACTTGGCAGATAAGTTAGAAAAATTATAGTTTATATTGTAGATTGTTGAGAGACCAGTAACATTGTGTAGAGCCTGAGATATTTGGGATGGACAAATTTCCACTTGTTTTAATATGTGGGTACAAAGCCTAATGATGAAAAAGCATTATCAAATGCAGCGAATATTTATTTTTCTTTCTTTCCTTGTCAATGCACTTGATTCAGCGGTGAATTTTAATCACTTGAATTAAACATAATACAGTGCAAATTTCAAATTCATCTAATAACTTGCTCCATT